>NAJI01000339.1:2100-13291 GCA_002179835.1 Calonectria leucothoes
TTAAATAAATATTTAAGATAACTAAGTTATATTAAAAGCTAATTATTCTATCTAGTATAATAAAAATAATCTATTTATATACTTTTATTTAAATTATAGCTTATAGTATAATCTATATAGATTATAATGCTCGGTAAGAAATCGAACCGGGTATGTCTTTTGGTATAAAAGATGGTCTTAATTCCTTTAAAAAATTCATTCTCTAAAAATTATTACCCTTATCCTTATAATTTGGTTTTAATTAGCTAAGAAATTACTAGATTAGTAAGTAGTCTAGCCCCTTTTATTGGATTGGATTATTATTTAGAATCTCCCTCTAGAAGCTTGACTTTTTTTCCTTTGGTTAAACTTTTTATTTAGAAATATATTAATTTTTATTTTTATTATTAGCTAATATATAGTTTAGGAGCTATTTTAAAATTATTTTAATTTTGATTTTTATTAAATAAATATACTTATAATTAGAAATTATAAATAGTTATGGATAATTAAGCTATAATATAATTATATTAAGTTATATAAAGATAGATAAAGATATTAAGTATAAGAATTTGGCTATGCCTTTTATTATAATAATTCTAATAAACTAGGTTCTTAAGATTTTAGATATTTATTTGCCTAATAATAATAAATAAGTTTTATTTAATATTATTTTATATAGCTTTTTTAACTTAGCCTTATTATTAATTATTTTAGATAATATATAATTTTTAAATATATTATTATTTTATATCTTTAATAATAATATAATATTATTAAGAGATTTATACTAAGATAATTATATATATAAATTATATAAATTATATTTTATTAGTTTAAATTATTTAGTTATAGGATTTATTTTAATTATTTTTCTTTGTAATTTTAGTATAATTTTAAGTAATATCTTACCTTGGATTTTATAATGAATATATATAAAGGCTATTATATAGGGAAATTCTTAGTAGCTTATATTATACTTTTACTAGGGCCTTTTTTTAGACTTTTTTTTATTTCTTTTTATTAATATAGATTTATTTGTTAAGGTAAGTAAGATTATATTTAGTAGTATATTATTAAATATAAAGTCTTAAGTTAATTTAAATAAGAGAATAATATTAGTAGGGGGCCTAAAATAGATAATAATATTTGGAGTTAATTAGTAGCCTGGGAATAATTTTATATTAGGGATAATCTTAAAAGTTATATATTTAGTACTATTTATAAGCTTTAATCTTAGGTTTATATTTTTTATAATTATAATAGGTATACTAGAAATAAATATAAATATAGATAATATATAAATTTTATTATTATTTTTTATGTTTACTATAAAGATGGCTTTTTTCTTAGTTATAGGTAAAGAGATTAGTTTGCCCTAATTATATTAAGATAGAAATATATAAATTGGCTTTTAGTATTATCTTTAGAAGGCTAAAATTATATTTATATTTAGGGATTATCTTATATTATTGAGAGATATAATAATTATAATTCCCCTTTTTTATAATATAGATTAGCCCTTTTAGAAATAGTAATAATTAAGAAGCTTTATATTAGATTTATCCTACTACTTTTGCCGGATTTAAGTTAATAATTACTGCAATTTTAGATTACTTAATATATGAATTTGCTTAGTTAATATAATAATAGTTATAAATTGAGCCTAAATTTTATATATCTTTAGTTTGTTTATATTATAGAGAATAAAGAGTAATATTAAAAGAGATTTTTGATTTATTGGGTGGAATTAGTGGAAATCTCCTAATAATAATATTACTAGGATTTTACTAAAGTCTTGATTTAATCCTTAGTAAATATAAAGTTATTTATTAATATTAAAAAGGATTTAAAGATTTAGTATACTTATTTTATTAATAATAAATAATTACTTTGCTTTTTATTTCTTTTAAATCTTTTTATTTATAAAGGTTATAGTAGTATTATCCTTGGCCTTTTTACTTAATAAATTAAGGTTTATATTATAAGTAGAGTAAATAATTATATTACTAATATATGCTATAGTAGCTTCTAAAGTTACTATTATAAGTAATTTATATATTATATTTTTATTGGTAAATAATTTTATTAATATCTTAATAATCCTAGATTTACTAGTATTGTCCTTTTTACCTAGAAACTTAAATAGCTATATAATATTTTTGCTTTTAATGTTATTAATATTAAAATTATTATAGCTTTAATTCTTCTTGGGAATAATATTAAGGTGATAATATATTAAGAGAAAGGTAATTTTCTATTTCTTATTTAAAGTAAATCTCTTTATAATTTCCCTATTTATATATAGGAAGGTAGTTGATAATCTATAAGTAATTTTAATATTAGGCCCTAGGGGATTTTAAGGGGCTTTTTCTAATATCTTTATAATATTTTTTCTTATATTAGTAAAAGTATGATTTAATAATGCTTTAGTACTTATATTTATGTTTTATGCTAGTTAAGCTTTATTAGAGCCTTGGATTATCTTTATTATTTTCTTATTTAATTTATTTTGCTTTTTCTTAATTATCCTAAGTTATCTTTATATTGGGAGCTTAATTATAGGTATTAATATTAGCTAGGTTTAATTTGTATTTTCTAGAGAGATAATGGCCTTTATATTATTTACTAAATTTATAATATTTATATAAATTTTAAAAAGTTAATTTAGAAAATTAATAAGTAGCTTTAAGCTAATAGTTACTTGGTTAGGAGTTGTAGTACTTTATATTATTTTTATAAGTTAGTTGAGTTAGCTAATTTAATTTAAATAATATATTATTAATAGTCTTATGGGATCTTGTATATTAAATCCTAAAGTATTAATATTATCTAAGATAGTATTATCTCCTATAGTAGTTTATTGCTTTATATTTTAATATATATTTTTAGTAGATTTTTTTAGAAGTTGAATATTATTTATAATAGTTTATAGTTTCTTAGGAAGTTATTATTTTTAATATTCTTAGATATTATTAATATTATTTAAAGTTATAATAATAAAATTCTTTTATAGTATAAAAAGTATAAGGTATTATATTGTAGTTTTAATATAATATTAGTAAATATTCTTTTTTTATTAGTTTTATTTATTTAAGTATATTTTTTTTATTTATAATATTTTTTTGGATTAAAATTAATCTTAAAATTTATATTAAGATAATTATTGATGTATGGGATTGTATACTTTCTAGTAGGCCTTAGAATTTGCACCTAGTCTATTTTAAGCTCCTAGTCTTTTTTAAAGTTTATCTTTATTAGCTTCTTGGAAGATGTGCTTTGCTTTCTTTATATTTAAATAAGTAAGATATAATTATAAAAGTATAATGACTATAGTATTTATCTATGATAATAATAAGTCTTAATATATATTAATTTTTTACTATTATTTCCTACTAAAACTATTTTAGTGCTAGTATTAAGAGTAATTTTATTGCTATTACTATTGCTATTATTGCTAGTATTCTTATTAGGTTAACTCTTTTTATTATCCTTACCTTTACTATATTACCAAAGATATTACTAATATTATATAATTACTTAATATAATATTATTATATTTATATATAATTATTAATAAGTACTTAAAAATTTATTTAGTAAATCTAAAAAATATATAATTACTTTTACCTAAGATAGTAAATGCTTAGTAAAAATTTTATTTATTATTCTTAGTAAGTACTATTGATTTAAATTATTCTTAGCCTTATAATTTAATATTGTTTTGTTTAGTTTAATAGTATTAGTTGTGTTAATGCTTGGAAAGAGCTTTATTGCTATAGTTATTCTTTTCTAAATAGGATTTTAGATTTTTATAGTATAGTTTATTAAGTAATATACTAGAATTATTAATTTTTTTTATATACTAATAAAAGAAATATTATAGTTATATTATAATTTAATAGCTATAGGCTTGCTCTAGTAATTAATTATATAATATAAATATTATAAGTAAAATATACTATCTGCCCTAAATTCACTTTTCTTAAATAATTTCTAGGGTATATTAAACTTATATATAAATCTTTTATTATTATCTTTATTATGGAAATACTTTATATATATTATTGTATATATATGTATTTAAATCTATTTAGTATAAAAGTTAGTTTTATTTTTAAATTGGTAAGAAAAGTACTTAGTATTGATTATTAGATAAGATATATTATTATAAATTACCCTTATTAAGCTCTTGTTACTAAAAGTACTAAGCTTATTTAGATTCTAAATTAAAAGTTAAAATTTTGCTTAGGTTGTAATATATTCTATAGATTAAGAGATACTTACCTTATAAAAAATAGAATTTATATATTTTAAGATAGCCTTTTTATTTCTAATTAAACTTTTGTTATTACTATTCTTATCTTTAAGATTAATAAAATTACTAAGTTCTATATTCTTCTTAAGTTATAATAAACTATAGAGATAAAGAGTACTATACTTATTAGTCTTAATAATACTAAAATACTATCTAATCTAATTAAATATTAATTTTTTCCTAATCTTAATATAATAATCAAAGAATAACTAAACTTTCTAATAAAAGAATATTATAGAGCTTATTAGATTAATTATTACTAACTTAACTTTTTTATATCTATTCTATAGAGCTTATAGTAGGATAGTCTTTATAATATCTTTATTTTTCTTTTAATATACAACTAAATATAATTTAATAAGATTTATAATATTATTAAAATTTAAGGTAAACTAAATTATTAGTATATTATATCTAATAATAAGTAATTTAATCTTTCTATATATTACTAATTATGATTTTTATAATATTAATTATTTATAATTAAAATATAATATATATCAAAATAGTCTTTTAATATTTTTATCCTTAGTACTTTTATTATTCTTTAATTCCTTTTATACTTTGGATAATCTTTTAGGTATTAATAATTAAATAATTTATTTGACTTTAGGAAAGTTATTTTAATATATACTTAATATACTTATTTCTTTATTTTTATATTAAACCTTAATATTAAATACTAAAAATATAAAAGTAGGATGATTAGTAATAAGATTACTATGCCTTTATATTATTTTCTTTATTTATATATAAAGCTTAAGGTTTTTTATTAGTAAAGCTATAATTTTATTAGTCTTATGGTTATTTCCTTTATGAATATAGAAGGTAGCTTAGAGACTATTTTTCTAAAGATTTAATTATATTTCCTCTTTATATTATGGTTTACTAAACCTATATGGAAATAGTATTAAAAATGCTTTTATAAAATCCCATAGATTATTAGGATTTATATATTTATTATCCCTTAATATATGGATATATAGTTTAGAATTTAGATTATAATTATATTTAATTATTTTAATAATAAATTTAAGTCTATTAGTATTAATTGCTCTTAGTATTATATCCAAAGGAAATATGCTAGTTATAAGAATTTTGTTAAGAAAACTCTCTATATTCTTATACTTAAGCTCTTTTTAGCTATACTAATTATAAAGTAGAGGATCCTTATTGTAATTAATGTTATTTTTATTATAAGGCCTGTCTAAGCTATTAATAATATTATTAAGTAATTAAGATTTATTATTTTTTATCCTATATTCTTTTGGAGATATAATATAAACTATATATATTTACTTTTATATAGATGGCTTATTTTTTTTTATTTTATTATAGATTTAGCTTAGAATCCTATATATAAGCTTATTTTAATTATTTAGTTTATTTATATTAATTATAATATCTTAATAATAGGAATTATATTATTTTAATTATAATAATACTTATTTTATAATCCCTTGGTAAATTAAGAAAAGCTTGGATAGATTAATAGGAGCTAGTTTTTTTGACCTATACTAGGATATATATATATCTTCTAAAGACTTTAATAAATAATATAGGAGCACTATAATTATTAAATCCTAGATATTATTAGGAAATATTATAATATAGCCCTTAATATATTATATATATATTATTTTTTATTTGGTATTTTTTGTTATCTTGATTTTAGTAATAAAATTAAAATAAATATTTAATTTTATTAATCTCTTTTTAACTAAGATTAATTTTTTAAGAGTATTTAGATATATATATTTATAGTTAAGTATTTAATATAAATATTTACTTTAAGTTATATTATTATCTTATATTTTTCTAGTATATATCTTATATATTAATATAATTTAATTATTAGGAAAGTACTTTAGGTAAGAATATATATAGTAATTATTTTTTATAGAATTATTAGCTTATTTCTTTTAGCTAAGTTTTTTTATCTCTAAAATATTAATCTTTTAATAGTAAATTATATATATATATATAGAAAGAGTATTAATATTATAAAATACTTAATAGAAGTTTATTATAATAATAATATTCCTTTCTTAGGGAATAGGCTTATATTAAGCCTTTATATATAATAATCTTTTCTTTTCTTAGAATTTATTTTTTAAATATTTTATAATAATATTTAATACTTAAAATTACTTTTTAAGACTATTATTTTCTAGATTATAAGCCTATTATTAGCTTAGCCTTTTTGGCTAGCTTTATTTATTATTTTTGGTTTCTTAATAGGGAGCCCTAAGGGGGGTAGTAGATATATTTCTTATTTTTATTATTATTATACTTTTACCTAAATCTTTCTTTGCTAGGGATAGTAAATAAGTATTAATTCTTTGCCTTTTAATTATAGATTAGTCTTTTATTAGAAATCTTATTTTAATTATATATTTATTTATATTAAAGATATTTTAAGAATAATTATAAAATTTATAGGAAGACTTTATAGTCTATATAGGATTTAGTACTATAAGAGATTAGACTAGTATACCTTTAAGTTACTATAACCTATTTTTCTTAAGATTTAGGCTAATTAAAATAGGTATTAGTAATCTTTATTCTTAAATTTTCCTTTTTTTCTTTTAATTTTTTTTTTAATTATTTTATTGCTTTAAAGAATAAGATATATATGGTAATAGTCTTAACTATAAAGATAATAGATTACTTATTAGCAGGACTCTACTTATCTATATTCTATTTACTAATATATAAGTATTAGTAGTATTAGCTTAAATTATTATAGCCTTATTTATTTATATTTAATTATCTTTATACTTTTTATTTAACTTTCTTTTTTTGGTTATACTTTAAAGTATATATTTTAATCTTAAAAGTATATTTACTAATATTAAATTATCTTATAGTAATTATATTATCTAACTTTTATTTTACTATTTTCTATTATTTATTATATTATCCTACTAAATTATAATTAGCCTATATCTATTATAACTTACTAGCTTTTTATTATAAAAGCCTTTTAGTTTATCTCTTAGCCTTTAAGGTAATTTAATTAATAGTAGTTAATATAATTAAGCTTTAAATGCTTATATTTATATATTATTATTATTATTATATGGGTTAATATTAAATAAATCTAGTTAGGGATTACCTAGATCTATAGATTAAAAGATAATAGATAATAATTTTAGTGCTAGATTAATTAGTATAGAATTTAAAAGATTATTTAAGATAATAGATATAAGAGATAAAACCAATTTTCTTAATATTAAGCTCCTAATATTAATATATAAAATATCCTTTAATATAGTTAGTTAGATATTTATAGGAGTTTTTATTAATCTTTAGATTATATTTGATTATTATTTATTAAAAATATTATTAAATATTTTTAAATTAAGATTACTAAGTATATTATTTAGAGTTTGACCTTATAACCTCTTTAATAAAGTAGCTAAAAAAGGTTTTATAATAGTAATTTGTAAATAAAGATTATATTATTTTTATTAACTAAGTAAATATTGGTTCTTTTATTTATATTATCTTTATTTTTATTTATCTTTTATTTATTATGCTATATATACTATATAATTAAATTTAGAAATTATTATTATATTATTCCTATATTATAATAGATTTTAGTATTATCTTTTCTAATAATACTTAAATATTGCCCTAAATATATCTTTAATATATAGGGGCTTAATAAATAATATCTTAAAAATATATTATTTTATATTATTAGGATATTATATATCTAGCTTATTTAAATATATAGATTTAATATAACCTAGATTTAAAATTATATTTTATGAAATTACTAAGTAATTAAAATTAAATATAAATATTAATATAAATCTATATTATAATTATTTTAATATATAAATAAATTATTATATTTATATATTATCTTATTTTATAATATTAAAATATTATTTTAGATTATTTTTATATTAATAGGCAAATATAATACTATAAAAAAATAAATCTATTTAATATTTATATTTCCCTATTAGTTATTTAACTAAATAGCTTACTAAATTTATAACCTAAAAAAGTATAAGGTTTTTTTTCTTTGTTCTTTCTATTTATTTTATTATATTAACTTTCTTTATTATTATTTTCTTTATCCTTTATCCCTACTTTTTATCCTTTTTATATCTAGAATATCTCTATTATTATTACTTTATTATATCTTTTTCTAAATCTATAGCTAAAGTAGCTTTAAATAATCTATTCCCTTTATAATAGCCCTTTAATTTATAAAAGAACCTAAATAATAATTTAATTATATTTTTCTTTGGTTAAATTAATGTCCTAACCTACTTCTAAATATTAGACTAATATCTAATAAAGGGTTTAAATATTAAAGTTATTTGTAAAATATATATTTTACCTTCTTTATTTATAGTAATATCTAAATATTTTATATTATATCCTAAAATATATTAATTTAATAATCTAATAGAAATTTATATAAATCTTAATATTATATTTTATAGTTATTAATTTATTAATTTAAAATGGGAAAAATAATAGTTTTTTTTTATATATAAAGTATACTCTTATATTTTAGAGTAAATATTATATAAATCTAATATCTTTAGTAAAGAAGATAATAATGGAGAAGTATATAAGGCTTTAATTGGTATAGTATAAGATAGTGGATTTTAAATATAAATATGCTTAATCTTTTTATTTAATTTATCTATTATATTTATATTATTATAATATTTAGTTCTTTTTCTTAAGAACTTACTAATATACTAGGTTTTTTATTTATTTAATTATTTATTGTTTTTTTAGAATAGGTTTTTAGTATAAGTTTAATTTAATTAATTTAAGAACTTTTTTTACTTTTTAATAAAGTATAGCTAAGATATTATATAATTATTTAGTACTATATATATATAGTTTTAGCTTAATTAATAAAGAGCCCTTATAAAGGTTTTTATTTTTTTAAAATCTTTATTTTCTTTCTTATTTATACTCTACCTTACTTTTTTTTTTATAAGAAAATAATAAAAAGCAAGAATAGCTAATTTATTCTAGGTATTTTAGTTAATATTATAGATAAGGCTATTAATCTTTTTAATTATAAATTTATAATTACTTTATCTAAGGATAAAAATAATAATATTTTTATTATTATACCTAACTTTTAGATATTTTTTAAAAAAAGTACTTTACCTATATCCAATTTTAGTATAGCCTTTTCTTTAAAGATAATATTTAATTTATTAATAAAAAGTAGCTTTATAATAACTAGGTCTATATTTAAAATACTATCTAAGAAAGCTTTAAAGGGAAAGTAATTATAATTAATATTAATTATATTATTTTATTTATTATTCTTATAATTAAAATTATCTTAAATAATATCTTTATAAGTAAAATTATCTTAATATATAATTTTATTATTAAGTAAAAGATTAATATCCTATAATTCTTAATCCTCTTAATATAGTATAAATGATTTTATATTTATAATTAAGAGGCTATAAGGATCTACTATAAACCCTATAATAAATATTATTACTAAGATATCTCTATTCCCTACTATATTAATACCCTCTAATAAAAATAATAATATTAATAATAATAATAATAATAATAATAATAAAAATAAAGTAAAAGATAAAAATAAATTATTTATAATATTAACTATTTATTAGTTATTTAATTATTTTAATATAAGATTATTAATTATTAAATTAAGTAAAAAAAAGAAAAGATATTTAATTAAAAAAGGATAAGTTACTTAGTATAATAATTTTATATAATTCTTATACTTAGGATAGACTTTTTATTGGTTTAATTAATAATTAATATTATAATATATTATTAATATTTTTATACTTTAAAGAAAGATAGTTACTTATTAGTTTTTATATAGAAAAAAGTTATTTTAAAAATAATATAATTATTTTAAGAGTTTAAATTAAATTATTTTAATATATAAATATTTATATTAAAATAGTTTTATAATTAAACTATAAATTAACCTTATTTAATCTTATTTATATTTTAATTTATTATCTATTATTTTTTTTTTATTAATTATAATACCTAAGATTAGATTAAAGATTAAATATAGGGTAACTAAAATATAAATAGTCTAGCTTCTAATCCTGTACTAAAAGACTAATAGCATAAGGAAGCCTTTAACCTTTCTGCCTAACTGCCTTCTTGCTTTTAGCCAGCAGATAGGCATATTCCTATTATACTCCTTCTCCCTTAACCCCTTGCTTTTAATTAGTCTATAGAAAAGCCCTCTAGTTGGCTCTTTAAAGTCTTTAAACCTTTTAATCTAGTGATATAATTAGTAAATATCTTAGTTTCTTTTTTTTATTATAAACTAGCCTACCTCTTAATATTGGTTAGAATCTTGTCTTAATTATATAACCAGAGGTTTAAAATCACCTAATATTATATAAATATCTAACTAATCCAATTTAATTATTGCAATCTAGGTTAGGTCAGTCAACCTAGCTGTTAGAGGTTAGGCCTATTGACCTAGCTGTTAGAGGTTAGGCTTATTAACCTAGCTGTTAAGGGTCGGGTCGATCAACCTAGCTACCGAGGGTCAGGTCAATCAATCTGCTGTTGGAAGCCGGCCTTATCAACCTAGCTGTCAGAGGTCGGGCCGGTTGACCTAGGTCCTGAAGGTTAGGTCGGTCAGCCTAGCTGTCAGAGGTCAGGTCAATCAATCTAGCTGTTGCAAGCGGGGTCAGGTCAGTCAACCTAGCCCATGCTGACGACCGCGATGACTGTTGTTGAAGGTCGGGTCAATCAACCTGCTGTTGGAAGCCGGGCCCGCTGACCTAGCTGTTGAAGGCCAGGTCGATCCACCTAGCTGTCAGAGGTCGGGTCGGTCAACCTAGCCCCCGCTGCCGGCTGCGCTGACTCCCGTTGAAGGTCGAGTCG
>NAJI01000034.1:0-98754 GCA_002179835.1 Calonectria leucothoes
CTCTTCCGATTCTAAATATATTTATTAATATTAAATAATATATTTCTAAATATAGATAATCTTTATAATAAATAAAGAATTTAACTTTCTTAATAAATAGGTTTATATTACTAAGTCTATTAAATTATAAAAGCCTACTTTAATTATATAATATTTATATATTATATTATATACTCTTTTATTTTTTCTTTAGTATATTATTTATTTACTATATTAAATATTTCTTTTTTAATTTCTTATTAATTTATAATATTAAAAGTTAATTATTAATTAATATTAATTTTAAAGAAAAAAGAATTATAATATATTAATATAATAAAAATTAAATTAGGGGTTTTTATAAATTAATTAATTATTCTATCTAGCTAGCTATCTATTTAGTTTATAGTATTATAAGCTAGTTACATAAGGTAGGATCAATCCCACTATACCGGGGTTACACCGGTTAACCTAATGTTTTGCCGGTAATAGATTAAGAGCCGATTTTAATAATAATATTAACTTTTTAAATAATAAGAAATAGTAAAGTATATAAAGAAAAGAATATATAAAAAGTATTATAAATAATATTAAATAAATTATAACTTTATTAATAAGTACTTGGTCCTAAATTTGCAAATAAGAGTATACTTATTATAAATATAATATATATATGCTAAGGTATATTAAAATTTACTATTATACTTTTTTTTCCTATTAAAAACTTTAAAGGATTATTATTATAGCTTTAATTATTTATTAAAGTAATAAGGGATTAATTATAGATTATAATATTAGGGCAATATATAATAAAATAGAAATATAACTAATATAATTATAGTAATTAATATAATTATAATTAGAGATAAGGTAATTAATAATTCTAAAATAATAAAGCAAATAAGAAGAAATATTATGTATATAAAAGAAAAGAATATTTCTTAATTAAATACTTTAATAAAGAATACTAAATTATAAAAGATTAATATAATTAAGAAAGAGAATTTTAAAAGGTAAATAGAAAGTTTACTTTATTTCTAATAAAATATAAAAAAAAGCCTTTAAGAAATAATAATAAAAAAACTAATTTATTATTTAATAAGAAAAGTAATAATAAATATTATTATATAATAATCTATTTATTAAATTAAATATTTTATTATTAACTCTAAGAAATATTAAAAAAATAATCTTAGAAAATAAAAATATAATAATTTATATTAAATAAATATTTGTAAATTAAGTTCTAAGGGATTATATTGGATATTAAAATAGCTAAAATATTAATTGCTAGAAAAGAATAATTTATAATACTTTAAAGGAAAGATTTTATTATTATATTAAATATTATAAAGGTAAAAAAAGAATAAGTTAAGTTTAATAATAAAAGCTTATTTTAATTACTAGGGTTAATTATAGTTAATACTTTTATTAGAAAAATAATATTTTATATAATAAAATCCAAAATATTATTTTTCCTATATCTTAAAGATATAAATTACTTAGGTATTTACTTTAATAATCTAATAAATAAGATTATTTATAGCTATAATATTATACTAATAACCTAGAAATAAGAATACCTATAGTTCTTTATAAATATAAATAATATAATAATTATATTTCTTATAAAAGTAGAATTATAATATATATATACTTACTTTAGTTATTTTTTTATTATAAAACTATATAAGCTCTTAATTAAAGTAAATTATAATATAAAAATTAAAGTAATTAAGATAATCTATAAATTTTATTATTATTGCTAAATAAAAAGTAATATCTTAAAATAATTTAAGTTTAATCTTAAGAATAATTATAAATTTAATTATAAGATTATTATAGATATAATATATTTTAAGTTAAAATTAATATTTTATATAATTAATATAATAATATTCTTTTAAATAAGGAAATTTTTATTAAGTATTATAGCAAAAGATACATAGAAAACCCTATAAAGCTATTAGATAAATACATATCTTAGACTACTAGATATTATTATTTATAATATAGGTATAAACTTTATAGTAATTAAGTTTAAAGAAAAAGCAAAAATAATAGGTATTATATACTATTAAATCCCAATAAAAATATATTGGTTAATTAGGAAAATCAAATAATATTATATACTAATTTAATAAATATTTAGTATTATTAAAGCTAAATTATAAGAAAAAGTATTAAAGAAAGTAATTTTTTAAATAATATTTAAGATAATAAATAATATAGTAAAACCCAATAGTCTAATACTAATATTACTTATTTTTAGAGTATATTCTAAAATTATAAGTAATTTACCTTTAATATTAATATTAATTAATTATATAGAAATTATATAAAAAGTAATAAATAAAATAAGAAGGATTATAGCAAAGAAAAAAATTAATAAAGTAATTAATATATATAATAGACCTAATATAATAAAAATATTTCTATTAATTTTTAAATTAGGAAGTAAAGTATAAGTATATTAGAAAGATAGTAGATAGAAAGAGCTATATAAAGTCCTTAGTATAATTAATTTTAAAATTATAATTAATATAAAAAATAGTATAATTATATTTTAAAATACTATAGTTTAATTATATTATAAATACTTAGAAAAAGTAAATATTATATTAATACTAAAAGAAAAGATTAAAATACTAAAACTATTTAAGTACTTAATACCTAAGTACCCCTACTAAAAAGGTAAATTCTATAAAGATAAAATAAAATTAAAGTTAATAAGTAATAAATTAAAACCTTTTTAATAATAAAGAGATAAATCCTATAAGAATAAAGTAAAATCTTTATTAAAGAATATAAAATAAGAATACCTATAAAGATATAAAAGACTAAGAAAGAACTCTTAAATAAAAATAATTAGTATTATAAATATAAATAATAAATATAAGATTAAAAATAATAAAGTATTTTTAATATAAAAAAAATAAGTAAATAAGGAATTAATAGCTTAATTTTGGAAAGAAGGTAAGATTATAATTATAAATAAATTATTTAAGGAATTAAATAATATTAAAATTAACTTACTTCTTAAGATTAGTATATTTAAATTAGTTCTTTATAATAAAAAGGAATACTAGAAAGTATATATTTTTAAATTATAAATAGTTTATAAAGTAAAAGAAAAAATAATAATAATATTATATAAGAAATTATAATTTATTATCTAAGAATATAATAATAAAAGAAAATATAAAATTCTAATTTAATTACTAATAATTTAATAATATAGCTAATATTTAATTATTATTTTTACTTCTATACTATAAAAATAAGAAATAAAACTTATACTTTATAATATTATATAAGTATACCTATAATCAAAATTAAAGCTAAATTAACTAATTTTAGTATTTTTACTAAAAGAACTTAAAAAAAAATATCCTAAGAAGATAATTCTAATAGTAATAAAATTACTATATAAAATCACTAAAGCAAGAGTCTATTAGTTTATTATCTATTAAAGATATTATAAGGAGAAACTAATAATAAAAATATTAATATTTAATCTATACTTAATAATAATAAAGGATAAAAAAGTATTTAGTATTATTAGACTATAAATTAATAATACTCTAGATATAGGAATAAATAAATTTATAATTAAAGAGAAAATTAAATTTTAAAAAGCTAGCTTTAAAGTAAAACTATAATAAATACTTAATAATAGAACTATAAAAGACTTTAATAAATACTAATTAAAGATAAAAGATAATATAATAATAATCCTCTAAAAAGAATAAGTAAAGAAGCTTATATTAATTAATAATAGCAAGAGTAAAGTATAATAATATATTAAATAATAAGTATAAGGAGTATATATTACTTTAATATATTAATTAAAAGTAATATATAATTATTCTATAGTTATATAGATAAGACAATTAATAAATAAGAAAATCTATAAGCTAAATAAGTAAATTAAATAATAAATTAAGAATAAGTAAAAAGGACTTTAATATTAAAATATTAATTTTATAAAGGCTAAATTAATAGTATTTATTAATAGATTCTTTGTAAATAATAAAGATTTTAGTTTATAGATTAAATATATTATTATAATTATTAATAAAAAATATAAAGAGAAAATATTTATAATTTATAGTAATATTCTCTATTAATTATTTACTAAGTATAAATAAATTACTAAGAGTATTTTAGTATTAGAGATATATAGGCTTATAAATAGATTTAATATAGGATTTATTTTTATATATATTTTTTATATAATTACCAAAAAAATTAAATTTTTAAAGATATTATTAGTAATTTATATAAATTTATATTTATTATATAATTATCTTATAAAGCTTGGCTTAATAAGCAAAAAGTATTTTATAATTAATTTAATAAGCCTTTACTAATTATATAAATACTAAGAAATTAATAAGATTTAATAAATTAAGGAAAATAATAATTTAACTAATATAATAACTAAATTTATTTTAAATAAAGTACTTAAAATATTAATTTTTACTAATAAATTAATAATATAATTAAAGGGATAGGTATAGTAATAAGGAAAAAAATAATTATAAAAAATAAATATAAGATTAAACCTTTATTAATTTAAGTTTTAGCTAAATAATTTCTATTAAGTTAAGTAAAGATAGGAAAAAGTAATTTTTTTTTATATTAAATATTTATATATATATATTTTTTATATATTTATTATAATAAAAAAAAGCTATTAATATTATAATAATATTTAAATCTTTTAGCTTAAATATAAAGACCTAAGGTAAAAAAAGGTAGGCAATATAAAGCAATAATACTTTAGTAACTAAAGTAATTATAATATTATAATATATTAAAAGAAGTAATTAAGTAATAATAATTAAAGTAATTTAAACCTACTATATATAGTATAGACCCCTAATGACATTGGATGGATTATATTAGCTCTTAAATTAGCCCAATATAGGAATATATGAAGAAGATAGCAAAGGAAGGATATAAATAAAATAGTTCTCTGATAAAAAAAGAATGTGCAAGAAGTGAGACTATATTTAAAACTATTGGGGAATATTGTATTTTAAAGACAACTTCTTGCAGCCGTTTGGACACCTGCCTTGATACTAAAGCTACACGATTTTAGGTGGGTGCTCCGATCTGTGTCAGCGGTAGGGTCAATAAATTCAAGCGTATTGGCGGCAGCATCGTATTGTTTAACATATTGCGATAATAATCAACACGGAATTCTCACTGGTTTCAATGGAGTTTATGGTCCTAAAATTTTAACAAGAGATGCGTTTGCCCGGCGCGCTCGTCTCCACGTAACGAACAAGTCTATTTACTATATCACTCTAGGCTTAGGTAACCCAAAAAGATGACGATAAATTGCGACATGATGCAAAGTATTTCCAACTGGCACGATTTTATAGAGTCCTTTTTTTTAAAAATAAAAAAAAAGAAGAAGAAAAAAACTGATGCAAAGCGATATGGTACGAATTCATGCAACTAGCCCGGCAAATCTCAAATCGCCCTACGCAGGTGTATCGCATGGGCTAATTGACGAGGCAGCAACATGCGATCAGCGCTGGAAAATAACCCTGAGGCCACACTCTTATATGTATCAAGATGTTAGCTTACAACCTGTTACATCTCGTTTCCGACGCGAGTGTTTCTCAAATGCACTCTAACTTGCCAAAAGAATGTGATGCTTTTTTCCCTTCCGCCATGGGTAACGAGCTCAGCGCTCCCTGAACTTTATTTCATGGATCTAGTTTGAGCACCCAAAACAACGAATTCACGTTACAGACCGACAAGTCCGAGGGTTCTTTGTTAATTTGATTATTTCCCTGGTAATGGGCCATTGGGAATGAGGGGGCTACTTAACGTATCAGTAGGCATTGGTATGGTGGGCAGTAATTCACCATGGAATTATGAGACATGAGCTTGTTTCGTCTCAAAACGATTCGCAGAATCTTTACCTACAATAACAAGTCATTTTTTAAGCCATTCAAGTTTCTATACCATTATGCAGCTTTCATAACTTTCAGTTTTGGGACCGCTTACAGAATTCTCAATCGCTCAGCGGGCGCATTCGTGTTAGTCCTCCACTCCTCGCGCTTCATCTCTCAGCAAAAAACACGACAAAGGTTTTTCCAATTTTTCAAGGAAGAGCATACGACCAGAAATGGCGACATAATAAGATGGCTGGTTTATAGGATTCGATGTCCCGTTTCCAAAATAATCCTCTGCAACGAGAACACTGCTCCCCATCTTGCTTCTAACACCAGACTGCCCTGGGTGGTGTTGGAGGGGCTCAAGCGAGAGGTAGGCCCGTGCGTTCGCTGAATCACGTGCAGATACCCTGATGCCCACACTTGGAATTTCGCTGCAAAAAAGCCCTCCGGTCCGTGCGCACCAAACCAGAATTCAAGTTCGAGATCTGAAATCGTTCGTCTGCCACCTTCCAACATCCCGACCCGAGCAGCACAACCGCCAAGATGTTGATTCCCAAGGCCGACCGCAAGAAGATCCACGAGGTAATGACCGACCGACAGACGCTGAGCGAGTGGACAGAAACTAACAATGGCCCCAGTACCTCTTCCGAGAGGGTGTTCTCGTCGCTGCGAAGGACTTCAACCTTCCCAAGCACCCCGATATCGACACCAAGAACCTGTTCGTTATCAAGGCTTGCCAGTCGCTCACCTCCCGCGGCTACGTCAAGACCCAGTTCTCGTGGCAATACTATTACTACACCCTGACCCCCGAGGGTCTCGACTACCTCCGCGAATGGCTCCACCTCCCTGCTGAGATCGTTCCTGCTACCCACATCAAGCAGCAGCGATCGCACGCTCCTCCCCGTGGCATGCTCGGCGAGGGTGAGCGTGAGCGACGACCTTTCGGCCGTGGCCGTGGTGGTGACCGTGGCGACCGTGAGGGTGGATACCGAAGAAGGGATGCTGGCGAGGGCAAGGAGGGTGGTGCTCCCGGCGAGTTCGCTCCTCAGTTGTGAGTATTTCCTCAATTGCCGTCATGTGCGGTGGTGGCCGGGAAAGCGAATGCTAACATGGATAATAGCCGTGGTGGATATGGCCGCGGCCGTGGTGCTGCTCCCCCTTCTTAAACGAAGCCATTTCCTTTAGGTGATCATACGGTTGAGATGCATGGCGAAACGGTATCGACGTGTACTCTAAAAATGGAGGGCAATTTTTCACCATGGGTCCGCTCGTGAGACAGGTTGCGTGGAAGACACCGTGGGAGTTTTGAGGTTAGATCCTCGGAAATCATTTGCATCAGGGTCAATTTTTTGCCGTCAACGAGATTAATTGCTCGGGAATGTGATATGTCAAAATTACGTGCACCGATTTACTTTCCATTTGTGTGTGCGTGTGCGTGTGCGTGCGTGTGTCGGTTTGCGGGGTTGTTGTCTCAATGCCAATGTCTCGATGCTCGACGAAATTCCAACTTGTGCATTGGCCAAAACCCTGTCCATTGAGGGGTGGCAGACCAGTTGTACACTTGGTGACGTCTATGATGGCAGGGGTCGGTGTGGGAGCAGGTCTGCAATTGATCCCGGGTGATAATGTCGAAGTGAAGGAATGGTGCCGCGATCTTGATTGATAGCGAAGACCTTGTACGGCTTCAGGGTAATGGAACGCAAATTGGGCATGTCCAAATACAGCATGGATATTGAGTGAGTGGGTTGACTTTGACGTCAGATGCTCTGTTAAAACACGTTCTTTTTCGCAAAAGCCACCACAGTGTAGGATAACCCAAGGGTCCGTTCAGGTAAACATTGCTACGTTGGCAACTTTTTTTTTTAAACCAAAAACAGATATCATTTCATGTTCCGTCTCAACGCTGCAAGTACGCTTGTACTTGTGGCGCGACACTCCTCCAAGGTTTAGGTGAACAAGGTCGCAGTCAACCACGGTCAGTGAGCGGGAAGCGCTTCACCGGTAACATTGTTGGCTCACCTTGCAGATGTTGAGCTGCACTCGAGGGTGCAATTCAGCTGGGCGTGCTCGGTGATGCTTGCGAATGTTACCGAACGACACCTCACCCCAACATGGGTTGTTGTCGCCGCGTCCTCTCGGTGAGAGAAACCCTACCCCTGCATTGAAGCAGCACATCAACCGGGGTGGCTCGGAGTAGTCCTGGGTTGCGCTGTCGACTTGTCCAGGCAACCCGGCGTCGGTCCGGGGCTTTCACCTCACTTTACTTCGCCTCACCTCACCTCACTCTCCCGGGAGAGCTTGACCTAGCTCTCGGAAGACAATTGAAGCTTCCCGCTCCACTAATAGAACCAGGCGCGGCAGCCTCGAAACAGGCCAGGGCAAGTCGCCCGGCTACTCGGAGGCCAGCGGGCAACGGTTGACGGCCGCTTGGGTGGTGTGAGTGTGAAGCTGCGCCAGGAGGACGAGACTGTGTGACGAGGGTTTCCCAGTAATAAGCCATCGCTTTTCCATGATCCTTGCCCTTTCTTTTCCCGATCCGATGGAGCCCGACGCATGCGCCATGAGATGCGTTAGTAGACAAACAATGCCGCTTGTCCCATCCGTTCTCGCAGGTTACATTAGAAACGATGCGGGGGAGGGGACGTCTCATGAGGTTAACATTGACCCTGCATTTGCAGCAACAACCCTTGAAAGCTGGATGCCATCTCCTTTCTGCCGAGAGAAAATGTTGTTGTTGAGTCGAAAGTGCCATGCGTGATACCGCGTTCCTGATGCTCGGCCAAGCCCCGTTGCCTCCCATGGCGACGAGGGAAGGGCCGACGACGGGCTGAATTGTGACCAGGGGATAATGGCCCGGGGAAGAAGGTCTGAGCTTCTCATGAGGTGACATGTCGGCATCGAACACCCACAAAAGTCGCCAATATGGGACCCTATTTCAACAACTGGCCTGTTTTACTGGTGTAGTCGCGTTCCGAGTGGGTGGGGGGGTTCCCAAGCCCCTCGCTTGGATGAGGTCTTTCGGGAGCCTAGATCAGCGGCTCGCCTTCATCCGTTGGGATTTCCGGGATGTAGTCGCTTCTTTTGTTTTTCGCGCTGTCTTGGTTCGATGGAGGCCGTGGGTGTGGGCAGAGCATCGGCCCCTGGCCTCGGGGAAACTGACGTTGAGGTGTTGAAATACTCGCTCTTTTCGCTCGCTTTGCTACCTCTCTTCTTGCAAACCCTCACCATAAATTCCCTTCCTCATCCTTTTGATTCTCTTCCTTGATTCCTTGATAACCTTCCAGACTTCATCGCTTGCTACCTGTGATCGTGTTAGCATCTACACACCAACAATACTCATTGTTTGTCTTTACTTCCTTGACTTACGCAAATCAACCGGCAAAATGGTCTCGCTGCCTACAGAGATGAAGGCTCTCCGGTATGTTGTTTAAATGTGCCGTGCGCAACCTGTATATATATACATGAAATCCATGTATCCATCAGGGTTGTTCGCGCTTGTGTGTTCCCATGACACCCAACTTCTATGGGACCACTTGGTCATGAGGTGTACTCGGTTACTGACCCTGTCTCATCAATTTTATAGATATGAGAAGCCCGAGGATTGGTCCATCGTGACGGTCCCGCTTCCCCAGATGCGAGACAATGATATCCTGGTGAAAGTCAAGGCCTGTGGCGTGTGTGGAACTGGTAAGCGTAACGGATGCCCCCCGGCCAATGGCATTATATGACTAACCTGATGGCAACAGATCTGGTAATTACTGATGGGACCGACCACTTTTAAATCGCAGGGCTAATGCAGCTAATAGCATATCCACGAGGGTGAATTCATAGCCAAGTTTCCTCTGATCCCTGGCCACGAAACCGTTGGCGTGGTCGCAGCTATTGGCAAGGTTTGTATTTACAGAGCTCTATTTATCCTGCCTCTTCTAAATTGAATGATAGAATGTCAATGGGTTTTCTATTGGAGATCGCGTGGCCGCAGATAACAGCGAACTTTGCAACGAGTGTTTCTATTGCCGTCGTGGCCAGCCTCTCCTGTGCGAGAACGTCAGTCCCCCCCCCCCCACGCCAGCCGATGCTCCTAATACGACTGACGCTGCGTAGTTTAACGCCCACGGTGTTACCATGAATGGTGGATTTGCCGAATACTGCGCCTACCCCGCAGCAAAGGTCTTCAAGATTCAAAATCTTTCCTGGGTAGACGCTACTCTTTTGGAGCCAGCATCGTGCGCATGCCATGGCCTCGAGAAGATCCGCCCTAAGCTTGGATCGCACGTCCTCATGTTTGGTGCTGGTCCCACAGGTCTGGTATGTTTTGCCCCTTTGTTCTTTCATTTCAACCCATTTAACCAGCAGAACTTCAGATGCTTGCCCAACTCTTGCGACAAAATGGCGGCTGCAAGGTTACAATTGCGGCTCCAGGAGGTCTCAAGATGGACTTGGCCAAGAGCCTCGATGCCGCCGATTCGTACGTTGAATTATCCCGAAGCGATCCTGTTAAGCAGTTTTCCCAGCTGCGAGCCGATAACCCCTATGGATTTGATATTGGTTGGTTATCTCCGGACATCGATCGGATTTTTTTCTAACAATACAACAGTTGTCGAGGCCACCGGCTCAGTAAAGATCCTGGAAGACTCCATCCACTACGTTCGACGAGGTGGCACTCTTGTCGTATATGGGTACATCTCCATTTTTAGCTCCGCTTCTTTGTATTTACAGAACTGACTGTTCGAATATAGCGTCTACGCCAACGCCGACCGCGTGTCCTGGCCGCCATCCAAGATTTTCGGTGACGAAATTACCATTCTAGGTTCATTCTCCGAGACGTACATGTTCCGTAAGTCACGACTTGGTTTTTTTTTATGAGGTATAGAGCTAAACAAGGTGCAGCTGCCACTATCGACTACCTTGACTCCGGCAAGGTTAAGACGGCGGGCATTGTGAACAAGACATTCAAGCTTGAGGAATTTGACCAAGCCTTGCAGAGCATTAGGGATAAGAGCGCGATCAAGGCTGCTATCGTGTTTGAAGAAGAGGAGCCCGCCCCTGAAGCCGAGACAAATGGTGCGACTGTTTCTGAGGAAACCACCAACGGCGTTGTCACACCTGAGGAGGATGCCGAGAAGCCAGCCGTACCAGAAGTAACGATGGAGGAAGCGCCAGTCGAGGAGGAGAAGAAGGTCGAAGAAGAGGTTAACGGAGTTGAGAAGTCCGAGTAGGAGACTGCGGGACCACAGAAGAACGAGCCCCTAATTTCGCACAGAAGAATACAAATTATTGATGGGGGCTTCATGTAACCACGCAATCGATACGGAGATAGCACTGTATACTGTTTTTAGGTCCATTTTTAATGGGTGCCAGCTTGAGCAAATTATACTGTTCCCGGGTATGCGATGCATGGTTCCCCGCAAGCACATCATGTGGAGCATGTCCCAGTATGGCGGTACGGTGCTGCAGTTGCAGTTGCAGTTGCAGTGGCATTTGACAGGAGCGTTCTTCAGTTTAGATTTACCTTGGCATGTCAATCGGGTTGAATGGTGGTTTGAAAGTGTGTTTGCCTGCCCACTTTATCATTGGCCATAAAATGAATCATTGCATGAGATGGGTGATTCATTTTACGATGTACCATTTAATTTTTGCTTTTCTTTCTACCAACACGGCATGATGGCTGAAGCAGCGGGATAAGATGTCAGATTTCGTATTTTCGAGCCGCGGATTCCCAGCACTGGAGCCGGATCTCTCGCAAATGGTATTTCAGCTCTTGTACGCACATGGACGCACAACAAACCGCCACCAGCAATTGCCGCTGACATCAGACGAGACGGACACATTTGCAACAGGTTACCGAGTCTGACTGGGCCATCCATCCATTGCTCGACGCACAAAGCACAGTCAGCCCCACTCCCGGCAGCCCAGCCTTACCGCGCGTAATCGCCGCCCATGCCTCGACACTTGCGCGCAGCTGGAGGAGCGTGGGAGCGATGATTCGCGTGCCAGGTACAGACCGGGTCACGCACATGGAACTTCGGTTCGTGCACTCCGTGCCAGCCCTCAGCTTCATCTCCATGAGCTCCCGGGCTCGTACTGAGTAACAGAGGCGAGAGGGGCTGTGCAATCAACCATCTGGTAGATACCTAGTATGTAGATGTTCACTTGTACCGTGAGCTGGGCTCCTCTGTTCAAAATTAAACATGCTCCTTCCTGGCTTTCCTCTTTGTGTCCCCACCAACATCATCCCTCACTGGCTACCTCTCTACTCTGTACTGTGCTGGGCTCTCACTATCAGTCGTCCTCTCATCCTGTTCCAACCCACTGTTTTTCTTAGTCGTTTACTTCTCGCCTTCCGCCGCATCATTCGTGCACCTGCTTCCGTGCCTACCCAACATCGCCCAAGCGCAGTGCAGAAGGACCCAGAGAGAACCAAGCTGCCAGCGCTACTGCCACCATGCACGTCGGCGACTCACTCCTTTTCAAGGAGTATGCTCGGCCCATCCTCCAAGCCGAAACTATGCATTCATCACAGGGCCGCCGCTCATCGTCGGGCATCATGGATTCAGTCATCCAATATCTAATTAACCGGGCGAAGCTCGAGGTTTCGCGAATTCGAATTTCAAACCTTAGTGAAAGGTAGGTTGTGGTACATAGGCTAGGTGTTACCGTGTGCTCAATTTTGTGAACAGCTCGTTCGACCTTACCATCGACTGTCGAGTAACAGGGACCGGCCCTATTGCAAGCACAGTCAGCCCCATGGAGCTCGACCTCACGTTCAACAGCTCCGTTTTTGGCCAGGTCAAGCTACCCGAAATTCGTACGAGCTTTTGGGGTACCAGGGTTGCAGTCAAGGAACAAACAATCCGTATCGCGGATATGGCCACCTACCATGCGTTTATACGAAGCATCCTTGTTGACGATGATACCAATTTTCAGCTGGAGAACGATGAGTGCACGATACGATCACTAGGCCTAACGGCAAACTGCAACTACATTCTCGAGATTCCTATCGTGGCCATGGGTGGCCCGCGAATGTCTCTTCGCAAGCTATCCCGATCGGGTGATGATGGCATTGCGGCGACCTTTCGAGTAAACAACCCGAGCCCTGTGGAGCTAGAGCATGGTGCCTGTGAATTTGAACTGCGCAATGATAAGGGCGAGCGGCTAGCGGAGCTGAGAGGGGAGTTGAAAATAGTCCGAGGCGAATTCGATCTAGTCCTGCAGGGGACAATTCTACCAGGGGTGGTGCCATCGGAAAAGGTCAGGTTGGTTGGAGTCGGTGTGGAAGGGGCCTTATGGTGCAACGTGACAATTCGGCACGTTGATGTCGTGGTCGACGTGCCGCCGAAGCTAGTGGGGCTACTCCGATGAGACCACGCGGGTGATGTCAGTACAGCAACATTTCGAGTTGGGTTTTTGTTTGAGTTTCTTTTTCTTTCTCTATCGCATTGTTCCCCTGGCGTTGTGGCGTGCAAACTAGCAACTACACAAAGTAATACGGCTTTCAGAGAGAGAGAGAGAGCCATTAATGAAGAAAAAACAAAAACACGTCAATTGACACAACAATCAGTGTTTCATTGAAATGAAATGTCACAATTTCGAAGCAGAATCGATCGATCGATCGCAGCCAATATATAACCGACAAGGAGACAGGGATGGAGAAACATGAAAGTAAAGACCAAAAAAACGTATTTGGGTTTGATAGTAAGCATGACTACATTATTTCAAGCTTCATATAAAGGTTTAGGGCAGCCCGCTTCAATTATTCAGCATCCAGAAACGGGAGCTAGGCATGGGCTGCAAAACTGGAACGATAAACCGTTTCATTGGCGCCGTTCTAGTCCAATATTGGATCGCGCAGAACACTGGCAGCTAGGGACACTTGACATTCAGCTGCCACACGGCAACCCGGCAAGGTCCGATGCCAGTTTGCGGGGACGAGAGGCCGTGAGCGACACGAGAGACACAGACAACCCCTGCTTAGACTGGCGCCTCCAATAGACCCCTGTTTTGGGCTTATTCCTTGGGACGTGGAGCGATAGGATAATGCATGCAGCACAAAGGCTATAGGGATGAATATTGGCATAGGGCTCCTCTGGGTCGGGCTGGTGGAGAGGAGCTGATCAAGGTCCGACACGGCGGAAGACGCGGGTTGAGAGGCAACTGTGGGTTTGTTTTCATCTCGCACACAACTGCGGCCCTGAGTCTTCTTCGCCCTCTGCACTCTCCTGCAAGCGCTGGCAGTGGAAATTGTGCCATGGCCGCCATCGGCATTGGACGTAATATGAGGTTCTGAGATTGGCAAGATTTGCATTGGGATTGGCATTTGGCAGCATTGATAGCCCTAATATTACCGTCAAGGGGGCAACCATGGCATCGCTGGCCGGCCGACCCCGGCCGGTCCCATCACGCATTTGGGAAACATGATTTGGGTGACTCGCTGTCGTGTAGTCGGGGGGAAATGCGTTGCTGCCGTTGGGGTGATTGATTGTGTCAATATTTGGTGATTGCGCTATTGGGTCTTGATTCGTCCAGACTATTAGCTAGGCTCAAGCTACCCCTGGTCCGCCTTAGCGATCGCCTTGGGGTCTCCGCCGGCGAATACGAGGTGCGACGTCAGTGTTCTGGAGAGACGGCGAACATTTCGGGTGGCTTTCGCTCCCCTTCTCATAATTCTGGCAAGAGAATAGCTATTTTCCCCTCTTCTTCCATTGCTGGTACCGTTATCTGCGCCCTTGCTGGGTTTCCAAGTGTTTCCACGGAACTTTTTCGACGCCATTCCTTCGGGCCGCGACTGGAACTCCGGGGACCTGGACATCCCTTGGCGGCCTATGCGGTGCAGCACATAGTCTACACGGTACGCTACTCATGCCCGTCCCACTGCCATCCACATCGCCAAGTGAACAAGACTTTTGGTTCGTCTGGGGAATACAGTGTCAGGGGGAGCCAGCGGAAGAAGGAGGAGGTAGTTAGATAACTCCCAGACACCTCCGTTCGTCTTCCTCCCCTCCCTCAATCCATCGCTTCTTGTGACGGTCGACGTGTCCAAGCTTGCGAAGTCTGGGCTGAGTGTGACAGCGCGTCTATAGCACAAGGCTAATTCCCTACTACGCATACACTCGTGTGCTGCATTGCACGCTGCCGGTCTCAGCAGTCGGGCTGTGTTTCACCACCGCAGCCGCGGCTGTTGCTTGCTGGCGTCGACCTTTCTTTTATTAACCCCCCCCCCCCCCCTGGGGGCGTCAGCTGGATCCAGGCAGAGCTGAGAGTTCCCGGCCAAGCCAAAGATCTTGGTCTCTTTTTTTTTTCTTTCTTTCGGACATTTGCATTTCCAAGGCGCTTTTCCTTTTTTTGTTTTTGATTATTCTGGGGACTGGTGAGGCTTCTTCTCCCTCCCCAATGCAGCTGCTGGCTGTCGCTGCTGCTGTTGTTACCATCGCCATCATCCAATATACCCGCCGATCGTCTAAAAATCAAAGCACCGCCCCGTGACGCTGAGGAGAGCAGGCAGTGGAAATGGCTCCCTGGTCGACTCGCCGTGGGTCTCAACCCAACCGATCCAACAGTGATCTCATTAGCCGTATTCACACTTCCGCCCTGCACACGCCGACGACACTGTCTCCAGCCTTTGGTGGCCGCCTCGATCTTTCCAATGCCCATGCCGACTCGAGCGACTCCGACGCCGACTTTCACGCCGCCGCATCCTCGACACCGCGCCCTTCCAAAGCCCGCCACTCGCGCTCGATGAGCCAGCCCTTTCCCTCTCTTTTCAGCAGCAAGAAGAAGAGGCAGGATTCCATAGGGGGCCCCCCGCCGGACCTGGGCTTCGCAGACGATGATGCAGTCATGCCTCCGCGACCACCGACCAAGACGCACACCCGCGGCGGGCCAGCCGGCAGCAAGGATTTCGCGACCGGCAACTGTATGACCTGCGGGTCGCTCGTGAGATGGCCCAGGGAGCTCAAGGTCTTCAAATGCACCATATGTATGACGGTGAATGACCTGGAGCCGCTAAACGCTGATGGGCCAAGGCCTCGTCGCGATACGACTCAAGGCCCTCCCAATGCGCCGCAGCCAAGCCCACCACCACGAAGTATGTTATACTTGAGAACTGATTTAATCCAAAGACCCGAAATTGACAATGGAAAACAAAAAATAGTTCAATACATCTCAGTCGAGCACACGAGACGAATTGTTCACCAATGCATTCATTCACATTTAACTAGGAAGTTCGGAAAGACCCCTGCACGTGCGCCCGAGAACCATCCTACTCAACAGCACAACGGCAACTCCTTCAGCAGCCGAATGCAGACGAATGGCCACGGGCAATTGCCGCAAGATCCCGCCCCAAACCCATCTCCGTCGATCCATGTATCACAATACGTCTTTGACGAACAGCCAACTCTTCGCCCGAGTCCTGCGCGCGCCACTTCGCCGCGTTCATACTCGACATCCTTTACAGAGAGACCTTCTGTGCAGAGCGTTCTGTATGACGAAAGACCAAGGGGTCACCAGAGAGTGCCTTCGCGCACCCCTGATGGTGACCCCAAGAGAATCTTTAAACCCTTGGAAGACTACATAGTGGCCTGCTTTAATACTTTCGAATGCGTCAACTCGTCCTTCACGACTCATCATTTTCGACACCCGTCGAGAGGGGGAAGTGAGAACCTCAGACGAAAACCCATGCCGAATATCCCACCTCCCCCGCTGCGCGAGCCACCCCGGGTCCCCCAGCAGCAGCGGGATGTACGAAAACCACAGGAACGTCGCAGCCAGCGGGAACAGCCGCAGCCGCAGCCGGACCCGGGTGTTTGGGATTTGGACCCCAAGTTGCTCCTTTTGGGCGATTTTGCCGAGAATGGAACGTGGTGGACCGGCGGACAAGAAGAGATTGCGCCTGGGCCCAAATCACCGCCAATTCGCCACGATACTTCTCCCAGCAATTCCTTAATCAGCGCCAAATCTCCCCATATACACTGGGGAGACTTGACGAATTGGTATGCCTTGGTTGCCAACGCTGCCGAGGGATGGTTTGGCATCTATGAGACTTTGTCCCGAGAGGAGGATTTCAAAGGGCCAACAGATCCGGAGTTGCAGTCGGTTGAGCGCGAGTTCTTGCACGCGCAAGAGCATTCTCGGAGAGTTTTGCTCAAGGCGACCGAAACACTTCTCAAACGGCCTGGGAGACCGTTCAGAGACCCCGCAGACCTTCGATTTCTCCTCATTCTTTTGGACAACCCCCTGTTTCACCAGGACCAACACCTCTTTCGTGGCCTACTTCAACCCGAACCGAAGACTCAGCCCGCGAAAAAAGAGGATGTATCCAGCAAGTCTCAGCCCACGCCACCGGAATCTGGCCCCTTGTCAGGTCATCACTCAGGAATTGTCAAGCGCATTATTGGTTTGATGTCGCATTCTTCCATTGAGTGCCACAATCAATTGATAACATGGTTTGCGAAATACCACCAATCGCGCTTTTCAAAGACCAAGGAATTGGTTTCTGGGTTCCTTACGTACCGCATGTTGCGGCAAGGCGAGAAGAAGCAAGAAGTCAAAGTGGATATTACTGCTGGCCTTATCCCGCAGATACAAGAGGGCCGATCAAGTGCTTATCTCTACGATGAGATTAATGTATCGAGCTCGTCCAAGAAGCCCAAGGAACCCGCTAAAAAGATTACATATAGCGATGACTGGCAGATCAAAGCTACCTCCCGTGTTTTGGCGCTGCTATTTGCCGCCAACAACTTGTCTCATGTCCGACGTGGAGACGACCCTTCACTGAACCCAAGCGATAATCTCGGTGCTGTTCGTGACGGCGTCCATGCTCAAGGACAAATGCTGCCAACGAGCGGCTTTTACAACTCAATGATCGACTATGCGGATCTCATCGCAGATTTTGAGAACTGGGAGGGGAGGAAAGGCAAATTTTCTTTCTGCCAATATCCATTCCTCCTCAGCATCTGGGCCAAGAACAGAATCCTAGAGTATGACGCTCGTCGACAGATGGAGAGCAAAGCGCGTGATGCTTTCTTTGACAGCATCATGAGCCGCAGGAGCGTCAACCAATTTCTTATGTTGAATGTGCGCAGAGATTGCCTGGTAGATGACTCTCTCAAAGCAGTGAGCGAGGTCATCGGCAGCGGCAGCGAGGATATCAAAAAGGGGCTTCGCATCACCTTCAAGGGAGAAGAGGGCATAGATGCTGGTGGCCTCCGAAAAGAATGGTTCCTATTACTTGTTCGGGAGGTTTTCAACCCTGATCATGGTAAGTGCAAACCTGCCTCTATACTTGTTGTCTATACCTGGCTAACTGTTGCTTTAGGACTTTTCCTTTACGACGAGGATTCGCAGTACTGCTATTTCAACCCCAACTCCTTTGAGACGTCAGATCAATTCTTCTTGGTTGGCGTGGTTATGGGACTGGCCATTTACAATTCCACCATTCTTGACCTGGCCCTTCCGCCATTTGCCTTTAGAAAGCTCATCGCGTCTGCTCCTACGCAAGGTACGGGCGCATCGGCCCACCCGAGACCAGCGATGCGCTACACCCTGGAAGATCTCGCCGAGTATCGTCCAACGTTGGCGCGCGGATTGCGCCAACTGCTGGATTTTGACGGAGACGTCGAGTCGACTTTTTGTCTTGACTTTGTCATTGATGTCGACAAATATGGAACGACAGTACAAGTTCCCCTGTGCGCTGGAGGCGAGCGAAAGCCAGTAACGAACAGCAACCGACGAGAGTATGTGGACCTATATGTTAGGTACATTCTTGACGTGGCTGTGAAGCGACAGTTCGAGCCCTTTAAACGGGGCTTCTATACAGTGTGTGGAGGCAATGCGTTGTCTCTGTTCCGACCTGAGGAGATTGAGCTCCTGATCCGAGGTTCGGACGAGGAGCTGGATATCTCTTCCCTCAGAGCTGTTGCCGAGTATGACAATTGGGAGAGCAAAAAGCCAGATGGCTCAGAACCCATGATTGACTGGTTCTGGGAGACATTCCAGGCCGCTGACCCCAAGGATCAGCGGAAGCTTCTCCTCTTCATCACCGGAAGCGATCGAATCCCGGCCATGGGCGCGGCAGTGCTGCCTATCAAAATCTCGTACCTGGGCGACGATGCGGGCAGGTTCCCCATCGCCCGGACATGCTTCAATCTGATTTCACTGTCGCGATACAGATCCAAAGAACAACTGGAAAAGATGCTGTGGACAGCTGTTCACGAGAGCGAAGGGTTTGGACTAAAATAATTGTTATTGCAAACTTTGACGAGACCCACGATTTGGCACTGATTGTATATTTCTGGGAGTTTTTGACATGGAGGCCAGCAAGCAGGCTCACGGAAGATGATGGATCCATTTATAGATGGACACACAAGCGGGCATTCATGGATGGACTAGATTACAGAATGGCGAAGCGTGACAAGTAGAGCCGTGTAGGAGAGGGACGTTGGCGACTCCGTGCCCCGTTATGATGCCTTTTTTTTTTTTTTTGGGCAGAGACGCATTCATGTTGTGAGTGTTGAACATGATTCAGCGGCTAGCGTACGAAGCTAGGATTTTCAATACACTTTCGATAGCGTTTGCGATGATCTACAATAAATTGACCATAGCTTCAACCTCACTGGAGTACCTGCCCCTTGTAAATGCACGTGTTGCGTGATACTTAGCGTAGATGGGCGTATAGCTAGGTATATTTGCAAGTGTCATTACGTCCCTTGCTCCGTTTGGATGCATTCATTCACCTCCCTCGTGTGACCAAAACTCACATTGAATATACATCATGTTGCGTAAATCAGATCATTGGTGGTCTTGGATTCATGTTCCCAACTAGTACACTGCCAGATATGTGGCACCGATTTAATACACATGTATTGTACAGCCTTTGTCGTCCTCCCCTGGGTGTTTTGCCCCCTCCTTTTCTTTATGTATATATGTTTTCTTTCTTCTTCCTCAGGCCTCCTCCTCTGCCACGCCGCCCGCCGCCCGGGCACGCTTGAGCATCTCCTCCTCGCGCTTCCTCTCCTCGCGCAGGCTCTTGACGCGCTCGCGGTCGACGTCGGCCTGCCTGCGCATGGCGTCGAGCTCCTGTATCTCGCGGATCTCGTCGGGGGTGGGCTGGATGACGACGGCCTTTGTCTCGGCCAGGAGGAACTCGAGGATGTGCGACGAGTGCTTCTTGGTCATGTCAATGGTGACGACGCGCTCGTCGGCGTCGGGCGCCGGCGCCTTGGACAGGTTGTCCCGCGACGAGGCCGGCTGGTTGCGCTTCTCGGGGGCGACGTCGCTCGCGGCGCCCGGCTTGCGCATGTAGATGGACATTGTGGGGGCTTCCGAGTTTTGCGTGTGCCGGTTGACGATCATGGGGACCGCCGGGTTGTGGTACTTTAGCCTGGGGAGGTTCTCAAGCCAGAACTTTCTGCAATTCCAAGCTTCATGTCAGCCGAGGGGAGTCGTTGGTGGTGCGGTGTGCTGCCGGTGGCATGGAGGGGGGGGGTACTGACCTGGCACCCATGTGGCCTCCATTGAGCGACTTGGCAAAGTCGAGGTGAATTCTGGTAACCTCCTTGGGGAGGATTGCTGCTCCGGGGCCGCATTGTACGTTGATTAGCTGTGAGGCGTGAGCATAACGGAGCTGGTCATGTGTCGATGTTGAAGAGATTCCTGTACCTTCTGTGGTCAATAGTTAGCGCTGTCTCGCCGTTTCAAGAGCCAATTCGCCAACGTACCTTGCGAAGCAAGTTTAGCCGTTCACCAAGAGACCTCATTTTTTCGAGAATCTGTGCCACCCCAGTGCCAAGGCGTTGCCAATTCTCCCGATTCAACACACTTCAAGTCGTTTTTTCGCGATATGCTTCGAAAAGTCGACCACTCGACGGACCCACCTCTGCGGTGGACTGAGGTGGTGGCGGGCCGAACGTTGACCCGGCCAGCCCGCCCAAGCACTGGGATAGATAGTGGGGCCCTCACATGCGCAGAGGGTCCCCTGTCGTGTGCCTGCGCACCTTGTGTATGGCGGGCCATGTAAGTGGGAAGTGGGAAGGGAAATTTTTGGATGCTGGATTTTGCGATCGTGCAAGTTTTGGCCCGACAACAACAGCGACACCTCCCCACGATGCACCGAGCATTGTCGGCACGATGGCTCAACCGGGCACTCAGCATCGGTGAGGCATCAGCTTCCACCAGCGTGCCCCTGTTTCTATGCCCCGCTGTGGGAGCCTCTCGCTGCACAAGATCACCTTTGGTGGCGTTGTCTCCTCGACTCTCTATATACTCTCGACGACTGAACCACACCGAGGCGACACCAATTGATGCTGCCGCTACCCTTCCGGAAACGACCCCGCAGGCGCCAAAACCCCAGAGGAGTCTTCCTTTGAACTGTTCTGGCTGTGGCGCCTTTACACAAACGACGGATGCGCAGCAATTGGGCTATTTCGACTTGGGGAGCAAGAGAGTCAAGAAATGGCTGAACCCGCCCACATCCAACCCCAGGGAAGTAGACTCGGCGGGCGATGGCGTCGTGGACGAGGCGCTAAAATCTTTGGACCCGAGCATGCTCAAGGAATTGGGCTTGGATCCCGACCTTTTGAAGGTGGGCTCGGAGACAGCGGGTGCTGCCATGGCTGGTAAGGCACATTCGAGCGGTGCGACACCAAAACAAGGACTGACTGTGGAATTATAGCCCGGGTGCCCGATAAACAGCCTGTATGCGACCGATGCCATAATTTGCAACACTACAGCATCTCCAGCGACACGGCAAAGCTCCCCATGTTTCACCCTACAGTCGAGTCGCTGCGAGAGACGATTGAGGAATCGCCATATAAATACAACCATATTTATCACATCATCGATGCCGCTGATTTTCCCATGTCACTGATCCCACGACTCAATGTCCTTCTGGGTGACATCCCCCTGCGAACCCGCAATCGAAGATCACGTTCGGGCAAGTACCTAAAGGACCGAAAGACAGAGCTGAGCTTCATCATTACTCGGAGCGATCTTCTTGCGCCGAAGAAGGAAATGGTGGATCCCATGATGCCTTACCTGCGGGAGGTGCTGCGAGACGCCCTTGGACGTCTCGGTGGCCGTGTGCGGTTGGGCAATGTCAAGTGCGTCAGTGCCAAGCGCGCATGGTGGACCAAGGATCTCAAGGAGGAGATTTGGGAACGGGGTGGTGCTGGTTGGATGGTCGGCAAGGTCAACGTTGGAAAAAGCCAGCTGTTTGAAGCTGTTTTCCCTAAAGGTAGAATGGGAAACCCCAAGGACACGCGGGGTGGCTCGGTATCAACATATCCCCGACAGAGCATCGAAGCCGAGCCTATCGCAGAGGCCACCGACGAAACAGATCCCTTGGATGATGTTGACATTGGAGACTTGCTTCCCCCAGCTCAACCCGCAACGAACTATCCTGAAATGCCCATCGTTTCATCATTGCCCGGCACGACGGCCTCGCCGATTCGTATCCCGTTTGGAAACAGAAAGGGTGAACTGATCGACCTACCTGGTTTGGCACGAAGCGACCTCGATTTGTATGTCAAGGAGGAGCATAGACAGTCGATGATTATGAAGAGTCGAATCGTGCCCGAGCAGATTACACTCAAGGCTGACAAGTCACTAATCTTGGGCGGAGGTCTTATCCGCATCACGCCTCAGAACCCGAACACGGTCATTCTGGCCTATAATTTCACGCCCTTGGATGAGCACATCACTCATACGGACAAGGCAACGGCCTTCCAGGACCAGACGAGACAGTCGGTTGGCGTCCCGAGTATTATGCTGGAAGGAATCGGCCACAAGATGAAGCACGCTGGAACATTCAAGCTGTCTCATGACGTCACGAAAAAGAGGGCTGGACCGCTGACCAGGAAGAATGCAGTTGGAATGACGGTGGATAGGTTGCCGTTTAGGGTTCTGTCGACCGATATTCTGATCGAGGGAGTTGGCTATGTCGAATTGGTGACCCAGGTTCGATCCCGAGATCTCGATGTCGGCCCCCCCACCATTCGCCGGGTTCAGCAGGATACAACGAGCCGCAGACAGGCACGAAACAGCTCCGATCCGTTTTCTTCCCTCTTTGATAGCCGGAGAGATGCGAATGAGACTGTGGTGGAAGAAGTGGTAGAGGAGCCGGTCGAGCCTCATTGGCCAGCAGTCGATGTCTTTAGCCCAGAGGGCCAATTTATCGGATCGCGCATGCCCATCAATGGGTGGCTCAACAACAAGCCCCGCGTGCTAGCGAAGCACAAGAAGAGCCGCCCACGCAGAAGCATGACTGGCGCGAAGAAGAAGGAAAAGGCCGAGCGACGGGCTGCCTCGGCTTCAGAGTAATGACGTATTTCATTTATGCGATGTAACACGACGTGTATAGTACCTACTAGACAAACTGTACCAATAGCCTGTAAAAACAACAAGACGACTACTCATGAAATCTAAAAGGACCTTACCTCAGGTTTAGCACGTGCATGGAACTAGTCGTGTGCAGTCATGATGCAGTGACAGATGCCGAGCATATTCATGGTGATCAGCGGCTGGGCTTGCATTCCAGGGATCAGCTCATGGCCAACAATGACGTGGGGCAACCCCAGATTTTCTGCCCCTCCAAAAAAAACAACGCCTAAAGCCGACGATATTCGAACGGCCTAGATTTATCATCATCACAACGCGTGACCCGACAACACTACCTTGTGCTTTTTGCGAAACCCCCTCCGAAAACAAGAAGCCTTTTGAATCACCAGCAGGAGAACATACTCAGCCCAAAAGCACGCTCGAAATCTCCTCTTTCCCTCCCCCCCCCCCCCTTGCACGGGGCACCAGCACACCGTCCACCATGTCGCAACAGCAACGACCGCAACAAAGCGCGCCTGCGCCCTCGCAGACCCAGACAGAGCAAGCGGCGCAGGGCGAGCCCAGTGCTCCAGCACCGCGAATCCTTCGCCTGCGCGGCGGGAACCAGTCCAACGGCAGATCGGTGCAGTGGGCCGAGGACGTGGTGGACAACGAAGGTCTCGGGCGAAAGAGCTCCAAAGGTGTGTGATGATTTCTCCCCCCCCTCCTCCCCCTCCCCCTCATTTGCATCATCTATGGGGCCCCTAGAGTGCTAATTTCCAAACCCCCGCCATTCCAGTTTGCTGCATATACCACCGACCAAAGGCCGTAGGCGAATCGAGCGACGAGTCCTCTTCCGACTCTGACTCCGACTCCGAGTCGGACTCGGAGCCTGACGGCGCCAGACCGGCAGGCGGCAAGGGGCGGGCCTGCGGGCACGACCACGGGCGAGGGCGCGGCAGCAAGAAGGGCAAGGAGAAGCGGGCCCCGAGCCCAAACGCCTACGAAAAGGTGCCCAAGCCGAAGCCCAGGGACGGGCCTGGAAGCAATACAGCATAGAAATGGGGTTGGTACGGCAGAGCGTTGGATGAGGATGGCGTTCTTTTTATTTATTTTTTATCATCTCGTCTTATTTCATGGGCTGCGAGACCGGATAGAAAGACTGGGCTAGTTTTCGGTTGGCATGCAGGCGGGAAGGGAGAGATGGGTCAGGCTATACCATTCACATGCAGACAAGAACGAGCGATGCATCATGACTCCAGATACATACAATCCTGATATTCTAGCGTTAGAAATCTTTCCCCACGATTTCTCTTTCTAATATACAAAGGCTTTATATCTGCACTTTTCATTTCGAGAGTTCCCGGACATCTCTTCATCATGTCTCGTGTAGGCTTTTAAATCCGAATCATGTATATCGTACAGGGCAAAAAAAAAAAAAAAAGCTGTTGGTTATGGAGAAACTCAGTCTGAGCCCTCAACCTGCTTGCTGCCGCTCTGCACCACGAAATACTTGCCTGCCGTCCTTGACGCCGTACTCAGGGCGTCCCAGCTCTCGGCTTCCGACTCGACCTTGCCTCGCACCCTCTTGGGTCGCTGGTAGTGCCCGAAGAGCGTCTCGCGCTCGAGGAGCTCCTTGAGCTCAGCCAGGCCGAGCGAGTTCTCCTCGCGGGCCTCGTCGGTCTCGTCGCGGATGGCGCGCAGGGGCTCGATCCCCGTCGTGTCCACGCGCTGCACGGCGCGCACGAACTGCAGTTGGCTCTGCAGCGTGTCGATCATGGCCGTCTCGGCCTCGGGGCTGCTGGGCGGCGGCAGAGCGGACAGGCGGAGAAGGTGGTGAAGCTGGGCGGGCGTGATGCGCTCTGGGGGCGGCGACGTCGACGACGACGACGGCGACGAAGGGAGCAGGCTGCGAACAGACCAGGTTGGCTTGGACAGAATGTCGGCGGCTGTGGATTTGGTCGCGAGAGATCGCGTGGCTGTGCGATGCGAAATGCGAGCACTCGGAGCTGTCATGGCATGACGCAGGGCTAGCCGGCAGGATGAACAGAGAGCCATTGTGACGGTGCCGCCAAGGATGCAAAGTAGCCAATGATGATTCCGGAGCCAAAGCGGTCTTTCCTTTCTCAAGGCCAAAGTCGGCGCCTAAGTCGTGGTTGCTCCGGCCCGAGTGTGAAGGCAGCGTTTTGATGAACGTGGTGTTGGTGGTGGGTGAAAATGTCCAATCCTTGCATGCATCTTCAGCTGCAAGGGCCCCTCCAAAGCCAAAGCACGGCGCTACGGGGGAGCCTGTAGGCGATGCGTGTCGCTACAGGCTTTGGGCTCAGCCACCTCGAGGAAAAAAGCCGGGGAGGGTGACGTCTTGCGCATTGGCGGTGGCCTACCCCACCAAGGCTGGCTGGCGTCTTTCTGCAATGTGGCTCAGGCGGCGGGCGCTTCGTCGTCATAAGCTCTCGAACCGCAAGCAACCAGGCCAACGTCTTGCCTCCTCGAGATACCCCATCCATAAACACCACACCGTCGCCCCCGCGCTGCTTCGGTTCGCAACCCTCATCGCATCTACCTACAACCCCACGACCTGCCGCAATCATGGCCCAAGACCCTCGCGCCCTCCTCCAAAAGGTCCGTTCCCGCTCCTCTCCAGCCCCTCCCCCCACCTTGGCCCTACTCTTCCTCATCGTCATGAGCCTTTGTCCGCTTGGCCTTGGCCGGCTTTTGCGCGATCCCCCGCCGCTGAGCCACAGGTAATCATGAATGGTCGCTCACTGCGTTTCGCAGGCCCAAAAGCAGCTGCAGAGCGCTGGCAGCGGCTTCAGCTTCTTCGGTGGCCGGGAGGACAAGTACCAGGAAGCCGCCGACCTCTACATCCAGGCTGCAAATGCCTTCAAGATGCAGAAGCAGAGTATGTCGCGAGAACCACCCTAGCCGTTCTTCTTGTTTTGATTTACCCTTTGAGCCACGCGACTAACTGACGCTTCTTTTGCGCGACAGATGTCGAAGCTGGAAAGGCCTTTGAGCAGGCCGCTCAGGTCCAGACCCAGAACCTCAAGGAGCCCGATGACGCCGCCAACTCTCTCGTCGACGCCTTCAAGGCCTACCGCAAGGACGATCCCCAGGCCGCCGCCCGATGCCTGAACGTTTCCATCGAGCGCTATTGCGCCAAGGGAAACTTCCGTCGTGCTGCTTCCCACAAGGAGAACCTCGGCGAGCTGTTCGAGCAGGACCTCGGCGACAACAAGGCTGCCCTCGAGTGTTATGAGGCTGCTGCTAGCTGGTACGATGGAGATAATGCCACAGCGTAAGTTACTTCCGGGGTTTGGATGGTTGACCGTGAATGAAGCGCGTCTGTGGCTGACATCACTTGCTATCTAGTCTCGCCAACAAGCTTTGGCTCAAGGTCGCTGATATTGCAGCCATCGACGGCGACTACTACAAGGCTATCGAGAATTACGAGAAGGTTGCTGAGATATCCATCAACAACAACCTGATGAAGTACAGTGTCAAGGACTACCTTTTGAAGGCTGGCATCTGCCACCTGGCTAGCGGCGACTTGGTTGCTGCCCAGCGCGCCCTGGAGAGGTACCGTGAGCTTGACACCTCGTTTGCCGGCCAGCGCGAGCACCAATTGCTCGTGAAACTATGCGAGAGCATCGAAGCCAACTCCCAGGAACAGTTCTCAGATGAGCTGTTCAAGTTCGACCAGGTGAGCAAGCTTGACAAGTGGAAGACAACCATCTTGGTTCGCGTCAAGAACTCCATTGAGGAGGCCGATGATGAGTTCGCCTAAACAACTCAGTCGCGCACATGACTGGGAAGAATAATGCTTGAGCGAGTGCATGGAAGAAGCATGAGCGAATGAATCGATGGGCGGGTGGGAAGAACTGAATTATATCACATGCGAAGCAAACCATTGGAATTACTTTTTGGGACCTTGTCCGTCATCTTGAATGTTGAAGAGAGGGAGGAGGGAGAGGCAGATATTGAAGCCTCGGCAATGAATCCACCCCCGCGAGTGGTAAGACAGGCCGGACATAGACAAATCACACATTACCTTCATGAGCGAGTGCAGAATTTATTTGTAGTGGAAAACACACGTGGTAAGCTCAACTGGGTGATACAGGAATTAGGCCACGACGGCGGCATGCATAGCGCTGAACAATTCGTTTGGTCGCGTGCATCTTGTTCGCCCTGGCCAAAAGAACAACCAGCTCGAGCGAATGCTAGTAAAGTTCGAGAAGCTTTTGGTGAGAATGCTTGGTTAAACAGCCCCGGTCAACATCAAGGCGACGCAATGTAATGGCAAGCCTGCAAACCGGGGGGGGAGTATGCCTGAAAGGTTTGCAGGCCAGGGCTGTGCAGCTCTAGTTTCAGACGCGAAGATGGCTGCGCAGAATCGAGCACCCCCCCCTCCCTCCTGAAATGGAAGAAACACTTGGCAACCAGTTGCGTATCAAGAAGCCTCCTGATCGTCTCGGCTGGGCTGGGCCAAAGAAAACAAGAAGAATCGGGCAACGCGAGTGGCAGTGCTGTGTTGCATGCACCTTTCCATTTGCAGGGACTCGGTTTGCGTGCAAGAGATGATGGGGTTATTAAATTTGAGAAGAAAAAAACAAAAAGAAAAAAGAAAAGCCCTGTTTCGCGTCACGGTCTCATGGAGTTCCGGTAGACTAGCTAACAACCTTTTCGCCGTGCCTTCTTCTCACTGCATCATCATCATCATCATGCTGGAAGGGACGTCAGCAAAGTATTAATAAGAGGGCGAAAATTTCGAGACAAGGGCCATGCTTATGTAGTTGACAATATGATGTGGAGATCCAAGAACGGGGCCATCGCCGTCCCATGTCTGCCGTTTGGAGAACAAGGCGAATGGCCTTGAGACTGTGCTTTCTTGCCTTGTTGCCGGGCTTTGTAGTTTCGCTGACCGGTGTTGGGGATAGCCAATAAATAGCTATGCATTGATGGATGCCATTGTTATTATTGTCTTATTATGATTATTTTATTCTTCTTGCTTTGTTGCTGTCTTATCGCTACTTTACTATTATCCTACGTCTCACAAAACATTACAACGACAAGACCATTCGTAGCGTTCCAATACCAACAAACCATTACAATAGTAGTCTGTGTAGACTGCTGCGGCGAATGATCTGGCAGCATTGAACTCGCCCATCGCATTTACCCCGTGGTACACACCCGTGAATGAGGGCTTCCCCAACGGTTGCTCCGCGTAGCCCGTCGTGGCGTTGACATTTCCGTTGAAGTGGGCAAGGCTGCTGGGAAAGCTTTGAGTATAAAATTCCATAAGGGTATCGTGTAATCAACCGTCTCCTTCGGTTTCTTTATCTCTCTTCCTCCTCCCGCCACCTCCTAGTTGGCGACCCCGATCCCGCTCCCGAGCTTGCCACTAACAGTCAGCTTCGATCGCACTCTTCATGTTACAGCCCCAACTATGCTCTACATAAGACCTAGCTAGTTGTGATGTGTTTACATCATAACGCATACCCTTTATCGTCGTGGCGTAGTAGACCAAGCTCTACCCCGTGACCGTGTTGGTTGTATTAGGCCATCGGAGATATCATATGTAGAAAAGGCTATGATGAGTAACCATGAGATTTAACATCTGGGAAGTAGCTCAAACCAACACAATCCTAGCAGCCAGGCCATGGTGGCCTATAGCACACCAGCAGCAAGGTGGAGTAGAGAGCCTTGGAAATTAGACGGAGAGAGAATAAGGTCACGGCAAAATGGAACACAATTCGTACTTCATGTGCATTATTATCTAATTTTTTTTTAAACTACCCAGCCGGGTTCACCTGACGGTGCCAGGTTTAGGTGGAGGCATCGACCTTGGCAACGTGGGCCAAGAGGTCGAGGACACGGCGGGAGTAGCCCCACTCGTTGTCGTACCAGCTGACAACCTTGACGAAGTTGTCGTTGAGAGAGATACCAGCCTTGGCATCGAAGATGGAGGAGTTGGGGTTGCCGTTTAGGTCAGAGGAGACAACGTCGTCCTCAGTGTAGGCCAAGACACCTAGAAAGCTCATTAGACTTCTGTTATACACGACAGGAAACGGCATAGGAAAATAACTAACCCTTGAGTTCGCCCTCGGCGGCAGCCTTGACGGTGGCCTTGATCTCATCGTAGGAAGCACCCTTGTCAAGACGGACAGTAAGATCGACAACGGAGACGTTGGCGGTGGGGACACGCATGGACATGCCGGTAAGCTTGCCGTTGAGCTCAGGAATGACCTTGCCGACAGCCTTGGCGGCACCAGTGCTGCTGGGGATGATGTTCTGGGCAGCACCACGGCCACCTCTCCAGTCCTTGGCGGAGGGGCCATCAACGGTCTTCTGGGTGGCAGTGTAGGAGTGGACGGTGGTCATGAGACCCTCAATGATGCCGTACTTGTCGTTGAGGACCTTGGCGAGGGGAGCCAGGCAGTTGGTGGTGCAAGAGGCGTTGGAGATGACCTGGGGCTTGCCGTCGTACTTCTCGTGGTTGACGCCCATGACGAACATGGGGGCATCAGCAGAGGGAGCAGAGATGATGACGCGCTTGGCGCCACCCTTGAGATGGGCGGAGGCCTTCTCGATGGTGGTGAAGACACCAGTGGACTCGACGACGTACTCGGCGCCGGTGGAGCCCCAAGGGATGTTGGAGGGGTCACGCTCGGTGAAGAACTTGACAGTCTTGCCGTTCACGATGAGGTCCTTGCCGTCGTTGGAGACGTCACCCTTGAAGGCGCCGTGGGAAGAGTCATACTTGAGCATGTACTCCTGTGGTGTGGAAAGGCCATGTTAGCGTCGAACATCTTGTGATGAATTGAGTTGCATCGATGACTGTAGAATTCGAACGAGGGGATTCGCCGAGGAGGAAACTTACAGCGTAGTGAGGCTCGATGAAAGGGTCGTTGACGGCAACAACCTCGATCTCGGGGAGCTCGACGGAGTTGCGGAAGACGATTCGGCCAATGCGACCGAAACCGTTGATGCCGACCTTGATGGGAGCCATGTTGAGTAGTTTGGAAAGAGTCTTTGAAGTGATTGAAGAAGAGTAAGGAGCAAAGAAGCAAGGTGAGGCTTAGTGAGGGGGTGGGGTAATTTATGTTGTTTGCTCTTCAACGTGAAGGCGCGAAGGGAAAGGACCTGGATGTACCAGGCTCCACCGCAGCACCCGGCACTGCAAAAACCGGATGGTATTACTGGTCAATTTTGACACGGTACATGGCCTCTTCCTGAGCACATTCACGGAGAAAGCTGTTGCTTTCTGAGCTGGGAAGTGGGGCGAGCTCGCCGTAAAGGAGGGGCAGGGCCATCCAGGCGTACGATGCGATTTTCTTCGGGACACGCCCACATGTTTGTAAACTGATTTTAAGAAATTATTTCAAAAAAATATGAGCAAGGTGAAAACAAGATTATACAGGCTCCAAAATAAAATAGATGGTTCATATTTTCTACCGCATTTTCTTTGGGAATTTTATTATTATTATTTTGTTTTATTTTTCATTAAAATATGAATTTCCAATATGTATGCGTACGCTGGCGTAAAGTCATGAGGAAGGAGCGAAGTGGGGGAGGGGTATGAATGTGGCGAGCACAAGCTCCATCATCCAGCACAGGGGGGAGGAGGGAGGGGCATGGGCATGGGGCTTGCGACATGGGACATGGGGGGCGATGGCGCAGGGATGAGGAGGGGCAACGGACCGCTGAGTGACTGTGTAGATTGGATCGGCTGAGGGAGGGTGTGAGGGACATATCATCATGATTTATGTTCTGATGATGGGAATCTACATACGTAACGGCGCTCGAGATTGAATTCTGTGCAGCCGAGAGTTGATGCCTGTTTCTTTCCCTCGGGGAATTGTGCCGGATGCATGAGAGCAAGCAATGGCACCGAGGAGGCTCTGTCTCTTCTCTCAGATCATGTTCTCAGCATGCATCAGACATGAACGCGGTGTACATACATACACACGTGAAATTAGCTGCGGTGCACTGTAGTGTCGCCTTAACTCAACAAGGCCGACGTCAACGTCAGTCCATCCATCCCGCTCACCCGTTGTCGCCATGCCCTCCAGTTGCCCTTTGCCCTAAACCCGGCGACCCGACAAAACGCCCATCATGGTTCGTTGTCCGGTTGCTCTCCCCCCTCGTATGTGCCCAAATTAAAATCACGACACCGTCAACAGCATCGTTCGCTTCGTCGTCTCCTCCGCTCTGCCTCCCTCGCAGACAAGCATCTCGCCTCCCATGCGCATGGCCCATGGATTGCCCCTCCTCTGCCCCCCCAGGCGTCACTGGGCGGGACAATGGTGGGGTGCTTCTCATGAACAAGCCACTACCCAGGTACTGGCTCTGCCCACTGTCGCGCTACCGTGACGACAGGTACCCCTTTCGCTTGGCGTCTCGCCAGCGACCCCCCCGTTCCCCTCCCACCCTGTCATATCTATCTCGTTGAGAGAGAGGGAGAGAGCTCGCGGCAACGAGACCCCAAGCTCCATGGTGGCTGTGGCTGTGGAATGCACTGGCATTGGTCCATTCATCTTCTTTGGTATCACCACGGTGCATTGTGAATCACGGTTTTGACCCCGTTGAGTGAGGAGGGGTAAGAAGCTCCAGCATGCAACATGCAACACGAGCCCGATGCGTCTCACCGTAAAAGAGCAACAAGAGGGAAAGAAGAAAAAAAGGCCATTGACTTATCGGCCCAGTCAAATCGTCCCAGAGGTTTCTGAACCCCCTGCCTGCATCTGCCATGCTGCCGCTGCCCGCCGCCAAACGCCCCATATGCTCTAACGTGCGCGTGCGGTACGCAGCAAATCTGTTGCTGCCAAAGCTCCCCATGCTCCGTGTTGCCCGCTTGCGCCATGCTCACGAGCTCCGGAACCCACGCCGACTGGGCCATACCGTGGTGTTTGGTGCTCCGATACGTCGGTCAACACAGATCTCGGGCAGTGTCTGTGACTCCTACTGCTTGCTGACCGTCTTGTCCGTGTCTGTGCTCACGCACGCAGCACAGCTCTTGCTTTGATGGATTTCTTCCCGCGCCGGCCGCGGCGTCTCAACGGCATGGTTCGCTCTTCCCGTCTCAACTCACTTATCATCCGGGCAATCCGCACAGTCACATCTCTTACGTGTCCAATGGGGGTGGGAATGCCCAGCAAAACAGATGAGAGACATTAGACATCAGTGGGAAAAAAGCGTCTTTTTCGATTTCGGTTTGGCTTGTTTAAAAAATTCTATCCAATTGCAAAACCACCGAATACTACCTACCTATCCCGTGGTTGCCGCTGCATCATGGGAATAATGATTGGGAATCTTTTTACGTTTCCTACTTTGTTATTTATTGTCATACGTACAAGAAAATAACGGCCCGTAATGCGTATCTTGGTTTTTTCCTTAGTACGTTTGGAGCTGGCCTATCTGGACCTAGCCTGCCTCGTCCACGTTGCGCCTTTTTACGCGATGGCAAAGTGATGAACAGCGGGGCCGACATCGATGTCGTTCTCTCGGCGACTGCGACTACGACGAGGTTGGCAAGCAAGGCTAAAGCGACCCTCACTTTCCCTGCTCACCCTCTCTCGCTTTGTCGCTCACCTTGTTTTGCCGCGCCTCGCCTTCAACAAAAAAAAATTACGCTTGAGCTAAATCAAGGTGTGGTCCCCGTTTTGCCTGTTTCAGCAATTCCGCATCAGTCCAAGCTCCAGGTTTACCTTTGCTTTACATATGTACACAGCTGTTACCGGCAGGTGAGGGGCCGTTTGGCAATGGATTCACTAGCGGAGCGTAAATTTTTCTCTCCCTCTTGATCACCGTTCAACAAAGGTGGGTGTTTGTTGTTGTTGGGTGTACCCGTAATTGGGCTAAAAGACGCATTCCCCCTCTCCTCTCTCGCCAGTAGTAACCTGATCCTAAAGTCAACGAGTCACCGTGGGCGGGGGAGGGGTGGCTTGGGATGGAGGGCAACCATGATGATGATGATACCAAACGAGAGATATAGAGAGGGGGGGCAACAACAAAAAAAAAAGTGAGGCGAATACAACAATCATCCCGTGTTCTAAGACGATGAGTCTTAATGCTCGCCTCCTTGGTCTGCTGAGAAATCGAAAGGCAACGCCACAGAATGAACAGAGGAAACAAGGCATCCAGCGAATCCGGCCCTGCGTCGGCCCGTTGACCGGGCACGGGCTCCAGTTTGACTTGACTGCATTCGCAGCCCTGGGCTGGGTGACAAATCTCCCTCGCATCAGTTCATGCTTTTGTGTGTGCGTGTTGTATTTTATCAGCGCAAAACCATAAAACCCCCTTGAGAACTCAGAGCCGAATCTCAGCCCATTCGTCTATCTGGCGTGGTTTTTTTTTTTTGAGCCCCCCCTTTAGCCACAGATCGAACCCCTACCTCCCCTACAGGCTACATGCATCCCAGCCCCTGGGTTTTGCCCATGGCCTCATGCCAATCTCACCGAAATCCTCACCTGAGATCTGACCTGATCTGACATGACTTCACCTCAGCTCACCTCCCCTGACCGATTCGGGTCCCATATTGACTTCGATTCCCCGGTAGCCACACATGCACGCCCCCTCCCTTGTCAATCTTTTTTTTTTTTTGTTCAGTCTCGCTATTGTACGGTTTTTTATTTTATTTTTATTTTTTTACCATTCACTTTTCTCTTTTTGTCTCAGTGCAGGACCAATGTTGCATTGACATCCCGTTTAGCGGGTGAGTGGTGGACGAAGCGTGACCCCTTTCCGCTGCCAACCATTTGCTGTTACGTTTCGGGGGGGCCTCGACTTACACGCCTTTTGACAAATAGTCGCAGCCCAGGCTTGATACATCCGAATTTAGTAGTTGAAAGACGACGCTTATGCTTCTCTTTCCCCAATCAACTCTCCTGGCCGGGCCCTATTCGATCCATCGCATCCCCGTCCATCCCTGTCAACTTTTTTTCCGATTCAGCCCGCTTCCCGGGAAGCGCTCGGCTACGGAGCTCCACCGCCCGGAGCATCACGGGTCACGGGCTTGGGGTCGGCACGAAGGCTTCACCTATAGGCCATGAGGCTCCTTGGTCCAGCCTTTCCCCGGCTTCTCAGCCTCCTGCCCCTCCCCCTCGCCCGGCCTTGCCCGGCCATGCCCGCCCCCGGCGCGGATCGGGATCCCCAGGAACCAAGTGCCCGCCTGGCGCCACCTTGTCGGCTCTCTTAGCCTCCACCCCCCCTCGTCGTCCACGAAGGGTCCTCCCGCGGCACCATCATGCAGCATCGTGACCTTGTTTTGTGCCCAGCTCGCCCAACGCCCGTCCAAGGGGTCGCAGCCATTGTGTCATGCATTCACTCCGCGTCCTTGTTCTGTGGGCTCTTTTTGACGCCGCCGGCTCCACACGCCGCCTATTGTCGCGTTTCTAGATCCTGTCCTGCCTCACCCGCTGTGCCCTTTTGCCCGTACGTGCCTTGTATACACATACACCTGCTTGACCGAGCACCCTTGGTCGACGGCCGGCCCAAGGACCCATGTCCCAAGAATAGACACCATTGGAACTCTTACACCGTTCCCGGACATTCAAACCCCGGGCCAATCCCCTCCAGTCCCTCTTCCGCGCCCGCACCGTCGGTTACCTATGCTCTGGGGGTGGTCTCGTGGCCCTCATACAAAGGCGCCTACTCGTGGCGTCCACTCTTGCCCCTCCTCCACAGCTCGGAACTCGACCGACCCTTCTGCAAAATACCCGGCCTCCTGCCAGGCCTTCATCGTAGCCCCGTCGTATGGTCCCTGTTTGGCGCCTCCATCACGTCCATCCGCCCACCGGAATTCCCACATAGTTCCCGCCTTCACCGCATCATCTGGCTGCTGTTGTTGTTGTTGTCCATCGGCACTAGCCTGCTTGCGTTCCGGTTCGACCCATTCCTCCCCGGTTTCTCTGCGATATTCTCGGACAAGCAATTCCCGTTCTTGTTCGTAGATGTCTTCGTGGTCTCGGCTTAGTAGCTTGTCGGCGGCCTCTGTGATGGCGTTGATCGCTTCCTTTATTCGCTTCTGCTCTGGATCCTCGGTGTTTTCGGTATCCACCTCCATACCCTCGGTACCCTTGTTCTTCTTCTTGAGCTTCCACTTCGGAACCTTTTTCGTCTTGGCCTGACCTCTGCCGAGTCTAGCCAGCGCCTCGAGTGGCGTCTCTGTCTTCTCCAACTGAAGGATCAGCGTTTTGAGTAGGTCGGACACTAGCAGTTCGTCGTCTTGCATCCGTTGTTGGCGTGCTTCTTGCTCTCGCTTTTGGTGTGCCTCGGCTGCTTTTTTCATTTCCTTTTTGCTTAACCCATCCAACCAATTGTCGTGAACTGCGTCAGGATCACCAGCTTTACGCACGTAGTTGCCATTCTGATCAAACTGACCCTCTTCCATCTCTTGCTTGAGGTTAAAGGCCTCTACTTTGGGCGCATTCCTCTTGAGGCCGCCTGCGCCAACTTCTTCATCAACCCCTTCTTCTTGGATAGCTAGGTCGACCTCGTCTTCGTCGTCGCTGCTTCCTCTTTCGTCCAGACGAATCTGGCCTCCATCTTTGCTGACTTGATCCTGTCCCTCGATCTGATCCACGTCAAGAAAGCGCACATCCTTCTTCTTGCGACCAAACTTGTCAAAGTCCTCATTTTCGGTAGGTTCCGTCCCTTTCTCATCGTCATCGGCGGCAAACATGTCATCGTCGTCATCGTCGTCATCGCCCGCCCCGTTCTTGGATGGATCGTTATCTTTGGCGTTGTAGTTTTCAAGTTGATCTAGAATATTCACGTCGCCTTTCTTTCGATTCTGGGCGCGCGCATTGAAGTTCTCATTGTCTGAATCGCTATCGTAGCCATCAATGTTGACAGCACCTCGTTTTGTACCGCCCGAGCGACCAATCACGTCGGCATCGAGGATAGAGTCGTCTTCTCGGGCATCAGGCGCCAGGGCTGATGGGTTGCGAACATCGAATCTGACTCTCTTGTTCTCGGTTTCGTCGTCGTTGTGGTGGGTACGCGCAAAGTTCTCGCCCGCCCTTTTGGGTCGCGCCGCAGAGTGTCTAGAGGCCATGGTTCTGGTCGGGCCTTGATGGCAGTCGTGGCGGAGATAGCACAGCGTTGAATCAAAACAAAAATCGAAACGCGGGCGCGAGTATTGCCAGGCGCATTCAAGCCTGGTGTTGAAGAGGTAGGTTTGCGTCGCGAAGCTTGCACAATGGCTGTGGCGAATGCGCGACGCTGGTTGGACCAATCTGTCCAAGGTCCGTTTTTTTTTAGGCGGTAACTCACTGTAGTGCATGCTACCAGGCCCTGTGAACCTCGACGCACTGCGTCATCCCAGAGCTGCCTCTGCCGCCTCCACCAGGCCGGCCCCACGTAAACGTCGTCCGAAGACAACTTCATCCTGCACCGTCGAACCTCTCTCCAACAACCGCCGCGCAGTCACATAGCTTAGGCTTCCAACACAACACCCTCGTTCATATAACCACTCTTGAAGCTTATTTAAATCAAACCATCGTCTTCTTCCCTAGATTTTACACGAACCACCGCCTCGCTTGACCGCTAGCCTCCATTCGAACCTCACCCCGCCGTGCTTTACGGTTCTCATTCAAACGCATCTGTCGCTCTCACCATGGTCCGTCATGGCTATCATCCCACAGTTTCTAGTTTCCACCTGACTGACCTTTTGCTTCATAGTACTCGGGCTTTGGCGGCGGCGGCGGGTTCGACCCGTCGAACCCGGACCACTACAACATGGCTCGCCACGGACGAAGACCTATCGTGCAACGCTTCGACGAATACTATCGCTGCTACCCTGTCATCATGGCTCCCGGCTCTGATCGGCCAGAACTCAACTACGGCTCCAAAATCATTCTGCCTCCTTCCGCTCTCGACAAGGTGTCAAAGCTACATGTTCAGTGGCCTCTACTGATGGAGCTGATCAACGGCGAGAAGGGGAAGCACTCTCATGCCGGTGTATTGGAATTTATCGCAGAGGAAGGGCGTGCATACATCCCCCATTGGGTATGCGATCTCATGACATGAAAATTTCCTGAAGAGTCTTGGTTACTAACACATCACAGATGATGCAGACATTGGGCATGGATGTCGGTGATATGATCCAGATCCGAACCACGTCGCTCGAGCTTGCCAGAATGGTCAAACTTCAACCTCAATCCGTTAACTTCCTCGATATCAGCGATCCTAAAGCTGTCTTGGAAAAGGCATTCCGTAACTTTGCTACTCTAACCAAGGGCGATATCTTCAACTTTGAGTACAACGACGAGGTGTATCATGTTGCTGTCCTCGACGTCAAGCCAGAGACAGAGAAAATGGGTGTCAGTATGATTGAAACTGATGTTTCTGTCGATTTCGCACCTCCGGTTGGCTATGTCGAGCCTGAGCGACAGAGTGGCACGAGTACTCCTCGAAGCACACGCGGTGGCGTCCCCCCAGGTGGCCTGCTACACAGCCAAGGCACGATGGCTCAAGCCATCAACTATAGCTCCATTGCCCCTTCAGTCACAAGCAACATCACAAACTTTCTTGGTGATGGTCAGCGGCTAGTGAAGAAGGGCAGCAAAAACTCAACTCCCAAGCCAGCAACCCCTGTGCCAGCCAGTGTGGAAATTCCTGGTTTGCCAAAACGACGAACAGGCGCTCCCGCCGCCCTTCGCCTACCACCAAACAAATTGTTTTTCGGATACGAAATCAAGCCAGTCAAGACTGAGGCAGACAAGGAGAAGGAAAAGGAGAATGCCAACCAACCTCACTTTGCTGGTCAAGGCCAAACCCTTCGTGGGGCGGTCAAGAGAAAGGGAGATGGAGAAGACAAGTCCAAAGCGCCTGAGAAGAAGGGAACAAACGAGGGCAATCGATTGGATGGTCGACGACCTCGATAAAGGCATTGGTCTTGTAAGTTTAAGCGGCGTTCAGGAGCATTAGGGGGCTATGATCATGTCTAGGCAGGTTGACTCGAGAATGATAACTTGAGAATGATGGCATCCAGAAAATTCAAGGTGATTACAATAAAGCGGACACTGGGAGCATAACAGAAACATTTCTCCAGGGTGCGGATGAACGCTCGGAGCGGACTAGGATTTTCGAGAATAAATTATCCCAGTTCCAAATCGGTCCCTTGGAAGTCCAGATCGGCGTGCAATGGTTACGATGCAGTGAAGAGAACAGTTGGCCGGCTCTATGATAGGAAAATATCCACATCTCTCTCAATTTTGATGTCTACTTGACTCTTCTAATTTAAATACCCGGGCAGAATGAATCCATCTGCCACAACACGTGCAGGTCGTATTCTTCCCATCCGGTTCGCTCAACTCTGATGCCCACCCAAGCACTCCTGAAGAGAAGGCGGGGAAATACAGCAAAGCATGTAGCTAAACAGAGGGGTCGTTTTCGTTGTTCCATTCCTCGAAATGCTCGTCGTGGTCAAGGCCAGCGACTGTGACGCTACCAAGTTGTCAGTGCCCCAGTCCAAACAGATGCCGAACTCTGTCAGTGCCATCAAGCTCGTACGTACCTTCGCTCGCGACCGGAGAAACCAGCGCCGTCCTCGGTCTTGATTGCACCCTTGTCGGTCTTGATCTTCTTGGTGGGGGTTTCGGGGACGTCGTCATCGTACATCTCCTCATCCTCGGGCTCGACGATGGCCTTGGACTTCTTGGCCTTGGCCGGGGTGGCGCGCTTGCGCGGAGTTGCGACCTTCTTGGGGGTCACGGCAGTGCTGCCACTTCCGCTGCCGCTGCCGCTGCCGCCGGCCTTAACGATTTCTTCGCCGTGGCGGGCTTTAAACTCGCGCATGACAGTCTTGGTAAAGTGCTGCCTGTATGGAAGGGGGGGTCGGTCAGCGCGGGAGAGCTTCAGAGAGAAAGAAAAGAAAAAGAAGTCGATCGAGCGCTGAGCGTTGTGAAGAAACTTACGAGATTGCGTCTTTGGTAAACTTGTATCCGAGGTTGGACATGATGGTGTGGACGCCGGGCCAGTTGTGTCGCATGCGCTCGCCGTCCTGGTTGCCCATGATGATAGCAAGGCAGAGGTCGCGCTCGGCGTTGGAATCCCACTTCTTCTCGACGGCAGGCATAGCTGGTTGATTGGGATATGGATCGTCTGGTCGGAAAAGAATCAGGACAAAAGTAGAGAGATGGGAACGCAAGCTGTCCTTCTTCAGGGCTGCCCGTAAAGGTGTTGGTGGATGAAAGAGCAAAGGCGAAAAGAAAGCAGAGCGGATGAAAGAGGTGAAGCCCAGCACTTGGTTTTGGAGAAGCGGATGAATTTCCTGGAGGCAAACATAAACACAAACAACACGTACGTGGTCGCCTTGACTACCTAGGCAGATGACAGACTGGCGCCAGAGATGTTTGCGTGCTGCCAGTTGCCAGGATATGATGGAGAGTGTAGCGAGCTCAGGTTACATGACCATTCACTGCGCGCCGCAAACCCCCATCATCTGTGCCCTTGTTTCTCTATTGAGGCAGATGAAATCCATTCTCCGCTCAGCCTTCTTAAATCACGAGCCTCGCTTTCATCCATCACATCTACGAATCTGGGACAAGCAGCTGAAATATAGAATGATACCACCACTTTTAGTTATCTATGGAAATCTTGAACAATAGTCAAGAACCATCTAGTTGTGTTTTGTTCGCATAAAGTGCCTAGCCTTTCGCCTGTCAGTAATTCTCCTCCACGCCTTCATGGTGACTTTCGAAAAATCACGTCGTCCAAGCCATCGTCAGTTGGGTAGCTGATTGGTAGACAGCCATGAGGGAAAAATGAGAGACTAAAGCTCGCCATCGATTTCCTCGTCGTAGGTCTCCTCAAGCTCAGCCCTATGGATGGAGATAAAATATTAGTCTGAATCTTTTGCAGGGGCCACATGATGATGATACTGACTTGGGGGTCTGCTTCTTGGCGCGCTTGACCTTGGGGGTGCTGATTTCTTCATCGGAGTCCGCTTCGCGCTTGAGCTTCAGTTTCTCATCCTCGGTATCATCATCGGCCATGGCTGCGGCCTTGCTCTTTTTGGCCGGGGTGGCTCGCTTTCGAGAAGTCGTGGCCTTGCGTGGGGTAGTGATGGCAGAAGCACCCCCGATAGCAGCCTGAATACCAGAGGTGTCTCGAGTTCGGCGAAGCTTCTGAACGTGCTGGCTGCGGTCGTCAATTAGCATCCTTTCCAAGGATTCCAGATGCTTATGCAACGAAACATAGTCAAGAGAGAGAAGTACTTGACAGCATCAAACGAGTAGGAATAGCCCATCTCCCGCATTTTTTCCGTCACATTGGTGATGACCCCTTTGTTTGGGTTGGATGCCTCGATAAAGGCCAGGAGAAGGTGACCATGTGCACTGGGATCCCAGCCGCGAGATGGTTTTGCAGACATTTTGACGTGTGAATAAGGGAATGATGAGGGCTGAAAGCAAAACAAGAAAGCAAGAGCTATGGGCTGTAGCAATTTGTGTGTACAGGGGTGCAGATGTGTAAGGGTGAGGGTGTGCAGACGCAGTGGAGTGGAAAGAAATAGGACAGAGAAGCAAGATAAACAAACAAGGAACCGCGCAGGCTACCAAGGCAGCAAATCGGGGACACAGCAAACACAAGTATGAGCCCTCAGCAAAGCAACAAAAATGCCAGCATACCGGAGAGCAGACTCAGAAAACGAATACCCCAAGTCTTGGAGGTCCTTCATGACATTGGTCCAATCCTGGGCTCCCAGTCTGAGGTGCTGGAACAAGCAAATGAGAATATCCTCATGGACCCCTGCGTCCCACTTCATTGTCTGGCGGCCAGCCATTGTGCGTTTGTGATATAAAACAAAGGTATCGAAAAAGCTTGTAATGTTGCAGGAAGGAATTTGATGAACCGGCTCGAAATGAGAAAGGATAAGGAGAGGAGGCAGATGCGGATGAAAGCACGAAGTATTAGGGTGTAGTTTAGGAAGCATGTGTTTGTGATTCCAAACGGCTGTCCTGCCCAGTGACTTGCCAGTGATCCTTGAAGCTCAAGATGCACTGCCAGCCGCCAGCATCCATTCACCGAAACTGCAGCCAAGGGACACTGCAAACTCAAAAAGCAGAAACAAAGACAAACTCCAAGCACTCAGACATAAACGAAAAAGATGCATGAAACATACCGAATCGCTTCCCAGGTGGTGTTGTGTCCTTGCTGCTGGAGATAACTGGCGATGGCATCGCGCGCGTTTTGGTTCAGGCCTCCGGCGCTCTGCGCAGCCACGAAGAGGGCAACACCCATCTCCATGAGAAACTCGGAACTATCCCAAGCAGTAGATCCGGGCTTGGGAGGCATTGTGAATGCAAGCGATCGTGTCTGTGAGGCGACGGGTTGATTTTGTATGAGTGATGACTTTGGTCGAGTCCAAGGAGGCGTGCGTGGTTGGGGAATCTGAAGGACGAAAATGAGAGCAGATTAAGCCAGGAGCGCGAATAAATAGGTGACGAAGGGCAAGTGAGAGAAATGGGCCTTTGAAAGCTCAAAATGTTTGTCGCCTGGTCTATTTGCCAGTGCCAATCAGTTGATTGTTTCTATCCAACTCACGCGTAAAACAGTAGGTCAATCCAAGGCCGTCCGTTCAACCCGTTACTTCATTTCCCAGCTCTTTAACTCCAAAAAAAGAAAAGAAAAAGGATACACGCTGTTCGTAATACTAAAATACCGAACCATGCCCTATATACTCCAAGAATATCATAGAAGAAAAGAAAGAAACCACAGGGGCTTCGTTGATCCATGCTCGACTGGCTGTTACAGTAAGAGCAAGTCAAATGTATGCATCAAACCTCTCCATTTCCCACCGACCAATGTTGCCATGATCCAAGATTGGCGAACTATGCCTCTCCGTATGTAAAACTAGAGAAGGTTAGATGTTGTTTGTTGGATCAGAGTGTTAGGCGCGGAACGTACTCAGGGGGGAATGGGTCTGCGGAACCGCTATGTGCGGCCAGAGCAAGAACAGCCTCGTCATCCAGGACCTCTTTGTCTGTATCTGGAGAGGCAAGACGTGCTCGTTTCGGGTCTGGCTCCTCGCTATCTGCATCAAGATGTGTTGAATCGCGAGTTAAAGAATCAGAAGGTGCGACAGATCCACTTTCTGGATCCATGGGTGTTTCGACTGTTGGTTGGTGAAGGGGTATTTCTTGAGGTTGAGATTGATGTTGAGGGGTTTGCCCTTGTTGGGGGCTTGTGAGCGCGTGCATATGAGATGTGTCGTGTGATAATTCAGAGGCATGAGGGGGGCTAGGGAACGTCATGGGGGGTGCAGATAACGAGTCGGTAACTGTATCGTTCGACAGCCCGTGAGGGAGAGTAGATGAGGGCACATGGGGAGGTATAGGGGCCATGGGTATGGGCTCTCCAGGAACATGAACGCCAGGATGGTTTAGATCAGGCATGCCAGATGCATTGGGAATAGGCATGACAGGTCCCTGGGTAGGGGAGATGTGGACGCCAGCGATAGAAGACACAGCAGCATCTTCAACGGGAGCGATAGGCTGCTTCCTGGGCCGGCCTCTGCCAGGGCCAGGCCGGCGCGTGATAGGGTTCAGAGTTGGGTCAACCCTCCGAGCATGTTCCTGAGAGCCGTTCACGTCGGCCTTGTTCTGGGCTCGGCGAAGGCCTTGGAAGTGTTGACTAAGTTCCAGTTAGTCAGGTGATTAATAGAGAGCAAGTTAAATGTGTATCATTATGGGTCGAGCGTGATGGTGTGCATAGGTAGGTTGATGGTATTGAGTGAAAACTATATATGCAAAAAGAGACAGACAGGCGGAGAAGACTCGGAATGTGTCCTACTGATTCTCAAGTTGATGGCAGCAGTTCAAGATTAAATACCGATCTGAAGCAAGACACGAAAGAAACATAGCTCTCGAAAGGATAATAAACAAGGTGCATTGATAACCCAAAGGCGCCAAGCTGACTTACCGGCATCCCTCATTAGTAAATCCATAGCCCAAGGCTCTCATGTGATTGCCAATGGTGGTCCATTCTGCTCCGCTGATGACACCAATGTTTTTCACAGAAAGAATGGTAAAGAACAGGTCTTTGTCTGCCCTGTCATTCCAATTCTTGTGGTTCATCTCGATGGAGGCTGGTGGGGACGAGAGTTGGCGAGATGGGCGAAACCCGAGACGGCACGAGGTTAGAAGCTGTTAAGTCGACGACTGGATCAATGGGAAAATTGGTAGTGAGAACAGCTAAGGAAGCCCGCCGGGCGAGAGGTTGGGGACAATGAGGCGCAAAGTGGTCCGAGCGGTCCTTGCCGGGAGGAGATCCGGGCAGCGGAAAAAGTGTCGAGCCGCGTTTCCGGTTGCACCATTCTTGCCTCGCCTTGGAAAAGTTGCAGTTCCAGCAGCTTCTATCCGGGCTGCAGAGAGCATGTCAGGCTGTGATTCATGCAATTGATTCCACACCAAAAAAAGAGGGCGATTTGCATGCATCCGACACGGGAATATTGGATTTGGTTTTACTTTCCAAGCCAAGATGCTTTGACTTAGCCGAGGGTAGACCAGGGATTAACCGGTGGACAGCGCCAGCGATATCAAGGCGTCAGAGCGCGAGCCAAAGACAAGCTTGCCATTTGCGATCCATAATACACGGTTTGAAAACGGAAGCGAAACGGTGCGGACAGCTGTATGACGACGGTGACTCGTCAGTGCAACATCATTCCGCAAGTGTAAGGGAGGACGCCAGGGCCCCCCCCCTTTAACCCTGGACACGGATGCTCCTCTAATATCCCCGCTCTTGGTCTTGGGTGCTCCGCCCCATTTATTCTCACTTTACGAGTCTCACGTGCACCCGTGGAAAAGTCGTGGGCCGCTAGGCATCACAGGTTCCACCGGGCTTCGCGTCCGTCGCGTCTCCCACCACTTCATCTCATCCCCTCCATGACGACCATCATGGCCTCGAGCTCATGCGGCCACCATAGATGCGGCCGCGATACGTCCCAATGCATGTTTCTTTGCCACTTTACAGGTCTACGAATTTTCCTGGATCTCTAGGCATCTCTAATGCTCGAATTGCTACTTGCCACTTGATGCCAACATGTCCTGAGATCCTCGGGCAGCAGTCCATTCATCATGGCCGAGGGCCACCCCTCAGCTGAGCATCAGAAGAAATTTCGGCGGATCGGCTGCATGGCGCAATCTCTTCATTCTTGAGACGTACTTAGCGTATCATCAGACTCGGGTCCTTGCGTACGTTGCCTCTTCTCTCCTTGCAATTGAGGCAGCTTGCGATGTGATGAGCTTGCATCCCGCCCATATCCCAGTTAGCCAGGCGCAGGCTTTGTTTGCCTCTGGAACCTTGGGATGGCCGAAAGGAATACGGCTGACTGCTTATTTTTGCTGTCGCAATTCTCAATTGCGCAGCTCAAATAAGCTGGGCCAATGAGTAGCACAGGAGCCAACAAGCTGCAGCACGAGGCCATGTGCGCCATATCGCCGCTTGACTCCCAACCATGCCCACACCCTCCCTCCTTTCCCCTGCCGTTGGAGCGCTCAAGGCCAAGCCGTACATGTAGCTAATTCGTCTGTGGCCCGCGAATGAGTCACACCTAGTTTCACCCCATTCCAAGCTTTCCCATCCCTGTCAGCAGCAAGCCTTGGTTCGGCGGTACGATGCTGCCATAGGAAAAGAAAAATCTTGTTCCCCATCATCGTCGGCGCAATCGAGAGACGGATTCTCAGAAAACGCAGATACTGTGTGGAGAAGCCTGCAGCGTTGCAGGCAGAATTAGACAATTCCGGGGATGCAACATTCCATCACCGTGCCTGTGTTTCCATTAAAGAGATTGAGTCTGGCCGTGTCTCAATTGCTCAACAATGGGCGTTTGCCTCGGATTGCATTGAGATTTGAAGCCCTGCAGACCTGCGGCGAGCCGCTGGAGTGGTTGCAGGAGACAGCGTTTAGGGAGCGGCAAGGGACACTTAGTGGACCCCCGGAAGCATGGGCCCCCATATGGGTGGCACTTTGGTGCGCTTTGGGGAGGTTTGGCGGTGTCTGGTGCCATTTTTAGTGGGTTTAGCGGCGGGGGCGTAACCACTTTACGCGGTGTCCGCGCCCGCAGCCCCTCGTCGCGCCCCATTTCCAATGGTGGGAGGGATCTCCAGTTCCCCCCCAAGCCAACAATGCCAGTAGCACCAGGCAACCACGGCGATTATCGCCATACGCCTCAGACACATGCAGGTGGGATGACGGCTCGAGGGTGTTTGCAGAGGCCCAGGCCCTGTACGGCACTGGGGTGCTTCGAATATTGTCCGCACTGTCCCTGGAAAAGCCCACGGATCCCTGTGGTTTCCCCCACAAGGCCATGAGGAGCTTTCCGAATAGCGGCGGCAGAAAAGGCAGGCGTGCTCACATATAATGCATGTATCCCCTTTTTGGATTTGAAGCTTTTTCTTTCTTCCGTAGTCCGGTTCCCTATTTTACCATCCTCTCCCCTTGCTCCCTCCCACTTCTCATCCCACTCTACCCCAGCATCCCTCCGACTTAAAAAGGCCCTTTCCCGGCCTCTCCTCGCTCGCCTCACCATTCTTCTGGTGCTTTTTCCCTGCTGGCCAACACTTCGCCGTTTCAACCCTCCATCACCTATTCTTCCATCTCGGCTGATCCATCCACAACCGATGCTCGACCTTGTTCCGCCTCGTTGCCCAACACCTGCCTAACTCAAATGCACCGGTCTTCACGCTGATTCACATAATTCAAATCCGACTCCACCACCCACACTGCTGTCTGCGTTGCACGCCCCAGCTGAGGCACCCCTAGCTGCCTAATTCATATATAACTCGGCTCCTCTCCTCTCCTGCCTGCTCTCGCAGCCTCGTGCCAGACTATACACCCTCGTCTCGTCAATCCTCATTCATCAACTCCCCCACACACACCTTCACCATGACTCCCAACAGCGAGAATGCCATGGCTCGATTTCTTCTGGCCATCTTGAATCAGAAGAACCTCAAGGACGTAAGTTGCATCACAGCTTTCGCCAAGCCTACATCTCACTGTTATCTAGATCGACTGGAACCAAGTTGCTTCAGACCCGGTTCTTCTCCAGCCTATCACAAACGGACATGCTGCGAGAATGCGATTTGCTCGATTTCGTACTGCAGTCAACGGCCACGAGCCATCCAAGAGAAACCGCACTGCCGACAAGTCCCGAGTCACAAAGTCCAAGAAGCCATCACAGCCGAAGAGAGACAGCCTCCCCAAGTCTGATTCTGGTATCAGCCTCTCTTCTTACGTCCAAGTGCGCCAGAGCATTTCTCCCAAGATCAAGCAGGAACAAAACCTACCTGCCTATCTTGCCCAATTCTCTCCTGATTCGAATGCCTCTCCATACCTCACAGACAACCGTGACGAGTTCGACAACAGATTTCTCACTCCCTGCAGCGACGATGCAAACAACAACTTGTCTATCAATCCTGCGTCGCTCGAAGATCTTCGTCTTCGAAACGGCTTTGGCCCTTCGGTCGAGAGCAACCAGGACATGATGGCTCAGCCAACTGCCGATCATCTTGGCTTGGGCCAATCTCCCTTTCATACGTTTGATGCTGCCTACGATCTGGGCAGCTACAGAGTTGCTGGTGAAGCTCAGAGCCCGGTTGCTCTAGACTTGACTGGCGCTCACACTCTTGCAGACTTCAGTCCCGAGTGGACTGATAACTTCCATGATCACCACCCATTTTGATACCCAAGAAGAAAAAAAAGGCACACGGATAGAGGGGATACGTAATGTACTAAAACTGGAGATATGCCTAGAAGGTTTTGCTATTATGAATTAATGACCATGGTTTTGAGTTTGAGATTAGGTTATGTGTATTTTCATCATCTGGTCTGATTTTTGTTCTTCTTCCTGATCTCTCAACTATGGTACTTTGTGCCCGCAGTGGCGGGACTCTAACAAGGATGTTTCTTAACTTGACTAGTCGATGTGACGACTGCAGAATGTATACTACAACTATTGGTTCACCATTTGAATGCTGTCATTCATATCTAGAAACCAGTGCCACCGTGACAAGGAGTTGATCATTAGTTTGCCGACATGTATCAGCAGTGAGGCCACGCCCTTGCCTTGCAGTGGGGGCTATTAAACACCTGACCACGAAAGATGTTCCCGAGACACCCCACTCGTTGAACGGCTGGCTCGATCTCCCCGCACGTCCGAAATGTCTTTGTTGAAATTATGCCAATATGAAACATGTGGCCTGGTTCACATGCTGTTGTTGGATTAGGCTCCCTCAACCTCGGAGACATTTGCCACCTCTCTAGCAAGAGCTGTTCAAGAAAAAATGACTACGACTGTTACCCATAGCAAAAGTTCAACCCCAAACCCAAACTTAGGATAAAGTAGGCTTGCTATCTTGTATATTAAACCCAGCTATTTAATGTATAATATTTGGACATGTTTGTTCTCGATGTTGAAAAATGAACATTCACGATTGAGAACATGAGCTACCCTACATAGAGGATTGATAGAGTTGAAGGAGATTGCTCATACCGCGAACTCGAGCTTTTGCTTGTTTGAGGCTGGTTAAATTTGAATTAATAATATACTCCAGGCACCAGGATACGCTAGAAATAATCTTTTGTTCGCCGCGTCATGTCGCTGCTTCTGGCTCACAAAATCTCCCAGTAGACCCACCATGGCATGGTAGTCACCCGCAACCTGATTTCTTGCGGGCCGTTGAGCGAAAAGTAAATCGGCCTTCCCGTTGCATTCCATATCTAAATAAAGTTACACCTAGGATCTGGATGATGACATCCTAGTGGGCTAGTGCGCGGAGTTTCTCAGTCACCCCGATGTAGTATATGATGGTTTTCGGTTTCAACCTGGATTCTAGGTTCGGTCGGATACTGGCAGACTCCAACTACTACCTGTCCATGGAAAACCCAACTTTCTGGAGGCTGCCCGTGCGATGACGAGTATGCCTTTGCATGGGGAGCTGGGGTATTGATGTTGGGTGCCTTAGGCACTAGGCAGCATTTATCCACGTGCCACTCTCGTCATCTTGAAATGACGGATTGGGTGCCGTAGCGATTCGTCAGTTATGAAGAATTGATATCAGCAAGTGATCAAAGTTGTTCTTTTATGGCTGGATATGCAGCAAAAAAAAAAAAGACATTTGATTGATCTTGGGGGTGTCTGTGATTCTACATGGACTTAGGTCGCCAGCTCGTGTGGACATACGGCACACAGTACTGGATTCGTCTAGTTGGCAAAATTGCACCACGCGTCGCAAACTAGCCCGGGGTAAAATACTACCAAGTATAAGCTGCTGTTCTCTAAGACTCTAAAATAATTTAGTAATGGTACATTTTGACTGATGAATGGCGGAGAAGAGTTGGGCTGGATTTTTAAAGGACGATAGCAAGGTCATTGCAAGGCATATCCCATTGCTTCTCGTCAGAAGTTATGCAGTAAAACCGATGCCAGAATGTTTATTATGCAAAATGAGGATACACAACGCGCAGAACCTCTCATTGAATCCCGAGCAGTGTTTGCACCTGTAGGCAACAGTCTGGTTCAACCCAGCAACCGGCGGGGAGTGTCAAGTGTTTGCCTTGTGAGTGAATCGATGTTCAGTTTCTCCTGCTTTCGTTTTCATCCGAACCTCGGAATTTAAACCACATATTTCTGTGCACAAGTCACTTTATGATTTCTGCCCTTCGCTTCCAACACGCATCTCTTCCTCCTGACACCAACCGATATTGGTGTTGATCATCCCCAAAGCAACGAAATATTTCGCTTTAAAGGTCTGTTTATTTGAATGTCAGCTTCTTGATATGGTATTGACATTATCTAGCCACCATTTTGCATCATGAGCGCCCCTTCCGAGCCCAAGAAGGAGCCTACGGCTGCCGAGGCGATGCTTTTCTTCAGCATCGTCAAGAACACCAAGAACAAAGCCGACGTTGACTGGGAGGCTGTCGCTACTGAGCAGGGTTTCAAGAATGCCGAAGTTGCCAAGGTATGCAGTCCTCTTCCTTTTGCCCCCTCGTCCACTCCATGTCATGCGCTGACCAGATGCTCTTTAACCAAGGTTCGTTTTGGACAAGTCAAGCGCAAGCTTGGAATCTCCAGCGATGCGTCCACCCCTGTTCGCACTCCCACCAAGAAGACTGCCGCTGCGGGACCTATCTCAGCCTCCAAGGTCTCCAAACCTCGCTCCAAGGGCAAGGGTCGAGGCAAGGTTAAGAAGGAGCTCCAGGATGATAGCGACGAGAAGCAACCAACCACACCCGTGAAGGCCGAGCAGGAAAACAGCGAGACTGACGGGCCCGACAACCAGCTTCTGGGAGAGATGGACTGCTTGGACCCATTCTAATTGATCCCACCATGGACTGATGAGAACTATATTGAGGATGGTGGAATTTTCAATTTTATGGAGCATCCATAGTCGCCCACCGTCGGTTTAGACTTGATGCATGATTGGGCATGCTTGGGTTGGCTGAAAGTGATCCAGTACCGATGTGCCAAGGAAGATGTCACATCTATCAGAAAGCTAGATTTGATGATAGCTCGCAGAGTTGAAAAGAGTTCTCGCAAAGAGATCTGATTGTTCAACCATCTATTGCAACGGGTTTGGCGCGGTGACCATACTCAGACAAAATAGGAGTGCCCGGGTCGCGCAATCTGATCTGAGATAGAAGCCCATGATGAGTACCATGATATTCTACATTATGATCAATACCGTAGTTTCTTGCCTTGAAACCTTATCCCAAGAAAATCGGTTCGATTTCTCCTACAAGATCATGTGAACCTATTTCGCCCATGCAAACAAACCACTCAAGCCTCGCTTCACTTTCGATTCACCCAAAGCTCAACACTGCCCACACCAACTAAGCGAGCAAACAAACGAGAGAGCGAGAGCCAGGCCCAGTCCGGGACCGTCCATTCCAGAAAATTATTTAAACCCAACCGCCTGGGCTCAAACCGTTGCTCTCTTTTTCCCACCAACACTATTCTCCTCGCCCTCCACCATTCCCACAAACGAGCCATCAAAAGTTTGCTGATCCAGTTCACATCCTCATCAATCACTAAATAATTCCCTTCTCCAAAAAAATTGTATGTATGGCAGCTCTTGCCGCTGAGCCTGGACTAACTGACCTTTACCCTAGTCCACCATGCCTCCCAAGAAGTCTGTCACTTCCTCCGATGGCGAGACCCCCCTGGGTCTGACTGACGGCGAACTTCGGTTCATCAAGGCCGTCTTCGACAACATGACCCAAAAGCCCGACGCGGATTGGGACGGTGTCGCCGGTGCCCTCGGCCTCAAGGACGCCAAATGCGCCAAGGAGCGCTTCCGCCAAATGTCTGTCCGTCACGGCTGGCGCGAGGGAAATGGGACCGCCGTCCCGAGCCCCCGCAAGGCCAAGGCTGCTTCCGCCACCATTGGCGATACAAAGGTCACCAAGAAGCCTCGTACCCCGCGTAAGAAGGCCCCGGCCAAGCATAGCTCCGACTCGGACTCTGAGGTGAAGGCTGAGACCAAGGTCGAGCCCAAGAACGAGTCTGACACCGAGGTTAAGGAGGAGACTGGCTCTATTTAGAGCTGGAGGGGGGGATTTTCAGGACTTGTATGCCATGTTTTGCGGTGCTTGACTATTTACGTCTCACGGGGTTGATGGGGATGGACTTTGACGAGGGGATATGTCCCGAAAGTACAGGGTTTCTCACAGAAGGATGAATTGAACGAGATTGATGAATCGACGAAGCTCTAATACAACGAGCCAGTGCTTTAACTACATCTATCTGCTCTCTGACTGCAAGTGAATGTTCTTGGCGCGTAAAATTTGACATGCTCCCAGCAGTACTGTTTACCACCTCAGTATTGATGTCCTTTTGGAGACCGCCTATCATAGATACATGGATGCGTCTGACAAGCCCAAGTTTGTAACAAACCTCACCAAAATGTAGGTCCAAAAGAGAAATGCTTCGTTCGAATTCTTCCAACTGCCATCTTGGATTCAAGCAAACAAGGGGCTTGGCTAGGGATACAGTACAGTCAAACCCACACCATTCACTTCGTCAGGTTTTCAGGCTGTGCCTACAGGGTAGCAAGCATTACAATATTCTTGTGAATGCACGTTGAAACCGTGTTGCTGGTGCGGTAGATAGCAGTCATCAGTTCTTGGACACTCTATACAGGACTACACTTTAAAACCAAGACAGCAACGGCTATTTCCTCTTTTTCTCAACCGTTGATATCAAATCTGTAAAGAGTCCCAACAAAGGCACTGGGCGTATTTTCGAATAAAGATTTTTCCTTTTTTATGGTGTGTCTTTTCTACACTCGAACAGTTGGCGACTGAGTGTTTGGCACTGGCCGCGACGTTCGTTTGCTTTCTGCACTTCACCTCTGGCACTGTCAAGCATTTCTTGTTTTCTGACCGAGATAAAACAAACCAAGAGTCCCCATCTCCCTTCCTCTGAAATTTCTTCCTCCCTCAGTTTCCCTTTCTATTCCATCTTCAGCCTGCTTCGTACATCATTTTGCTCGCACGACCTGATACCTATCGCATTATTTCGAATTTGCAAACCATCCATGTGCGTTATTTCACCTGAAGACTGCAGATAATCACTGTGTATCAACATTTTGTATTATTTGCATACTTTTGATCCGTGTTTCGCTGACGCTTCTTCTTTCATCCAGCCTCATCCTGTCAAGATGTCGAAACAAGAACCCGCCGACCAAGTCAAGTTCCTCGTATCCTGCATTGGACACACCTCCAATGGCCGAGTAAGCTGCAGGCGATTCTTTCATGTTTTTCACACTCGCTAACCTGGCTAGCCCGACTTCCAAGCCGTTGCTGATGAACTCAGCATCGTGTCCAAGGCCGCCGCGTATGCTCCCATACATCCCCATCTTTCACATACCAGTGCTGATAAGAGACAAACAGTCAGAAGCGATACGAGCGCATGCTAAAGGCCCACGGCATCAAGCCTGGCGGTGTTTCCACCCCCAACGGAGCCAGCAATGCCGACAAGACTCCTGTTAAGGAAAAGGCGACCCCCGCTAGAGCCACCAAGCGCAAGACCAACGGCGAACCTACCTCGTCGCCCGCCAAGAAGCGAACCCGCACCCCACGTGCCAAGAAGCCGGCTCCCAAGCAAGAGGACACTGAGGAGGAGGGAGAGGAGCCTGACACCAAGGCCGAGGAGGACGAGGAGATGAAGCAGGAGGAAGCTGCTGCCTCTCCCACCTCATCCTTGAGTGGTATGTCGGAAAACTGGGACTTCAGCTCCATACTCTAACCACTTCTTCCATATAGACCCCCCTCCTTCGGAGGAAGATCAGGCTTAAACATGGACCTGGACGGCAACATCCGAGCATGACGCTAGGTGCGCGGATTGAAGAAGGCGAGAATGCTTCTAGCCCGGCATACTGCCGAGGCTTCTCTCTTTCCATCAGATAGTGATTGATCTAGTTGACGGTGCTAGAGCATCATGACAAAAGTAGTAGCTCGTTTATTGGTAGTTGGCAGGGATTCTGATTCAAGAAAAAGACTACCACGCAATCAAGACCAAACCTTGTCCGTTCTATTCTGCATGTTCCTCTTTTTAAAAATACAATCAGAATAAAAAATGTCTCTCCCACACGTTGATCAGCGCTTTCCTCGGGTTCCTCTCACCCCACTTTCTCAGCTGGTGCAGTCCGGGCTAGGCCAGGAACACGCACTTTCACATTCCTCTCAGATGTTTGCTGGCCAAGTCCCATTCCCAAAACAGGCATTGCCGCGCCCTCTCCTTTTTGCCGCGTGCCCGCTAAACCAAGGCGGTCGATGCATTGACTAAGGCTTGGGTTGAATTGGCCTGAATGGTTGGCTGGCCCGGCCGGGCTCGTTATTCGCAGGCCGTTGTGGCAAAGCCAGCATCAGAGTTCATGCGGTTGGGTTGCGTGTTCGCGCCGGCACACGCACCCCATTGTGGCTATTCAGGACAATCGGCTAAGAAAAGCCGATGACGATGGCCCGCCCGCCCCTTATTGTGTCAATGGGGCACGATGCATATTTGAGCAAAATGTGAGATGATGATCCCGCAGGCTTCTACGCGGAGATATATATCTGTTGCAACATCGCTGACTTCAACCATCCTTCTTTTTCATAGCTACACGTTTGATCACCCAGTCTTTTTCCTTTTTCTTTTCCAAATTTACTGCCCATTGCCATCCGCTTCGTGTAAGTGCTGCGCATCCCCATAAAGAAACATTACTAACACGCGAACCCAGCGCATCTATCATCTGGCACTGATCTCACTGCTTCTGCGCATTGCTCAAGAGAGAGACATCTTCAAAGTGCCCGTCATGGAATCCTGTCCTCCCACTCCCATCTTACCTGCCAGCCGCTTTGGCGACACGATCCGCATAGTGTCGATGGCGGGACTGATGACCCCTCCGGATTCTCCCACCAAAAGGTCTACTGCAGGAGACGACGATGCTTCAAGCTCTAGCGCGGGAGAAGCCATGATGGATTCCAGCATAGTGACTGATGGGAGCGTCGTGTACCCCGTCAGCGAAATCCGTGCCATGTCGGATGAGTTGACCCAGGCCCGGGACAACAGGGAGTTTCCTCACACGTCAGCCTCGTCAATGGACGCACAGGTCGTCGTCGAGGACTACGAGCATCTCATGAAGCTCCGACAAGCGCGGGGCACCAACTCTGACAACGCTCCAGACGAGTACAGGCAGCTCCTGGTCGAGGTCACCCGCCGCATCAAGGAGCGAGACGCCGCGCTGGATGAAGCCGCAAGAAAGGTCGAGGCCACTCGCAGGGTGGAATCCTATCTTCGATCCGTCGAGCAGGAGAGGCAGTATTTTGATGCCGCCAAGGCTCTGATCCAGCGACAACCGGTGCAGTCGACGCAGCTGGATCTCGACGACGTGGGCGAGGAGATTTTCTCCATCATAGAAAAGGCAGCAGAGCAGACAATGGCTGATGCCTCTGGCCCCTTGCGCTTGAATATTGGCAACCTTCGCAGCGAGGCGGCCGATTTCAAGAGTCAGAACGACACCTTCAGTCGCCAAAATGAGACACTTGGTCGTCAAAACGATGCATTTAGTCGTCAGACCGACACCTTCAGTCGTCAAAATGATACACTTAATCGCCAGACCGATAAATTAAGTCGTCAAAATGACACACTTAGCCGCCAGAATGATGAATTCGGTCACCAGACTGATAGATTCAGTCGGCAAAATGATCTTTACAGCCGCCAGATTGACCTGCACTACCATGTCCTCGAACAGCAATCCACCAGTGTCTCTGCTTTGCAATGTATGTTCGAGCCACAAGCCAAGAACATTCAAGCCACAACCCACCAACTTTTGCAAGCTGGCGATCTCGTCAGCTCCCTATCACAAATTGTCATGAACCTCCCCAGCGCGGTTAATCAAGTCGTCCACACAGCTGTACAGCAACAGACGCAAGATGCCTTCAGAGATATTCTCGAAGCTCAACAAAAGATTATTCTCGATCTCGAGAAGCGATCACGTCAAGTTCAAGCCATGGCTTTGGAGGTGGAGGGAGCTAGGCTTCAGTTGGAGAAGCAAAAGCGAGATCTAGGGTCAGTTCACCTATCTGGATCAAAGTCACAAGAGCTCGGTACGCTCAAGAGCAGGAGCAAGGTGCGGATGATGATGAAGAAGGTTTTTAGGAACCATTGATGATTGATTTTTGGCAACTATTTGGCATGGGGTGGTTTGATGGTCATTTTTATCTACTCAAAAGTTAGCAGTCTTTCGGAGCAAATTCAGAATTCTTTCCTGTGGCCGGGTCTCCAAGAATCCGTGCAGACTCTGTTAAGAAATTTTGAGGTAACTTGCAACATGACCTTGCCGTTTGTCTGAGCTATTGAGCCTTTGTGGCAATGGGCCATTGGTCGCCGGTTTGTAGGGATGCTTGGCATAACATGGGATGAAAGCGAGTTTGGACGATGGGTCACAGTCTCATCAGCATGCAATATTGGGACACGGGCATCTACAATCAACTATATGGAGCTTTACTTGCAAACCCAGAAACATTACGACAAAACTTTGGGGATAGAGACTTGGGCCATTTTCGACTCCATCACGGCTTTTGCTACTGCCTTGCCATTTTGGCTACACAACTCACCAAAATCCCATGAGAAGCCCCAGCCGAAATGCAATCCTGTCCAGAAACGAATGATATCATATTTTTCAGGAGGCTGGGAGAATGAGGAGGTGCATAATATTGCAGTTGGTCGCCAGCCGTTTGCCAGTTTTCTGCTGCATCCCAACCTCAACTTACAGCTGGCAGATGGGGTTTGAGCAATGAGAACTCCATATACAGCTGCCAGGTACTGCCAATTCTCACTTTGAAAATTCTTTCTCAATGAGCGCTCATATAAAGGAGTTCTCGTTCCTGAAATCCATTTTGAAAACTTCACCCACATCAACTCACAATTTTCTCTTGACTACCATCGTGAGAACCACAACGCACCACAACTCTTTCTTCCCACAAGCTCCTTTCTACTATTTGACTTCTTTGATACCATCAACCAATTCCAAACGCTCATCATTTCGGCATTGAACTATTCCAAGCCACTTTTGTAAGTCATCCTTTCTGACTTCTCCCCCTCCTTCCAATGCCGCTTCTGCGGGGGCATTTTCAAAGCACACAATAAAGCTAATCACCTTCATAGGCTCAATTCTTTGCCTCCATTGATAAACATCATGGCTCCTGCAAAGAACACCCCCAAGAAGGCTGCAGCCAACACCAGCAGCACTTCCACCAAAGCCACCAAGAAATCCAAGGCCCGCAAGAACCAGACCCCGGCCAAGAAGCAGACCTTCACGAGCAAGCTTCCTACTCCAGATGAGCTAAGCGCCAATGGCCGTGTTGTTGGCCGCAGCCTCATCGGTTGGGGTCGTGAGTGCCCCCCTCTCCCCGCTTTCTGGAAGTGGCATTTGTTTCTAACACGGTGATAGGCCCCCGCATGAATGAGAAGCTTCTGCTTCACCTCCAGTACGAGTGTGGTCGTCGCAAGATTGAGCTCCCTTGGGATGCCGTTGCTCACCGTCTTCACCCTGGCTCCTCTGGCGCTGCCGTCACTCAGTACATCGGCCGTGTTCGAAACGCGGTGCTCAACGAAGGTCATGTTGTTCCCCCTCCTCTTCCCCGTCCTGGCTCCAAGCCCATTGATGTCAACATTCGTGGCTACGTCCGTGACGGAGTTGTTGACGGCAAAGTTGTCAGTCGTCCCGTTGGCTATGGCGAGCAAGTGGAAGATCGCCGATTCCCCCTTTCCGACGCTATTGACATTGAGCAAATGCGCGCTCTATTGGCCTACGAGCGAGGTTTGAACAAAGCATGCCCCGGAACTCCCACTCCTGCTCCCCGCACTTCCCAGACCTCTGAGAGCGAGCGTGAGCCGTCTGTCGAGATTGTGGGTGTCAGGGTTTTCAACAACGAAGGCACTCAGCCCAAGCCCTCAACTGAGCCAAGCACCGAGATGTCCTCTCAGGTAAGTTGAACTCTTCTTTTACTTTAGCAGACATTAACCTTGTTTAGCCTTATGGCCAGCAACCTGCTGTGATGCAATCCTATGGTCAGCAGCCTGCTGCGATGCAATCCTATGGTCAACAGCTCGCTGTGATGCAATCCTATGGCCAGCAATCCGCTGTGATGCAAAAGAATCAGCAGCTCCCTGCCTCTGCAAGTTTTGGCTCCTCTACTAGCTCTGGATCCCTTGCAAGCCTTGGGTCTTCTACAAACTTCAGCTCTGGTTCTTCCGCTGGCTCACGCACTTCTGTCAACCCGAGACTCCCTACTGGCATTGCCCCGCCCGTTAATTTTGGCCCTCCGGCCAACATTGGTGCTCCAAACAACTTTGGCACCTCTATCAACACTTGCACTCACGTCAACACTGGATTTTCTGTTGGCTTTAACCCATCTGCTGAGTTTGGCTCTTCTGCTAACCCTGGCACGGCCACAAACCTCATCACACCGGCCAACACTGGCAATTTTGCTCCTTTTGGACCCTCTGCTAGCCAGCAAAACTCGAGGAATCAAGTCCCCGTGCCATTGTCCGCTTCCGACAGCAACTCCTCCCTCCTATCAATGGGCACTGAGTCCACTGCAGCTTCGCAGGATGTTGCCGGTGACCACATGGGTGTTTAGGGAGAACCCAATGGACCCAATAGCACAACTCATTCCCTTGCATTTGGCGCTGACACTGCCCCCTATTCCCAGTTTGTCAATGACAACCAGAGTCAAGACAATAGCCAAGTGTACTTGGATAGCCATGGCCATGATGAGGCTGCAAGCCTGATGCAATTGCAGCAGTTTGTTCATTCCTCTGACCATGAAGGGATCGCCAACTGTTCTGAACCACAAAACTCTGCTGGCCTCCTTCAGCAACACGAGGCTGCCAACTACCCTGAGCAACAGATGGCCATTGATGAGCTCGAGCAGCAAGATACCAGCAACTCTCCCGAGCAGCAAAGTGTCGATGATCTGTTCGGTGATGATGGCGTCACTGATATCTCTGAGCAAAATCATGTTGTCGACTTGGGGGAGCAACAAGATTCTACTGAGCAACAAAACATCATGGAATCAGTCGAGCAGGAAAACACTACCAGCTGCTTTGAGCGAGAATATGTCAACCCGGCCGACCTGGAAAAGACTACTCTTTCCACTCAGTCTCCTGATGCAGTAAGTTTAACCACTATCGTCGCAGCCGTTCGACGTCTCACATCGCTTCAGGTTACTTTTCACGATGGCCCCAATCAGAACGGTTCTGACGAGGAGGGATTTGACTCTGACCAGTTCCTTCGGGAATATCTGCATTGGCCACCTCAATCTTGGGAGCCAGCTCAAAGCCGAGAGACCGATGACTCTTGGGAGTTTGCCCAGCTTGGTGGGTCTGGCTTTGATCTCTAGCGATGTGCGGCAAGCAGTCACCAAAAAAGAAAACCACCAAAAAAAAAAGACATTAAAAAAGACACCCCCAAAAAGAGACACCCCCAAAAAAACAAGAAAACACGCAAGAAAGCATAAAAAAAAAAACCCCCCCCCCAAATGGCGCCTGGCCAGCCCAACTCGCTTGGCGCTCGTCACACAACCTTCTGCTGCATATTTGCCAACGGGTAAAGGAGACAAACCGCACTTATTGTTACTGTATTTGTTTGACAACAGGATATCACTCGTTTGGCTTCTGATTTTCTTGCTTGCTTTTGTAATACGATTAACGGAGTTGGGGGGACTACTCGCATTTGGTTCATGATGATTGCTTATCAAATCAAGTCCCCAAGAAACACTAGATCTGGGGAACAGGCATCGCATCAGACAGGGATATGAGACAGGCATCCTGTATTAGGATCTGAATTTTCGGGTATAGAGGTGCCACATTTGCTATTGCATTGTTAACTATTTGACACACAACACACTACGAGATAAGGGCAAAGTTTTAGCTACATACACGAAATTATAGAGCTTTTTTCACACTTGTATGCCACCACAGTGATTTCCCATGGCTCCATTACCCCATTCCATCTCGCAAGAACCCGCTTCCCAAGGCCTGTATTGCCATCAGCTGGCCAAGCTGCCAGGCTGCCAGGCTAACGAACCCCATGAACTGCATTTGTCAGGTGGGCCCATAAACTGGGCCGCGTGTTAAGTCACCGCCAATTGCCTTGGAAAAACGTGGTGCTCGGCTATTCATTCTCTGCGGCAATGTGCTTCCAGTGCGCAGACGTCGTTAGAAAGGTGTGGAAAAATGGCCTCGACCGAGGCTATCCCTAATAGGGTTTAGCGTCGCTTCTGGGTGGATGTTTTGCCGACGCTCCGGGCAACAATTTTTTTTGGGGCGAGAGCTTCTCCAGTTTGACCTCCATATCATCCACCATTTCCTCTCTCTTGATTCTTCGCTCTGGATCTACTTCCGTCTTTGTCCTCCTCCAAAGTCGAAAGTCCGCAAGCGCTTCTCCTTTTCTTTTTTGTACTTCTACACCTGATACCCCCCCTTAATTCACAACCATGCAGCGCGCATTGAGCTCACGGGCTAGGGCCTCTGCTCTGTCCTCGGCTGCCACCAAGTACCGAGTCGGAGCTAGTCTCGGCCAGCAGGTCCGATTTGCCCACAAGGTATGCTCCAATTCCAATCAGTCGCAACCCCAATGGGCTTCTAACATGTTTTATAGGAGCTCAAGTTCGGTGTTGAGGGTCGTGCTGCTCTCCTCGCTGGTGTCGACACCCTCGCCAAGGCTGTTGCCACCACCCTCGGACCCAAGGGCCGAAATGTCCTCATTGAGTCGAGCTTCGGCTCCCCCAAGATCACCAAGGGTTCGTGCAAACAACCAATTGTTCAATTGAAGTAATTTTCTAACTTGAAATAGATGGTGTGACCGTCGCCCGCGCTGTGACTCTCAAGGACAAGTTCGAGAACCTCGGTGCCAAGCTCCTCCAGGATGTGGCCTCCAAGACCAACGAAGTCGCCGGTGACGGTACCACCACCGCCACCGTTCTCGCCCGTGCCATCTTCTCCGAGACCGTCAAGAACGTTGCTGCCGGCTGCAACCCCATGGACCTCCGCCGTGGTATCCAGGCTGCTGTCGAGTCCGTCGTCGAGTTCCTCCAGAAGAACAAGCGCGACATCACCACCAGCGCCGAGATTGCTCAGGTTGCTACCATTTCCGCCAACGGCGACCAGCACGTTGGTGCCATGATTGCCAACGCCATGGAGAAGGTTGGTAAGGAGGGTGTCATCACCGTTAAGGAGGGCAAGACCATGCTCGATGAGCTCGAGGTCACTGAGGGTATGCGATTCGACCGTGGCTTCGTTTCCCCCTACTTCATCACCGACGCCAAGACCCAGAAGGTTGAGTTCGAGAACCCCATCATCCTGCTGTCTGAGAAGAAGATCTCCGCCGTTCAGGACATTATCCCTGCTCTCGAGATCTCCACCCAGCAGCGACGACCTCTCGTCATCATTGCTGAGGATATTGAGGGCGAGGCTCTTGCTGTCTGCATTCTCAACAAGCTCCGTGGCCAGCTCCAGGTCGCTGTCGTCAAGGCTCCCGGCTTCGGTGACAACCGCAAGTCTATCCTCGGCGATCTCGCTGTTCTGACCGACGGTACCGTCTTCACTGACGAGCTTGACGTCAAGCTCGAGAAGGCCACCCCCGACATGCTCGGATCCACTGGTTCCATTACTATCACCAAAGAGGACACCATCATCCTTAACGGCAGCGGCAGCAAGGACAGCATTGCTCAGCGCTGCGAGCAGATCCGTGGCGTCATTGCTGACCCCACCACCTCTGAGTACGAGAAGGAGAAGCTCCAGGAGCGTCTCGCTAAGCTTTCTGGCGGTGTCGCCGTCATCAAGGTTGGTGGCTCCTCCGAGGTTGAGGTTGGTGAGAAGAAGGACCGATATGTCGATGCCCTGAACGCCACCCGCGCCGCCGTTGAGGAGGGTATCCTGCCCGGTGGTGGTACTGCTCTCATCAAGGCCTCTGTCAACGCTCTAAACGACGTCAAGACCGGCAACTTTGATCAGCAGCTCGGTGTTAACATCGTCAAGAGCGCCATCACCCGTCCCGCCCGCACCATCATTGAGAATGCCGGTCTTGAGGGCTCTGTTGTTGTTGGCAAGCTCACTGATGAGCACGCTGCCGACTTCAACAAGGGTTTCGACAGCTCCAAGGGCGAGTACGTTGACATGATTGATGCCGGTATCCTTGACCCCTTCAAGGTTGTCCGCACTGGTCTCATTGATGCCAGCGGTGTTGCCTCCCTGCTTGGTACCACCGAGGTTGCCATCGTGGATGCTCCCGAGGATAAGCCTAGCGGTCCCCCCATGGGCGGCATGCCTGGAATGGGCGGCATGGGTGGCATGATGTAAAAAAAGAAACAAAAAAGCATGACTTCAATGATGTATAAAAACCGCTGATTGGGTAGCGGCGCACATGGTGTTGTGTGTTATCTTGGGACGGATCAAGTGGCCCTGCAATCTCCTCTCTACCATCTTCATGACCACGTTTTCATACCCCTCGCAGATTTTCAGGCCGCTTGAGCCCTGTATAGTAGCACTGACTGTGTAGTACTAGAAAGAGAAAAAAAGAATGACAAGGAAAAAAAAAACTTGTATGAGATAAATGTACATTACGATTTCAAGAAGATTAAAGCTATCCCTTCCCTCATCCCCAACGTGAGTTCGTGCGGCTTGTCAGTAAGCAAACAGGGGTTCGTTGCAGATTGTTGTCATTTTTGGCGGGCTGTGTGTATTGTGGATGATGCCTTGTCCAAGGCACCAACAAAACGAGGCCAGGTAGCAGCATAAAATCAGGCTCGGTCAAGCATAACACCATGTCATACTAGCTAAATTGATTGATGCCTTGCAGGCAAAAGCAGAACACAACGGTTTCCATGACGAGCCACACTTGACACGCACGCCAAGGTAGTCACGTGGGTCCATCTCACGGGCAACCCCACCATCAGGAGTGGTGTTTTTCTCCCGCAATGGCCCCGCCTCCCATGGCACCGCCTAATCCGCCCAACCATCCCCCCGAGGACACTCTGCTGCTACATAGTCTTCTTCATCACGGAGCCTCGTCGCCTTCTCTTCCTCTCCCCAAACACTCCAATTCCGGTACGGCCCCCCCAAGCCCCCCCAATACCCTCGACCCATCCGCGCTTCATCGCTCCCTCAACTCTATTTATTACCCCTCCATCCTCCTATCCCCCCGCTCTGAAATAGCTGCTAACCAACAGCTTCCGCTCCAGCCCACCCCTCATCTCCTTGGACCCGTCTCCTGACGTAGACCGCAATCATGGTAAGCTCAACAAGATAACTCTCGCCGGCACCCCCCTTATGCGCCTTGGTCTCTAACGTGTCTCGCAGTCTCAATCCGGGTTCGTACCGCCTCTCATCTTTTTGTTTTTATTCTCCTCCTCTACCCCCGCCGGTCCCGCCTCCCACGTCTAAGACTACAACGGCGCCGCGGGGCATGCAGCTGCCCCTTCCATCATGAGCCGCACCTCGATTGAAACGGCGCGCTAACCTCGTGCCGCCCTCCAGTGCCTCCGTTGCGCAGGAATGCATCACAGCATACAACGAACTGAAGCTCGCCAAGAAATACGCCTACATCATTTACAAGCTGTCGGACGGCAACAAGGAGATTGTCGTCGAACACGCCAGTAACAACAAGGACTATGAGGAGTTCCGCGAAAGACTCATCAGCTCTGTATGTCTTGATTCGTCAACGTGCCCCATTTCCGTCACGAGAACCGGCCAGGTTCCTAACAACATGAGTAGGGCGGTGACAAGAAGGAGCCCCGATATGCCGTCTACGACTTTGAGTACAACCTGGTCTCCGGCGAAGGTTTACGGTACGCAAACCCCATCCAATTTGCTTTCCAATGAGACTTGCACATCCTAACATTGTGGCAGAAACAAGATTGCCTTCATTGCCTGGTCTCCTGATGACGCTAGCGTCAAGGTACATAAATCCTTCCGTCCAATCGCTTGGTTTTATCGCAACTAACCAATCCCCCATCGCAGCCCAAGATGATTTACGCCTCTTCCAAGGAGGCCCTGAAGCGATCTCTTACCGGTGTCGCCATTGAGCTGCAGGCCAACGACAACGATGACATCGAGTGGGACACCGTCATCAAAACTGTCAGCAAGGGCCTCGGTAAATAAGCATTTGCAAACTTATCTTCCCAACCGATCATGTTCGAGGAGGCATGGATAGAACTGGAATTACTTTGGGTCGCCGTCGTCATTGAGCTTGAGAGACCAGGACCAATCGTATGGTGATATTGCGGAGGAACAAGGCAGAGGAGTGGTAGCCGTCCCTTGGGACATTCGTCATCGAGTTTTTATTCTCGGGCCGACAGGTAAATGGACAGATTTGCCAGCCCTCACCATGTACCTTACCACAGAAATAAACACACATACGGGTATGTGGAACATTTTTTGGCAAAGCTGTGCCGCCTGTTATATTTCCCTTTACTGCAATGCTCGTATTACATGTAGCCTTCAAGGATTAGCTTGACTTGATTGCCAACTTGACTTGAAAAGGGCCGATAGCGCCTCCGCTTGCTCGTGGTCTTTTAGTCGTTGCGTGAGGAACCCCTTCAAATCTTGCCAGAACTTTTCCGTCTCTAGAGCCGCCGAACCCGTAGCTTGATCATCTTGAACCGCTTGGGGCTCTTCGGATGGGATTGCCGCGGCACCGCCCATGACCATAACTGAGAACTCAATCGCCATAGCAGTCTCATCCAGTATATCCTTGAGAATCTTGCTATCCGGGATGGGCTTCCTGTTGAACAGAAGCTTCATCTTATCGACGGGGATTCTTGTCTGGGCCTGCACCTTGGATTTAAGGTCCAGAATAGAGGTATCGAGGGGCTGCGAGGTGAACTTGAGGTCGAGGGGAGGGTTTCGTAGGGACTTTAGAGTCACAGTAACACTTCGTTCTTGTCCGGGGGCGAGCTTGACTGGCTTGCTCATGGCTTTGGGCATTCGCGGGAGGATATACTAAGACGATCAATGTTAGAGCCGAACGGGTCATTGAAGGTCAACAATGTCCCTACAGGCGGTCGGGCAGGAAAGCCCTTGGGATCCTCGACATGATCGGCGGATAGCTTAATCGGGCGGGAATCGAGCGACGACAGAAATGTCTTTGCGAAAGCGACTTCAGCCATGGTGGGTGGTGGTGTTGCGAGAAGTTGGTAGAGAAGTGGAGGCGGGGTCGAAGCTATGACAGGAAAACAACAAGGCGGTGCTGGTGAGTGCCTTGAGCGAACCCAAGGTCAAAGCCGTTGGATGGTGGTATAGGAAATAAGAGGAAGTATGAGAGAGGAATGAACAAGCTCCGAAACGGTGTTTCGGGTACAGCCAAATCTTCCCAAAGAAGGCCTCACAATGGATGCACCACCTAGCTCTATGCTCTGCACGCCACGCTGTGGAGGCAGGCGATCACGTGTGGGTAGCGCCGATACGGAGTTCTGCCGACTTATCGGACCCCTGCAGGTGCTGCTCGAAGAAAAAAAGTTTCGGCGGGGCGCCATCTTCATTTTTTGGATGTAGACAAGACGGGCAGTTGCGCTGCTCGAACTTTTTTTTTATTCTTCCTACCAAGCCAATTCCCACCAACCTGCCAGTCGATCGACTCGCTGCCCTTGTTCAAAATGGGTGTCGGACGACGCATGAAGAAACAGGGCCCTCCCCAGGCCCTGTCAGAAGAGCATTTCGCAAAGCTCAAGCGCAAGGCCGGTCTGCCTGTCGAAGCCGCCGTCGAGGCGCCCGAGAAGAAGAAGCGCAGAACCACCAAGCCCGCCGAGCCCAAAAGCAATGGCGCAGCTACCAAGAAGTCAGCGACCAAGAAGACAAACGGTGCCAAGCCCGTGAAGGCTGCCGCGCCTGCGCCTGCGCCCAAGGCCAAGGCCAATGGCAAGCCGAAGAAGAAGTCTCTGCCAGACCTGGAGGACCTCTCCGACGAGGAATTGGACGATGAGTTTGACATGGACGACCTGGAGGGCGCTGATCTATCAGATGAGGAGGGCGGCGCCGGGCTGAAGGATGATTTTCTCGACTCGGAAGAGGACTCTGTGTTCGACTCTGACGAGGAGCAGGGCGGCAATGGCAAGACCATGTGGTCAGAGGACGAAGACGAGTCAGACGGCGAAGAAAAGCTCACAGCCGCAAACATCGAGGGTCTCACGAGGAAACTAGACGCCCAGATGGCCGAGGAGGCTGCCGAGGCAGATGCAGAAATGGCCGAGGCCCTCCAGACCAACATTGACGGCGACAAGCCCCATATCCTAGACGATGATGACGAGGTTGATGAGCTCTCGGCCAAGACAAACGCCCTCTTGGCCCCCGACCTACAACTTTTGCGAACAAGAATCACCGAAAACATCCGCGTGCTCGACGACTTCTCCAACCTCGCCGAGGAGGGTCGCTCGAGGGCCGAATACACGGCACAGCTCCTCAAGGACATCTGCGCTTACTACGGTTACTCCGAGTACCTGGCTGAAAAGCTCTTCAACCTCTTCACCCCCCGCGAAGCCTTTGCCTTTTTCGAGGCCAACGAGTCTCCCCGCCCCGTCGTCATTCGAACAAACACTCTGCGCACCCACCGACGTGATCTCGCCCAGGCTCTCATCAACCGTGGTGTCACTCTCGAGCCCGTCGGCAAGTGGTCCAAGGTTGGTCTGCAGGTGTTCGAAAGCAGCGTACCTCTTGGTGCCACGCCCGAATACCTGGCCGGCCACTACATCCTCCAGGCCGCCTCCTCTTTCCTGCCCTGCATGGCCCTCGACCCCCAGGAGAACGAGCGTGTGCTGGATATGGCCGCCGCCCCCGGTGGTAAAACTACCTACATGGCCGCCATGATGAAGAACACTGGCTTCATCATGGCCAACGATCCCAACAAGGCTCGTGCCAAGGGTCTGATTGGTAACATTCACCGCCTGGGCGCCCGCAACGTCATCGTCTCCAACTACGACGCCCGCGAGTTCCCCAAGCCCATGGGTGGCTTCGACCGTGTCCTGCTCGATGCCCCCTGCTCCGGTACCGGTGTCATCGCAAAGGATCCCAGCGTCAAGACCAACAAGACGGAGCGCGACTTCATGCAGCTGCCTCACATCCAGAAGCAGCTGCTCCTGTCGGCCATCGACTCCGTCAACCACGCCTCCAAGACGGGCGGCTACATTGTCTACTCGACCTGCTCCGTCACCGTCGAGGAGAACGAGGCCGTGGTCCAGTACGCCCTGTCCCGCCGCCCCAACGTCCGCCTCGTCGACGCCGGCCTCGCCTTTGGCAAGGAGGGCTTCACCAGCTACATGGGCAAGAAGTTTGATCCCTCGGTCCGCCACACCCGCCGCTACTACCCTCACACCTACAACGTCGACGGCTTCTTCGTCGCCAAGTTCCACAAGTTCGGCCCCACGCCGGCCAAGGCCGCCGCCGCCGCCGCAAACGCCAGCCGCGCCTCGTCCTCTGCCGCCAAGGGCGCAGCCGAGTCCGAGGTCGTCGACCGCACCCCCATCACCGACGACGAGGACGCCGAGGCCAAGGATGACAACTTTGGCGGCTGGGACGAGGACGAGGACAAGGAGTACATTGAAAAGGGACGAAGAAACGCCATGCGCAGGAGAGGCCTGGACCCCAACAGCGATGAGAAGAAGTCCAAGGGAAAGAGCAAGAGCAAGAAGTCGAGTAAAAAGCAGAAAGAGTAGAGATACCAGCCGGATAGCTTTCATGGGTCTGTTTTCATGTTATTTTGGTCATCACAATGTATCGTATAATAGAAAGGAAATTCAAAAGCACGCCATGCACCGTAAGCCTCACAATGAACCGAAAACGCCAATGAGATATGAGATAGTAAATATAACAAACCATTCATTTAGTAACATGTCATAAAGCATTTCTCTCGTCTCATCATTAAGCCCAACATCCTCCAGCAGGGGCCGATTGTTGCCGCAACCCACCTTTTTTTCTATCGCGAATCCCGTAGTCCCAGTTCCCCCAGAACCCATATTTCTTTCATTAAGTACATGATCACATCAGAAAAAAGAATATCGACACGGCAACAAAAATAACCACCCAAACAAAGTAAAGGCAATTCTAGCCAAGAATCGCGAAAAAAGTCGAAGTAAAACTACCGCAGGTTTGTATCCAGCCAGGGGTATCTCTGGAATGGCTGACGCTGGCGGCAGAAATATGTGAGGTGTTGTTGTATCCACAAAAAAAAAGGGGTATCCGTCGTGGAAGTCGCCGGTATTACAAAAAAAGTCTTTGAGTGAAAAGCGAAGATGTAAGAAGAATCGAAAGTCGAAAATATGTTCACTCACACGGACAAGTCGTCAAATTGTGAGACAAGCTCACGGATCGTCCATCGCCAGGCCTCGCGGTCCCTGGTTCCTCGGCAGACCCATCTCTCGCACTTCTTGCGCCACCTGTCTTCTTCTTCGCGTTGCCTCCTGATGAACTCAGGGCCAACGTCAAATTCTTCTCCGACAAGCCAGTCATCTTTAATGTCACTGACTCGTCCCTGTATGCCGTCATCGTCGGCTGTGTTATCGTCAAGGTCAGGGATATCCTTGAAGACGTCTTCATCCTCATCGAGAGCATCAAAGCCATCCATAGTATCACTGAGCTCAGATTTGGGTTTTGAGGGAGCATCAAGCTTAAGCCAGCACATGTTTTGGGGATCAAACACCATGCCGCCAACTACTTGCACTCCCTTGGTTGCACTAATGTTGGTAATCAATGCGGGGCGAGGAGTAGAGACCTCCTTTTCGCGCGGTACGCTAGACACAGGCGTCTGGGTCGGTGTCGAGGTCGTAGCATCAAAAAGATTGAGCGCGTTTTCATTGCCCTCCCAACGGAATGTATCGGCATTATAGTACATTCCATTGACCGCTAGTAAATATTGTTAGCGCTGGTATGAGCAGAAATTATCAAGCCACTTACTCTTTGACTCCTTGCCACTGTTCAGGTTAGCAATCAGATGTGGCTTTGTCTGGGTTCGCTTGTGTTTCTTGGAGCGAACAGTCGATTGAGGTGTAGACGGTGTCAGGTTGGCCCGTGTAGAGAGCTGAGCAACACGTTGGCTGGTAAGAGGAGCCAGCGCGCCAGTACTAGGGGCTCGCTGCGCCAACGATGTCTCACGAGCAATTCGGCTGGCAGCCGTATCACGAGCAAAGTGAGGCTTGTATCCTGCTGGTCTGGCCGGAGATGGAGGTATGGTGGGCGAGGCAGACGCGGCACGGTCGGGCAGCACATTCTGGTAGAGCTTGTTTCGGAGGGCGGCCTTGGGTCCGGAAGTGAGAGGTTGCCTCAGATATCTACTCTCATTCTCGCGGGAAGTAGGTAAATCATCAAAGGCATCCAGTTCATGGCCATCACCAAAGTTCTTCTTGTGCTTTGGCTTGCTCAGACGCTCCCAAGTGTCTGTAGCCACTCGGTATCGATGGGGGCTGGGAGATCGCATCGTCGAAGATCTTGAAAGTGTGCGCGAGTGAGGTCGAAGATCAATGGAGTTGTCAGAATCATGACGACGAAACTGGCGTAAGCTTTTAGAAGATACATGGTGAGATTGAGTGTGGGAACTCCCAGCGGGCAAGAATGGCAACGTTGGCTTTCGAGAGGTTGCCGGGCTGTCGGTCGTTGCTGGTCGCTGGCGCTCAACTGGTGTCTTTGGTCGCATGCCAGAGAGAGGTCGATTATTCTCGGACCTAGATGGCGGGCGCTCTTGGCGGTATGTCATTGCTTTCGCAGGAGAGTTGAGTGCGCGGATAGCTGGCAAAGAGCGCTTGTGCTTCAGAAGCTGGGCGCTGGTCGTGGTTGGGCCGTCTCGAAGAGAACTGGTAGACGTTCTCAGACCCAGCTCCCTTCGACGAGGTGTTGCCGGCACGGGCGAGGGCGTGGTGGGGGTAGGGAGGCTTGAGACCGACGACTGTGTTGAATGGCCCAGCCGTGATTGCGAGCGTCGGCTTCGGGCAATTGGCCCACCGCTCTCAGACACGGGCTCAAGGGACGTTGAGTGCGTCCTTTCATGAGAATTGAGGCGTGGTATCCGTGTGTTAACAGGTTTATTGGTAAAAGTCAAAGACACGGCCGCCTTGGGTCTGGCTGGGCTGGCCGGTCGCGTTTCCTTGACCTTGACATTTCGATGTAGAGTTAGTTTGCCAGAGTCGAAAACTTCACCATCGCCAATGTCAAGACCGTCGAGGAAGTCGACCTTATCAGCATCGACGGGCTGGGCCTTGGGTGGGGGAACAATGGGCTCCTCAGAAATCCGGATTGGAGATCGACTCGTGCGTCGCGTCTGAAGTCTTTCTGAGAAGTTTACAGGGCCGTCGGGAAGAACAAGGCCATCAAACGTTTCGTCCTCGCTCTCGGCTGTGATAGAGCTTGATACACTGGGGCTCATAGCAGAGGCTGACGAATTTCGGTTAGATCGACCATCACGACGGGTACCTCCGTATCTCGTACCAAGACTGCCTTCCCCCCAATCCAAATCATCGCTTTGCGACGAGGGAGTCTTGGGGATGTCTTTTCTCGTAGACAACTTCAACTTTCCATCCGAGGGAAGCTCAAGGTCCGTCTCAAAATCATCCTCAAAATCGGCAGGTTTGTTTTCCCTTGAGGGAGTTGGTGGTGTAATAAAGGATATGGGTTTAGGTTGACGACTTTTGGAGACTCTGATGGTGTCGCCTCCATCGCCAAAGAAGTCATCATCGTCATCGGCATCCTTGAACCTGTCCAGATTGATGGCAGCGGCAAGAGTGCTCGTTGTGGATTGATTTGACTGTCTTCGGTCAAGGTGAGAAAGAATGCCGGATTTAGAATTTTTAGTTGGGCTAGAATGAAGAGAACCGCCGCTGACTTGGCGCAGGCTCTCAGGAAACTCCGTGTGTTTCTTAATTTTGAAGCCCTGAGATGCGTCCGGCATTTCCAAATCGTTTTCCCAGTCATCCTGGATAATTTTTCGCAGCTTCTTCCCTCCTAGTCGTCTGATAGTGCCCCCCATCAAGGCCGATGAGGGGACATTTCTTGGTAATGGGATACCAGCATTTTGGGCTGCAGCAATAGCGTCGAGGGTGGACTTCTCATCGTCGCCTGGGATGTGGACCTGTTTTTCTTCTTCGCCCTCCAGCTCGGACCGAAAGGACAAATGCGAAGAGCCAGAGTCTCGGCGTCTGGATGGCGGTCTCGAGGCTGCGTTTGTGGCGGTTGATGGGCTGCGAAAGGTCAAGTCGTCGCCGTCCACAAGAAAGTCGTCATCGTCCCAGTTCTCGATCGCTTCCACGACTGGCTGTCGAGGTTTTAAACGCAGAGGTTCCATTATGTAAGTAAGGTGATTGATTCCGGTTGCGTGGTCGGTTCTCGGGTCCAAAAAAAAATTGTAAGGGGGTTTGCTTTGGGACACGACAGATGGAACGCTGTTGTCAATTGCGCACTGTCATTATCGTCAAGGCCAACTGTTCCCCGCAGTCTCCAGCATCTCCCCCAGGCGTAGGACCGGTGCGGATGAGAAAACGTCGGCGGTGGCAGCGTCGTCGGCGTGTCGGGGATGTTGGCTATGTTTGGCCCTGCAGGCGGTTCGCGACAGGTGCGGTAGACGGCTGGTGCGAAGAATCAAGTGTTGCAGGGCGTTTGTTGTGTGTCGCAGCGTCGGTGAAACGAGTGTAAAATGAGGCAGAGAACGACACAGGAAAGGATGGGACGTAGCAGCGTCCAACAAGAATACGCAATTGAGTAAGGGAACAAGGAACAGTATTTTGGTCGCCGGGTGCAGTGTTTGTGTGTGTGGAAAAAGTGACGTGAAAGGTTGATGCGAGGTCAGGAATGTGGCCGGCGGGTTAGAACGAGGTTGGTGAGTGGTGGATGTGGGTAAAGGTGGGCGGTGGGAGAAGGTGGGTTGGTTGGGACTTGGAAAAGAGAAAAGGCTGGGTGGTAGTGTGCGTGGCTGGTGGCAGTTCCTGCTAACTAATAAGGGACGGGTTGCTCCTACCTCACACTACGAATGGGACTAAAAACACAGTCTAACGCACCTGCCTCACCACCTTTGGCCTTCTGCACCTGCCGCCTCCCTCCCCTTCCACTTTCACTACGTACCTTTTACAGCACCTGCAGGAGTACAGGGGCCTGTAACACACAGACCTGATGCCATCGCTCCTGTTTGCACGACCAGTGAAGGGGAAAAATTGAAAAATCGGAGGTCGGATATACACGTGACACATTCGCCAACATTACCCAGTTTGCAATTTTTTCCACCACTTCACCCATGCCTCCGTGTTAGTGTTTGCGTCGAGGGAGCCGCCCGATTGGCCCGTCAGCCAAAACACCGCGCCAGCCTTCTCCCACGCGTCATGGTCGCGACGAGGAACGGGCTTCTGGTCTGTCAGTTGCGGATCGGTGCTTGTTTCAAAAAGAATACGTCCAAGAGGACGACGAGGTTGGTTTGACTTTGAGCGCCTGCTCATGTTCCAGGTCCAACATGGCCTGACGAGGCCAAGTCAGGGGCAGTCTTCAACCTCCTGACGAGCGATGCATACATCATGAGATGGTGCATGTGTTCCTGGTTTTATTCTTTTCTTTCTCTGAGCCTGCATAGTATGGTTTCCAGAACAGTGTTGGCGCAGAGCGAAAATCTTGGGTTTGCATTGCTAATGTTCATGCGAGAGCGATGCAAGCACTCATCTCCACTCTTGAAGGATGAACAACTCATGGATACCTCGTCTAGCACGGAAGCCCTAGGAATAAAGCACGGGGCTGTCGACTCGTATCGTCTTGACGACGGGGCGAGCAGGCTTCCCAGTCAGGTTCTCAGATCGGTCTCTCGTAAATTATTCATTCCCCTTGTGCGCCATGATGATGCCGTGGCACGCCAGCTCAGGTGCTCTCACACAGGTGGTCAAAAGAGGAAACTGGCAACCTTCCTCAGTGCTGGTGCCAATGTACCAGCCAACCCGGCCGCTATTGTGGCCGCTCTCCAGGCCAACAAGCATCAGCCACAGGGGCATGGTTGCCACCTGCGAGGCCATGTGGGCGCCCTGCTGCAGGCTGCAGCTGTCTGCACTTACACGCTGAGGCTGCACCCTGGTCTAGCCCAGCTGTTGGCCAGGTACCTTGACGTGATGTGCGAACAGCACTGGATGTGGGTGTGCTGCTGCCTTGGACATCTCACGCATCGTTCACATCACGGCGCCCATTAAAGGACAGCGCTTCTTCATCAAACCGGCTCTCCGCTCCACGGCCAACATCGTCACATTCCTCTCTCGGCCTTTCTCTACGCCCAACACCCTCGCGGAGAGCTTGCGCTTTGTTTCGCCCCTCCCTTCCGCCGCCTTTCCCCGTCGGGGCCGTCCTGGACCCTGCCATATATCGACATTCCTTCAACACATCATCCTAGCAGATCTCCTCGGGCCGTGTCTCGCTCGGAAATTCGGCCGCCAAAACTTCGTTTTTGTCCGGTTAGATTAGTGTTCAAGCGGCAACACACATCTGTTCTCAATTTGCCACTCAAGCCGAATCAATTGCTCGTGTCAGACAAAAAATCCCTGTCCCATCTCGGCCGGGATCAGGCAAATCACCAAAGCGTCGCCAGATGGCTCCAAACTCTGTCCTGCGATTCGCACGCAGCGACGACGAATCCGCCTTTGTCTTGCTGCAAGTCACACCCAAGGGTTCACGGCCCTTGGATCTCAAGCTGGTCGGCACGGAAGGAGAAGCCCCGTATGTTGCTTCATGCAAGTCATCCCATATTCCTTCTTCCCGCGACGCAATATTGAATCCCGGTCCGCGATAATTTGCTCCGTGCACTGACATGCCTGAACCACTTTTCGCCAATCTAACCTTTGATTTAGTGAAACATGACCGGGTCTCCTCGCTGCGGGTGAAGAATTGTCCAGCGTCCGAGTCCGAGTGGCAAGCTATCCTGGAGTCGCTGTTCAATCAAAACCCGCTCTCAGATATACAAGCGACGGCGACTGTGCAAAGTGAATCTTCCATATCTATCACGGTGCGAAAGGAAACGCAGGGTATTACAGTATGGAAGCAGCATGTCCGCTCATGAAACTCGAACCACGTGCTAATTAGTTTAGCAACGCTTGGGCGCTATAACCCTGAGCCACGATGCCGATGAGGCCATTGAACTGTTTGAGTGGTGCGGGGCCGCTGTAAAAGCTTCGGCCGACGCGAAACGGGCCGCAGCCGACTTGTCGATTAAATCAAACGAGTCCGAGGCCGCTGTTGCTCAGCTCAAGTTGCAATTAGAAGAGCTCCTCCAAGCGAAGGAGGAGGATGAGACAGCTCTACTACGCAAGTTTAGAGATCTGCTAAACGAAAAAAAGGTCAAGATCCGAGAGCAGCATCAGGTCCTCGCCTCGGGATCTTTCAATGCCAGTCATCCTGGGTCGTCTACGCAACTTCAGCCTGTTGCCTCTCCCCCTCTTCCTGCCCCCCCTGCTTCCAAGCCAGCGAAACCATCTCGCAAGGCTGGTCAGTCCAGAGCGACGAAGAGGAAACAGCCACCGTCAAAGAAGGTGGAGGAATCAGAAGACGAAGGTAGTCCTGAGGCCATGGATATTGATATCAAGCAAGAGCCAGAAGACACAGATGCTGGCGAGACGACCGAAGCGACTGCATCCGCGGCCAGTGACGACGACGATGATGAAGACGTCGATGATGCCCCGCATACAGCGACCAGTGAAACAGGGAAAGCCTTGCCCAAGACGGCTGAACAGCCTCCCCCTAAAAGAAGCCTCCCTTTCAATAACAAGCCTACTGCACCAAAACCTGCCCCCGCCGGGAGTGAGACGGAATCAGGTGATGAGCTATGATTAACATGACTTTGATGTATACACGCACTTAAAGGCAGTTTATGATGATTAAAAGAATATGTTCCATCTTGTCAATATATATCACATTGCTCATAGTGTACTATATCGTGTTGTTCCACGTGGGTGTTATTTCATGATTTAGCGATATGTACTCAACCAGCGAGTCTTAGCTGCGGTCGTTGGGGTCAAACTTATCCTTCCAAAAGGCACGGAAGTGCTTCTGGTCACCCAACTTGGCGACCTGGGCAATCTCCTCGTCGGTCAGCTTGAACTTGGGCAATCTCTCCAGGTAGCCCTCGAGTCTTGACGACTTGGAGCTTGTGGTGACAGCAACGACACCTTGGTCAATGATCCATCGCAGGCCAACGTCAGAATCCGTAACGCCATACTTTTCCGCCAGATCCTTCCAGTAGCCATTGACAGGGCCGCCCGGGGCCGAGGTGAGCGGGGTAAGGGGGCCGTAGGCCTCGACGACGATGCCGTGCTTCTTGTGGAAGGGGACAAGGTCACCGTGCTGGAGGTAGGGGTGGTACTCAATCTGGTTAATGGCGGGAGCAACCGTCGCCTTCTTGAGGACTGTTTCGACGTGCTCCTGGAGAAAGTTGGAAACGCCGATGGACTTGGCACGGCCAGACGCTTTGATGGTTTCGAGGTCGGCCCATCTTGCCTGCAGCTCCTCCTCAGACTCGGCGAACCACGGTCCATGAACCAGATAGAGGTCAACGTAGTCGAGACCGAGCTTCTTGAGGGAAAGGTCAAAGGCCTCAAAGGTGTCCTGCTTCTTGGTGGCGCTAATCTTGGTCGTCACATAGAGCTGCTCTCGAGGAACGCCCGAGGCCTTGATGGCAGCACCGAGCTCGGCTTCATTTCCATAGACTTGGAGCACGGGTCAGGCAAGGCAATTGGGGGTGAGGTGGGAGTCGGCTGAAGCTTTTTTCGAGTCTCACTTACCCTCGGCGCCATCCAGGTGGCGATAACCAATCTCAATGGCTTTCTTGGTGAGGTCGATAAGGTCCTGGTCAAGGGGAGCATTGGGGTCACTCTTGTATCTCGCGGTGCCAAGGCCGTACGCAAGCTGGGAGAATGTCCAGTTAGCTAACTCTTCTCATTATAACGATTTGATCCATTTTGTATCCTATTTTCAATGACATGGTTTTTCTTTTTCCAACAATGGACACCTACCGCAGGGATCTCATTGCCGTCGTTCAGCTTGACGACGGGGACGCTTAGTGGAGTGCCAGCCATGGCGACGGGTTATAATATATGAAGCTTACGCGGGTACAAAACAACACGGCCGTGGTTATTAAGAGGAAAATGAAGAAGAAGGAGGAGGAAGGAAAATTAGATGATGAGTTTATTTTGAGACGAAACCAGCGAAATGGAAAATGGGAGCCGGGGGGGAAAGAGGAAGCTCGCAGCAAGAGTGGGATGAATGTGCTAATGTGTGCTAATGTGGGTAGCATTGCTGGTCGGTTTGCGCATTGCGAAGCCGGACGGAACCATGCCGTGGTTTGGCCCGCGCGGAAACTCGGATAGGAAAAAGGTCGGCTGTCGTCGCGGCGAGCCAGGGGAGGAGGGAGAAGACGGTGTTCTTTTTTTCTTTTCATTGTTTCTTTTGCTTTTTCTCTTCCACGTTTCCCTATGCTGCTGCGCTCTTGGCAGCAACGTGGTTTGCAGCCGCTGGAAGTGGCAAAGAAGGCAAGCAATGCGCATCATGGTTTAATGATAAAGCCATGCGTGCGGCGCAAACAGTTGTCAATCAAACTCTTTTTTTTTTCTTTCTCATTTCCCTCAATGCCCATCAACTCGCTTATCTCGAGGATCCGGCTGATTCCCGTGCGATATCCGGTGGTTTATTATTGTGAAAAACCCAATGCACAGATTCCTTCGGAGCTCCGACTTTCAGCTGCCCCTCCCCGTCCCACTTGTGCCGCATATCCCCCATGAAATGTTGAGTGCGGAACGAGTGGGTACAGTGACGACATCTGCAAGAAAGATGACGACCCTGGCGATTTAGCAGAAGTGGGCAGGATGACGAGGCGGATGGCTACGCGAGACAAGGCGGGCATCACAGATGGCAACGGTCGTAGTGTAAGTGTAAGTGTAAATTTTTATCAATTTTTATCGTCATTCTGATTACAAACTCCATCTTGCTACAAGATTGATTAAAAGTCAAATTTTCCCGTTCCAATGCTCCAAAAATGGCACATTTCCGACAGTTTCCGTCCCTGATATTTCCCCCACGCTGTTCGCTTGCTTGCTAAGGACGAGTAAAAAAGACTAGTGCATAGGCGGGACAACCAGAAAACGAACTCGAGTTCGCCTGTGGTTTGTTTGTCCGGCCATGCTAATAAATACATGTGATTAAAACAGCCGTGTGTGTGTGTGTGTGTGTGTGTGTGTGTGTGCTGCTATTGGCGGTGATGATCCAACTGCGATGCCGCCTGTTCGACGTCCGTCAAAACAAGTGCCAAAAGCGGGTTTGGGAGACGGCATTGATTGCCCAGTAACGCCACCCAAACGGTCCGGGGGAGATCAGCGGGCGTTCGCCTCGCCAGACCCCAATCATGGTGCTAGTGGTGGTTGGCGAAGCAAGCCACTTTCGGCGAGACACGGCGAGCAGGCTTTTGAGGATCCAAAAATTGGTGTTTAGTAACGACGGATACCATATGGGGAGCGAACGGGAAGTGATGGTAGGCTCGGGGCGCGCTTGTGTACATCAGACTCTAGAAAGTCCCGGTCATCGGGCATGCGGTCGGCAGCGATCCGGAACGACTTCTTAACCAGGCTGATTTCCCTGGGCAGGTTGCCGTTGATGCTGATGCCAATGGCGTCATTGGGGGTGAAGGTGTATCCCTCAATCATGACCCATCGGGCCGTGATGAGGTAGGTCCAAGGGTCGAGCTTCAAGCTCTCAACCTCTGGCCGGATCGACTTCCAGGGGTTGATTTGCAGGAGGAAGTCGTCGGGGTAGACACGGACGGGCGACACGAACTTGACGGCCAGGAACTTTCGGATAGGGATGCCATGGCCCTTGCCGTCGCGCACGTTGTCGACGTACAGAGCCCCAAACCACTGGGAGGCATCGGGGCCCATGGAGACTTCGCCCTTCATCATGATTGGCAGATGTTTTAGGGGGGTGGAAGGATAATGAATAATAAGTGGTCAGCGATATAGATTTGATCTTTTTTTTTTAGATCCGGGCTTTGAAGAAGAAAAAAGCTGGGGAACTGATCAATTGACTTGAGGATATAGATCTCGATCTCTGGTGCCGAGGGGGGACTCAGACCATGCCCAACCTTTTATACACGGCGTCGCTGGTCTGAGACCAGGATACGGGGTTGAACATTTTGGCATTTTTCTTGGAACTGGGCTGGCGTCAGAGAGGCGATGCAGGAGCAAAGCAAGTCAACGACAAGCAGAGCGTATCGGGCACCAACAGTAGCGCTGGAGTTGAACAAGGGTCCACCAACCAGACTACGGGTTCCCTGCCATTGTAGCCTGACAGGGCTAAAAACAAGATTCTAACGCTCCCACAGTCCCCATCCCGCCGCGGCTCCGGGGGGGCGCATCTGTGCCCATGGGGCGCTCTCCCGCCCAGAAAAATGATACAATGCAACACGAGGAAGAGGGCAGCTCGGCATGCGCCGCTCCCGAAGAGTAAGCCCGGGCGGCAACTTGCAACCCAAGTATAGCCACGGCGTTGCCTGGTATGTAGGCACGAGCAGAGCAAGGAGCCACGTTGGGGGGGCACGCGGCTGCGCCTAGAAGCTCGTGTTCCCGGGTCTGGGTCTGGCTCGGCGCACCCGATGCCCGTGTGACTTGTCCCTTGGGGGGGGAACAGCCGGGTCACGAACGCAGAGCATTGTTGAGCTGGTGGCCAAAATCACGCACAAAAAGCAAAGGTGCGTGCTGACGCGTTGGCTGCTGCTGGGCTTGGTCAATTGAAGCAAGAATCGACAGTGCTAGCGAAGTCGGGATGACCATGACCCTGAGAGACCCCCCAAAACGAGACGTTCTGGGCCCCACGATTCCCCATTCCCCTATGGCCCCTTATCTCACAGAGCCTTCCCGGCCGTCGTCCGCTCTCTGGCCCGCCGCCGCTAAGCGCCTCCCGAGGACCCTGCAGCTGGCTCTCGGAACTTGTCCTCGTCTTGGACCCGGGTCCAACAAAAACATTGCCCAGGGCGAGCCCAACGACCTTGACCGGTCTGCTAGGGCCGGTGGGCGACGTCCTAATTGACCAATGGCCGTTGCGCCGTTGGGTAACATCGAGAACCCATCCCCCATTACTATAATACTGCTTCGTCCATTGGGCAAGCCATACCTCGAGGCCCCTTTGTATTCCACACTCGTCCAATAACCTACCAATCGCTAAATGTCAGTTACAACCCAAATGTCAACATGATAGGGTAAACCAGACTTGCAATCAGGGTTTCCAGGCAGACAACACGTCATTGCATTTTTTCAAGACCAAGACGCGGGATGTTGATAATAGTTTCGGTTGCCTCAGAATTGTTCGGTGGAACAGCCACCTCACACATTGTCCATTCCAATGCATGTGTTACTCCAATCGGAATCTTGAAATATGCATCCGAGAGAAGTCAAACTCGTCTCTGATAATACATCCTGCAAACCCACCTTCAACACCACCGTTCCAGGTCTCTTTGTCGAATCTGACACTTGTAACCAGAGAATCGAGGGAATTGAGGCCCGAACCCTCCGGTACGTTTGATAAGAAAAAGAGAAACGAGATATTCATCGTGTGTATCAATTTCCATCCAGTGTTGTGGATTGGGGTTTGTTTAGGGTCCTTAGTTCCATTCAAATGTGCCAAGGTGTTGATGTCCCGAGTATTCTCAATCATGATTCTCGGGATTTGGCAATTCTAATCACGGCTTCCAGCACAAGCCATTAGATCCATCCAGGTGTCAGACAAGATTGCTCATCGAACCACAGTTGTGTGATTTGAGAGATCTGCCCTTGCTCTCTACCTAGTTACAAAGGGAATCCTTACCTGTCACTCATGTAGCCTTCCCTTAGGATAGCACTCCAATACCGCTGCGCCAATACCACACTGGCGTTGTTGAAAAAATTTTGTTCGCTACTGTGGGGGCTGTTGCTTGGGCCTCTCATATCAGACAGGCACCCAGTGTGGGTAATCCCGAATGCTCATGTTATGATACACATGTGGTCTTTCTTCCCTTTATCTAGAGTGACGATTTTACATACTTCCGGATTCCTCTATTCTATTTACCAGAATTCAACCTATATTAGAGATATCCTCGAAAAATTGCCAGTTTAATGTATCCAAATGAAGAAATTGTTCACTCTTGTCAAGAGTTTTTTCTACTTCTGCTACGGTGAGCCTTTTACTATTGCATTTGTCTTGTTGAAATAAATCTGCTAGTTTTTTACTACGCATTTTGGAAGGGTTGTGTGGTTTGCTTAATTTTACTCAATCATTCTCTCGTAGCGCAGTTGAGCAACCTCATTATGACCACGAGTATATTATGTACCATAAGATCACATTACAGCTCCTTTTCACCTGAATAATACCAGTCGAATTTCCTTTTATCATTTTCCCCAAGAATGTACCTTCCGGCCCTCCGACAATTATTGATAGTTCAGTCACTCGATGCGGAATCTCAGGTCTAGGGTATCTCGACAAGTTCATCTCACTCCTACATCATAACGTCACTACTGTGCATCTGCAAACCAAAGATGAATGACTCCTCGATAATTCCAACATGATATAATTAGCATGGAGTAATTGTAATGAATTGTGGTTGTTGAAAAAAAAAACCCCTGCCATTGCAAACCTTTTTGGTGACATTTTATCGACGATGCAGAAGTGGCAGAGAGGCAAGTGAGTGTAATCAATCAGAATTCAGCTGGAAATGAAGATTGAACACTAGGATTCCAAATAGTCCAGCCTCCTATAGGTTACCGTCATTTGGAATCTGCATAACCTAGTTCTGCTTAACGTGGGTTAGTTGAAGCCTCGGCCAAGACCTAATGTGGGGTCACTGCGACCGAACAGTGATGTCAGATATGGCGAAGATAGCCGTTGACGCTGCGAAATGCCGTTGCCACCCTTGGCGGGCTAGTAGATTCCGCAGTCGCCTCAAGCGCATTGCCTAGGCATACTCATGTTTTATCATCCATCCACTGGCCCGGATGTCACTTTAGATGTTGGCATAAATACCTGCTTCCGTTCATCGCGTTGATGCTCTGCCGCGCAGCCCTCCGAAGAGCTACCCCGCGTGCTCCGAAGCTCCGAATCGCAATGACTGCTGCTCATCTCTCCAACGGCACACCTGCGTCGGCGCCGCAGGACGACTCCTACGAGGGCGCAACACTCGCCGACCTCCCCAAGTCCTGGCACTTTACCGACTCGCTCCCCGCCGACGCCCGGTTTCCGACACCAGCCGACTCCCACCAGACTCCCAGAGACCAGATCGGACCACGACAGGTTTTGAATGCCACCTTCACTTGGGTGCGCCCCGAAGAACAAAAGAACCCAGAGCTCCTTGCCGTCAGCCCTGCTGCTTTGCGAGACCTGGGAATAAAGACGGGGGAGGAGAAGACGGAGGATTTCCGCCAATTGGTCGCTGGAAACAAGCTCCTTGGATGGGACGAAGAAAAACTCCAGGGCGGCTATCCATGGGCGCAATGCTACGGAGGCTTCCAGTTTGGCCAATGGGCCGGACAACTGGGTGACGGAAGAGCCATTTCTCTTTTTGAAACCACCAACCCTGCCTCTGGAGAGCGTTACGAACTGCAGCTGAAAGGCGCAGGCTTGACGCCCTACTCCCGGTTTGCGGATGGAAAAGCTGTCTTGCGATCGAGCATCAGGGAATTCGTCGTTTCTGAAGCCCTCAATGCCTTGCGAATCCCCACAACCCGAGCCTTGTCTCTCACCCACTTGCCACACTCCAAAGTTTCCCGCGAGAGGACTGAGCCTGGCGCCATCGTTTTGCGGTTCGCACAGAGCTGGCTGCGCCTGGGCAACTTTGATATCCTCCGCGCCAGAGGGGACCGCGCATTGATCCGAAAGCTGGCGACGTACATTGCCGAGGACGTTTTTGGCGGCTGGGACAAGCTGCCCGCTCGGTTAGAAGACCCTGAAAACCCGACCACCTCACCTCCGCCAAAGCGTGGGGTTGCTGCTGCCGATATTGAGGGGCCAGACGATGCCGCCGAGAATAGGTTCGTTAGGCTGTACCGAGAAATCGCTAGACGAAACGCCACGGTGGTTGCCCACTGGCAGGCTTACGGATTTATGAATGGTGTGCTGGTGAGTTATATTTGCTGAGCAATGCCCGGAGAGAGATGCTGACCCGGTTTGAACCAGAACACGGACAATACCTCAATCTACGGTCTGTCGATCGATTTTGGCCCCTTTGCGTTTATGGACGACTTCGATCCCAATTATACTCCAAATCACGACGACTACGCGCTTCGATATAGTTACAAGAACCAGCCCACAATTATCTGGTGGAACTTGGTTCGGTTAGGCGAGGCTCTGGGTGAGCTGCTTGGCACCGGGGTCGATGTCGACGACCAAACGTTTATCGACAAAGGTGTTCAAGAGGGACAAGAGGAAAAACTCGTGGCGAGAGCAGAAAAGATCATCACTCAAGTTGGAGAGGAATACAAGGCCACCTTCCTGGCCGAGTACAAGCGGTTGATGACTGCTCGCCTTGGCCTCCGAAAATTTAAAGACTCTGATTTTGACGTTCTTTTCAGCGAGGCACTTGATACCCTCGAAGCACTGGAGCTTGATTTCCATCACTTCTTTCGCCGATTGAGCTCTCTCAAAATTGGAGAGCTGGCCACGGATGAGGCAAGGCAAGAGAAAGCGTCTATTTTTTTCCACCAGGAAGGCCCTCCAAAGCTAGCAACCGAGAAGGTTGCCCGTGAGCGGATTGCCAAATGGCTGGCAAGCTGGAGAGAGCGAGTCATTGAGGACTGGAAGGAGGAGGATGGCTCTGTGTCGGAAGCGCGAGACGACGAGAGAGTCCAGGCCATGAAGCAGGTAAACCCCAACTTTGTACCGCGAGGCTGGATCCTGGACGAGGTTATCCGTCGCGTAGAAAAGGAAGACGAGAACGAAGTGCTTGATCGAATCATGCACATGGGCCTCCATCCCTTTGAGGATTCGTGGGATGGGCAGACGATCAATGGCGTCAAGTACGAAGGCAACAAGGAGGAGGAGACGCGCTGGATTTCAGACCCTCCGAAGACGCAGAGGGCCATTCAATGCAGCTGCAGCTCGTAGTGCAGGTAGAACATGAATCACGCACAATCGTAATGCTCCTCCGTCCCTCACAAAAACCTAGCAAATACGTGCAAAAAAAATCTACGAACCAAGTTTTCACTCGGTGATGAAATGTTACGACCGGCGGTAAGAGGCAACGGTCATGGAGAGAACTCTCCCATGCTTCCATAAACGGCGTAAAATATTTCTCTGGAGCACAAGATAGAGGAAGACTCGACTGAGGCAACAGGCTGCCGAAGCAGGCCTGCTGCGCAAGCTCACCTACAATAAAATGTGCCCGTGTACAATTAATTTGGTAAAAGGAAAGAAAAATTTGAAAGCTGCCCGAAGCTCGCAAATTAGATATGGCAGAGGCTCCACTGGACAGCGGGGTGATGCCTCAGGCAGAGAGAAGGGGCAACGGGCCAATGAGAGATCACGTAAATTAATCGCAGGTTAGCGCCACTAAATCCATCACCCGAACAGCAAGTTCCCTTCAAGACGTCAAGCATTGAGCACATATTCGCCGCAGCGGCAAGCAACGTCAATCTCCTTCACTCCGTCAAGGCGGCACGATGCTTCGTCATTCTCTAGCTCGTTCGGCTTGGCGGACCGGCCGGCGGGCCGCCAATGTCTCGCGGGCCTTCGCGACGACAACCCAGCGCCCAGCCGAGGTGGAGCTGACAATTGGTGAGCATCTTTGTGTACACAGCCATTGACGGTCCGATCGTGTGCTAACTCGGCGGCAGATGGAAAGAAGGTGTCGATTGAAGGTATGCTTCGATGATTGGGGCCCCGGGAAGCCGTTTCTAACGCCATTGTAGCTGGTTCGGCCCTCATCCAGGCCTGCGAGAAGGCGGGATCGATTGTGCCCAGGTACGCTGAGATTGATCCGACGAGCACTGATGTCCTGGCTAACGTCCTCTAGATACTGCTACCACGAGTGCGGCTGCCCCGAAAATCCCGTCCCGACCGATACACCGCTAACCCCGTCCCCAGGAAGCTCATGATTGCCGGTAACTGCCGAATGTGCCTCGTCGAAGTCGAGAAAGCCCCTAAGCCCGTGGCCTCGTGTGCCTGGCCCGTACAGCCCGGAATGGTCGTCAAGACCAACTCTCCCCTCACCCACAAGGCTCGAGAGGGTGTGATGGAATTCCTCTTGGCCAACCACCCCCTCGACTGCCCTATCTGTGACCAGGGTGGTGAGTGTGATCTCCAGGACCAGTCTATGCGTTACGGTGCCGACCGAGGTCGATTCCACGAGATCGGCGGTAAGCGTGCCGTCGAGGACAAGAACATTGGCCCTCTCATCAAGACCTCCATGAACCGATGCATTCACTGCACCCGATGTATCCGATTTGCCAACGACATTGCCGGAGCACCGGAGCTTGGCTCCTCTGGCCGTGGTAACGATATCCAGATTGGCACCTACCTTGAGAAGAACCTCGACTCCGAGATGTCTGGCAACGTTATCGACCTCTGCCCCGTTGGTGCCCTGACCTCCAAACCCTACGCCTTCCGAGCTCGTCCCTGGGAGCTGAAGCACACCGAGTCTATCGACGTCCTTGACGGTCTCGGCTCCAACATCCGTGTCGACTCCCGAGGCCTTGAGGTTATGCGTATTATGCCCCGACTCAACGACGACGTAAACGAGGAGTGGATCAACGACAAGTCCCGATTTGCCTGCGATGGTCTCAAGACTCAGCGATTGACCATGCCTCTGGTTCGCCGTGAGGGTCGATTTGAGCCTGCTGACTGGCAGGAGGCCATGACCGAGGTCTCCCGTGCTTGGCAGATCAAGAACCCCCAGGGCAACGAGTTCAAGGTTATTGCTGGTGCCCTTACTGAGATCGAGTCCCTGGTTGTCGCCAAGGACATGGCCAACAAGCTCGGATCCGAGAACCTTGCCCTGGACACTCCTACTGGTAGCCAACCCATCGCCCACGGTGTTGATGTCCGATCCAACTACACCTTCAACTCTACTATCTGGGGTATTGAGGAGGCCGATGCCATCCTGATTGTTGGAAGCAACCCTCGACACGAGGCTGCTGTCCTCAACGCCCGTATCCGAAAGCAGTGGCTCCGATCTGACCTCGAGATTGGTGTCGTTGGCGAGAGCTTCGAGTCTACTTTCGAGTTCGAGCACCTTGGATCTGACCACGCTGCCCTCAAGTCTGCTCTTGCCGGACCTTTCGGCAAGAAGCTCCAGGCTGCTAAGCGCCCCATGATCATCGTCGGCTCTGCCGTCACTGACCACGCTGACGCCAAGGCCTTCTACGAGACGGTGGGTGAGTTCGTTGAGAAGAACACTGCCAACTTCCGAACTGCCGAGTGGGATGGCTACAACGTTCTCCAGCGTGAGGCCTCGCGTGCTGGTGCTTTCGAGGTCGGCTTCACCGTTCCCTCGGCCGAGGTTGCCCAGACCAAGCCCAAGTTCGTTTGGCTCCTGGGTGCTGACGAGGTCAACGAGGCCGACATCCCCAAGGATGCCTTCGTCGTGTACCAAGGCCACCACGGTGACAAGGGCGCTCAGATTGCCGACATTGTCCTCCCCGGTGCTGCCTACACCGAGAAGGCTGGTACCTACATCAACACCGAGGGCCGAGTACAGATGACCCGCGCTGCCACCTCCCTGCCTGGTGCCTCCCGAACTGACTGGAAGATCCTCCGAGCTGCCAGTGAGTTCCTGGGGGCCCCCCTGCCCTACGACGACGTCTCCATGGTCCGCGACCGCATGGTTGAGATCAGCCCCGCACTGGCTGCCTACGATGTCATCGAGCCCGTTGCTCTTCCCCAGCTCAGCAAGGTCCAGCTTGTGGACCAGAACAAGGGTGCCAAGGCCACCGGTGCTCCTCTGAAGAAGCCCATCGACAACTTCTACTTCACAGACGTCATCTCAAGGAGGTAAGATAGATTCCATCAACTCTTTTTTTAACTACTTCTTTTGCTAACCCCAACCTTTTGTAGCTCTCCCACAATGGCTCGCTGCTCGGCTGCCAAAGCCACTGGCGACCCCCGAACGAACTTTATGGCCCCTGGTATGGAGGAGGATAGGCCGATGGGCCAGATCGAGTACGGAGCTTAAGGAGGCGGCTGTAAAAGAATAGAAAGATTTCCTTTTTTTGTCGTCTGGGATGTTGGTAGTGCTTGTACATATAGGACGTTGGGCTGGAGGGTGAAGGTAAATAAGTCGACATGCTGGTCCCCCCCTTTCGGCGTGCGTCTTTAAATTAAAGCCTTTTCTACATCATCTCGACTAGATTTTGCCTGAACTGACTGCCTGGGTCTGCTGCTGCTGCTTTTGGTTCTTGCCTGAGATGACACGCTTCTTTCGTTTTGGCGGGATAAACGGCCACCCGGGGCCGCGGCGGACAGGCGCGGAGGAAACACTGGGTCGCGGAGCCGGGTTCTAACCAGGCTGGCGGTCCATTTCCCTTTTGATCTCTTGCTCGTAGTAGGCGCGGAGGTCGGCGACGTGCCTCTCGTAGCCCTCGAGGTCGGTGGCGGCGTCGACGGCCAGGCGGAACATGTGGTTCGAGGCCCACTCGCGCGGGCTGCGCAGGACGACGCCGGCGACGAAGTCGGGCTGGGGGATGGCGTCGAGGTTGCAGTCCCTGGCGGGGTCCTGCGGCTGCTGCTCCATGTTGGCCACCATGTCGGCCGTCTCCTGCGGGCTCATGCCCGTCTCCGTGTCGCCCGGGTGCGCGCCCGCCGCCGCCAGGTAGGCGTCCTGCCGCCGGGCGTCCTGCGCGATGCGCGCCGCGTCCCGCGTGAACAGGTTCAGCAGGTTGTTGCGCACCGCCGCCGACTGCGCGTCCACCAGCGCCAGCGCCTCGTGCAGCTCCGCCAGCCGCGTCGCCGGCGCTGCAAACGCCGCCGACGGGTCCTCGTCGGCCCCCAGCGGCACAAAGATGCACGGCGCCAGCGACTGCATCACCGGCACGATGGGCTCGCCCGCAGGGTCCTCGTCCGTACGCGGGAACTTGACGTTGAGGCTCGCCGGCTGTGGGTAGTTGATTGGGAGCTTGCCTGGGCCGCCAGGGCCTGGCTGCGCCATGATGCCTTTCTGTTTGGGGTTTGGACGGGAGAGAAGGCGAGGGGAATGTGTTGATGGCTTCTGTTCCGCCAAAAAAACGCAATGAAGTGGGTTGTTGTAGATGACAAGATGTCGGTCAGTCAGTCAATTGTGGTTGGGGAAGGTGTTGGTAGCTAGTCGATTCGCTGAGATGATGCCATGTATCAGTCCTGACCATTCTCGACCTGTTGGCTACAGCAGTTGCTCGCGGTGAGGGCCAGGTGGTGTGTGAATTGGCAGTTGGCCTTAGCGCTGCATAGTAGGCATGCCATGGGACTTGGCGGCATCAAACAATGCTGAACAATCTTTTCCACATTCAAGGTTTGGAGGCGATTGTCTTTGTAGTGGCGGGCACCTTCAAAACAGGGGGACGCGAATCATGTCGATCCAATCCTGGCGGTAATCAACACTGTTGGCTCGAGAATGTATCAATGTTGCCAAGATGCAGCCAGCGTCTGAGCTCGATTGTTTAACTCAATGCGTATATGGCCTGGCCTATACAGCTTCGGCACATATATGAATTATATGTATACCCATATCTGAGAACTCTGGCGCTGAGTTGTGTCTACCTCAATAATTAGAAACAAACCAGTGATTGGGAGAGTGTATCCCAATCTCCTCTCATCTTCCTGCCTGACCCTACTCCAGAGCATTCAATGAGACAATTTTCAAGCTATCTAACCAAGTTTTATCTCGATGAATGCTATAGGGGAAGTGACGTAGGAGCCCTGCACATGTAGAATGCATGGCGTGTAGACAACTCATTGGCGGATGCCTGAAGCTCGCCTACTAAAAAATGGCACATGCATGTCACCTGTCGGGACAATTTGCAAGGTACCTGATGGATTATTCTTAATTTAGTAATTAATTAATTCGTAAAATTTTTGGTCTCCAATATCCTGTGTGAAGGATGCAGTTGGTGGGGTCAAACAAAGTGTAAGCCAAAAAAAAAAAAAAAAATCCAGAATTAATAGGGTCTAAGCGGGCTGGGCCGGCTCAGTGGCGGCTTGGTACCTGCATGAGGCCGGCGCGAAACCTCAACCAGGCCGTGAATGGGAGGGCTGGGCTGCTTGCTGAGAGGTTGCCGCGCCGCTGGGTGCGTCGGTTGGGACTCACATGATGAAGGAGGAGCCGAGGTGCAAAAGTGCGCATCATGCGGGCAGGGTAGCCGAGCGGTTGAACAATAGAACATGGGCTGGATATAAAACTTCTATATACAGAGAATAGACAACCAAGCAGGTAGGTAGCCATCATGATATCTACCAAGTCGTTACTACATATACAAAAAAGACACACCGCATGTCTCAGTCTCTAAATCATGAGCCGTGACCTATTACTCCATAGCGCCTTAGCCAGCTGAACGTAATCTTGCACCGAAAGCATCCCCGTGTTGTAGTAACCCTGAGTTAAGTGTGCTGTTGAATCCAAAGTCCTAGAGCCCTCCTCCCTCAAGGCACTGCAGCACCGCGCGTGTTGCATAGCCCAAATCAAATTGCAAACAATATGCAAGAGCCATATACAGTGGTGTTTGAATATTCTTGGCATTATATTTTCCAGCGAACCGCTGTGCTGGAAGTAAATAATATTGGTTTTGAGAAGGCCGTGGGAGTTGATAATTGTCTCCCTCTTCGTCGTGCGATCGGGTTTCCTCAGGACTTTGATTCCGTGGAAGCTGTCCCCAGAGCTGGAAATTCTGGCGGGAAATCCGTCGTAGGATTATGCGGGCGTTCTTATCGGCTTGGAACAACGTTCCGTACATACTCCCTTATGAGTTTAAAGGCGGCTCGCACCAGGTCTTCCAGCCGCCTGTCCTTGCGCCTTCTCATCCACAACAACACGATGGTGAGGATGATAAAGTCGGCTACCAGATGCTTCATCACGAGCCAAGCCAACCAGTTGACCCATGCTGGAAAACTGCGTTCCTTCTTTGCTCGCCACTCGCGACCTATTGTAATTTGTTCCCGCAGGGCTGCGACTTCGGCGGACAAGGTTGTCAGTGCTCGCTCGACCTTGCGCTGCCACCGGCTGCCTCGCTGTACAGGGTCCTGGACGCCTTCCATCAGCTCATCCTCCATGTCCATCTGTCGCTGAGACTGCCGTTCGGCTTCGTCGTGCTCGCTCATAGGGCTGATGACCTTCATCGGGCCACCGGGCTCGCTCGTGTTGTCTTGGAATCGAGGCGGTGCGCCAGTCGAACGGTTCGCTTTCGGTGACGAGAAAGAAGAGCTGGGGCTGTTGTGCTTAATCTGGTTCCAGACGAATTCGAGTTCGTCGACGAGTTCTCGGGCATCACTGCGATAAGGAACCGGGTCAGTCAGCCGAATCGGGGGTACGGTGCCGAGAAATGGTCTTACGGTGTTGTCGCATAGCGATGCATCGTGTCGATAAGGGCTTCAATGTATTTCCTCTTGGATTCTGTACGGCTCATGCCTTTTTGCATATTCCACGCATCCCACTTATCCTTCTCGCGCTGCAGTTCGTCAGGGCTCATTCCGGAGGCAGCAGTCGGGCGCTCCATGACGCCGTCGACATCGCCCTCCATGGCCTGCTTGTAGAGTCCATAGAGGCGCAGGCGATCTGAGGGAGGCGGTCGCGAAGCGCCGGTTTTGGGAATCTTCTTGACGGTGTTGAGGGCGTGTACGAACACGCGATCTATGTCAGTCAGCAGACGCACGCAGCATCGAGGGAGACGGGCCAAAACGAGAGCACATACCGACCGAGTCGGCCATTTTGGGCGTGTTGATGAGAGGGCGTCCCGTAGGTCCTCAACAGCGGTCAACGAAGCCGGAATCGATGGGTGGTGGCCGAGGTTTGGATTCCGGATACCCTTTATCGGGCCCTGGGCCGTCCGCCGAACCGCGGCTTGGTGACCGAGACCACCCCACAGGCCAAGCGCAAGGCTGTCGTGAGCAGCTGGAGCAAAGTGCAGTGATGAAGCCCAAAGCGACACCAATGATGGAATTGGGATTTCGCCTATGCCTCTGGTGCTGAACCCCAGAAACGCAATGGCAAATCCCCCCAGACAGGGATCGCAAGAGCTGAGCTGAAGTGGGTGTTGATGATGTTGGATGGATGAATGGGGCTAGAATCTAAGATGGTGGATGACGGTGTGGGCTGCCAGTGCCTGCGCCAATGGGGAATTTGCGGAGGCCGTTTCCGCCATCGGCAAATCCAAACCCAATGGGTCCTGTTTTGACCTCGGTGCGGCGCTGCCATCGGCGCGTCCAGGCCCCTGGGGCAACACACAGCGCACTGGGCTAGTCGAGTCCCGGCTGTACTGTCCAAGATTGGGAATTGATAACGGCAGGGGACCTGACACAATCGCAGCAGCCGTCGCCACCACCCATTTCCCACCTCCCCCTTCCCCGCCGTCATGTTCCGAACACACGCGCGCACGTGAAGCTGTCAAAAAAACGACACGTTCAGGCCTGTGCATGATTTATTAGCACCCCGCAATTTTAATTTTAATACCTGGGTTGGCACCATCTTGAACGCAGAGCAGATCGCCCACCAATTATAGCACATGGGCACTGTGTACTTGCTCACGAGACTGGGGCCAGTTCCGATCAGCTTGACAAATATGGACAGGGGAGCAATGCTAATATGTAGATGGTTGAGAACATGCCAGACTCAAAGAGCATGTTTATATACCACCTACTCGATATTTAGTACTTGTACAATATCAAACTACCTGATTATTATCTTAGGGACCTTATCCCGGTTTAGCAGAGTCATTCTGCAGTATGCCATGTTCGTATGAGATTTAGGCGCTTGCATGTGAAATTGTCCTTCATGCGCCCTGGGTATCAAACATCCAATGCCATTCCTGTCTCCATCTCACGGATGCCGGCCAACCTAGTTTCCTGCTTCCTGGCGTTGCGCGTCGACAAATGCCTTCTTCTTATCCCCATACAGCTTCATGAGCTTCTTGTTTTCCAATGCTACTGTCGCCGCCTTTTGGCCTGCCTCCTTCTTCTTAAGTGCTGTACCGAATCCGAGGAGCTTATTTGTTTCTCCCCACCCATCCATGTAAACGCCCACCGTATACAACGGCAAGCCGAGATTCTTGTCTTTTTTGTTGTTGTTGGGCATGTCTTCGTAGCGTAGGCGGATCCCTTTGACGACCAGTGTGCTTGCCAAATGCTCTTTGGGTGGCTGCGCATTTGCCCTTGTGGCATTTGATGCTGCTGCTCTAGAACCCCCTATGCCGGGCGGTATTGCGGTTTTGGTCCTCTCCTCAGCCTGGATTTGCGTCTTGATGGTTCGACCCCAAATTGCTTTTAACCAGGTGATGACGGTTTGGTGCCCATTGACTGGGTCCGATAGGATTGCCGCCGCGACGAAGGCTTCAAAGATGTCGCCCTGGATCTTGAGCACATCCTTGCGCTTAGTTTTTGACTGTAGTAATTGCTCCATTGTGCCTAGATCCGAGGGTAAACGGGCTCGCGTCTCCATCCTGTACTCCCGAAAATACTCCGCAAGCGTAGTGTTTCGGATCAGCTGCTCTCGAATCTGGGAGCTTCTCCCTGCCGAGGTATTGGGGAACGTTTGAAAAATGAGGACCGTGGCAATCATCTCGAGGTATGCGTCGCCCAGCCACTCAAGCCGCTCATAGTTAGGTCCATGGCCAACCCCAGGGTGCGTGAACGCCGCAATCGCGAGTTCTGGGTCTGAAATCTCTGGTAGAGGTGGCAGCTCGGAGGGGATTTCAGACGATGACCAGGGCGTCACGATGCGAAGGTCTGGGATGGGGAGCTGCAGGTTGGAGTTGGGTTGGAGATGCTGCCGTTTTCGATTTCCTGCATCTTCCTCCGCGTCGGAATCTGAAGGTCTTTTCATTTCGAGTCTTGATAATAAATTTGACTGGTCCAAAACTTGACGACTGTTGAATCAGTCATGACAGTGCGCTTGAGAAATCCGAGCCTCATTCACTCGACCCAGCCTCGACAAGCAGGTCCCACTAAAAAATGAGGCAGCCAATCAAGGCATGCATGGGCGACATCGACCCAGAATGCTTCAAACGTCAATCCAACCTGGAAAAAAAGTCGCTTGAGCAGGTTCAGTCGACAGCGCCAAGATGAGTGTCCCAAGAGCACGAGTATTGGATTTGATGAAGGTAAGGTCCCCGGAGAACGCTATTTGGGGGCAATTTTCTGACAGCGTCAAGGCGCAATGCCAGGTCTTCGCGACTACCTTCAACCCTTCGGGCGCCCGCCTCGGTAACAAGGTGCTCCGACAGCGCCTCAAGGGCCCGGCTGTGGCTGCGTACTATCCTCGAAAGACGGCGACAATCAAGGACCTGAAGCGCGAGTTTGGTCCTAGACTGGCTACTTGGGACGAGGCCGAGGAGGACCGATTCGAATACATTGACGAGTATGCGCCTGCCACGATACCCTTCACAATGACATGCCACCTGACATTTCTACAATAGACTCAAACTCCGCGGAAAGAGCGCACCTAAGAAGAAGAGAGGACCACCTGGTATGCGTGCTAGTCTGAATACTAGAGAATCAATGGCTAACCTGTTTCCTAGCTCCTACCCCCGGCAAGAGGCGATAAGTTGACCGGCACCTATGACGTGGATCTCGATTCGAAACACTGGTTCTTTCAAGATACATATTTTACGAATTTGGCGATGTATGGGCCGGAGCATATGCCATTGTATGGATATAGACGCGGAGAATGAGAAGCCTGGAGGCAAATGGCTCTTCAGTCCGCGGTTTCTCTCGATCATGTAAAAACATGTGTATCATCAATCAACACTACTAGACTCCTCACGATGTGAAATGCCCTAGATACCACCCTTGGCTGAGCGTCCGTATTAGGTGTGATAACGGGCCATGGGAATATATACCGGAGACTAAGTCGTTAAACACAAAATTATCCTAGACGACAATGAGATAGTTCGACAGAACTTATTCATCACAACTTTTATACTCGCACACTCGGCAAATTTTGAGATAACTAAAGTTCAAAACGAATCTAGATGCTTTGCTTACTTATTTCGTGAACTCACATCTCTCTCGTACTCATACAAATTCCACACCTACACTATAATATCATAGGATTATCGACCAAGGTATTGACTGATCCCTTGCGTTTTCACGCAAGGTTTTCATTTTCCAAAAGCGCCTGCAAACTGCGTCACTGCCTGCCCACTCGACGCTGCTTTGACCCCAATCACATGCACCCATTTGCAATTTGGCAAATATGAAAATCATACACCCAGTCACGGTGGAGAGCTGTGTGCAGATAATAGAAGGAATGGGCCTGCAAATAGTGACTGCCTACCCCTCTGTTTGATCACTAAATTGGACATGCTGATAGAAGCTTTGCACCTGTGCTCGGCTGCCTACAAACCTAACAGTTTGCTTGCCAGTGGCCAACTGCGCCTGTACACTCGCATCATGACTGCTCCTACCGCCTTCTACAATGGGGTTGTAGTTCTTTCCTCGGGCCTTTTCTGCTTTTCCTGCCTGTGGTGGCGTCAGTGAATAACCAACGCCGGGCTGCCATCCTCTCCCACTGCTTCTTCCCCCTCGTCCCCTTCTTTTTTTTCGATTTCCCACAACTTCTCCTCTCCCACCACTCGCATACCACACCCGCGCTCGTTTTTCAACTAGATTCTTTATCTGTGCTAAGCCTTGAACATTTAATCGACTTCATCTGCGCTTCTTGGTTCTGTCTACTCTTCGCCAACGGTGCCATGTCGAACCTTGAGATCACAGGGTCTCCCCCGCAAAAGGTACCTCCGGGCCCTGCTGGTGTTTTCCAGGAGGGCAATATCCAGGACGTTGGGGATACCCAACCGATTTCTCTTCCCGGTAGTGTAAGTTCTTTTCCAGTTTTATCTTGCTGTGTCTATTATTTTCATCTGTTGTTTAACTCTCCTTGTTTTTGTTATTAAAAAAAATTATATGAGTACTCATACGAGATGCAGCAAGAGTCTGCATCCAATGCTTCGGCGAAGAAAAATGTCGCTGCCCTGGCCACTTCGAAGTTGGCAAATCAAGGGATGCCAAAGGTTGATTTGTTTCTTTCCATGATGTGACTGGTTTGCTGATGTTGATAGAAGATGAAGAGAAACCACGACGGCCCCGCCCCTGAAGAATCATACCCGATGGATAGACTTCTTGCCAAGCTCTCCGAGCAACAGGCTGTCTTAACCCAACAGGCCGAGGCGCTCAAGTCAGGCGACGATGAAAACCCATACCCCCGGGCTCTCGAGCATATTTCTTCGAGCAACTCACTTCCCATCACACCCGCTCTCGATGCGCTAGCAAGCACTGGCCCGACTACACGCCCAGCAAGTGCTACGCTCGATGACAACCGTCTCAACAGCGACGAGATCCTTCGATTGAAGCTACAGCTGGCCCAAGCCCAGAACGAAATATCCAAGCTCGATAGAGAACTTGCCCAGACACGCTCCGTCAAGGAAGAGCTTGAAGCCCCAAGCTTTGGATTTCGTGGGGCGGCTCCAATGTCTCGCGAGAGCACTTGGGGACCTCCAGATGATGCTCGATCAGATACCAGTGATGCCTTGTCATCTACTACCTTCAATCGTACGAGGGGCATTTGGGGGAACCCAAAGGGCTCGTTTGCAAATGCCACGCTGCAAGCCCCTGTTTCTGAGCCAACCCCGGGGAACTGGTTGGGGGGCCGCAGCTTCAGCCATGCCTACGGAGATCCGAACCCGCCGCCCTATCCAATTACTGACGGGTACCGTGGTGATCGCCTCACTCCAGATCCTAACATGGCTCGATCTACTACCGGTCGACGAGGGAGCCGCTATGAGAGTCGCTTCAGCTCTCCTCAACCTTTCAACGGCGGATATGGGGGCGGGTACAACAGTCCCACAACTCAATCGGACTTCACAGGGCCTCCAATTCACGGTGGCGCACCCCTGAATGGACCCCAAGGGCTTGGTCCCATGGGAATGGGCTTGTTCTCTCCTTATCAACCTCAGCCGATGGGGACGCCCCTATCTCCCCATGCGTCCGAGTTTACATCCAAGGCTCCCTGGAAGAACGAGGTGAGCAAGATGGCGTGGCTTCCTGATATGCATCACGAAATAACATTGCGTCAGACGGCCGTCTCCGAAGGACAGACCTACTTACCCCCAACGGAACCCCTCAACTATCGTCGCCTCTTGGATCGCAATGTGAATTGCAATTGGAAGTACATTGTCGACAAGATTGTGTGCAATAATGACCAGCAGGCTTCTATTTTCCTTCAGCAGAAGCTCAAGGTTGGCACACCCGAGCAAAAGTACGAAATTGTCGAGGCTATTGTGGCTCAGGCCTATCCTTTGATGGTTAACCGCTTTGGGAACTTTCTTGTCCAGCGCTGTTTCGAACATGGAACCCCAGAGCAGGTTATCAAAATCGCTGAGGCGATTCGGGGAAACACATTGAATCTCTCCATGGATCCGTTCGGCTGCCATGTAGTTCAGAAAGCCTTTGATTCTGTTCCTGAAGACTACAAAACCATCATGGTCAACGAGTTGTTGCGCCGAATCCCGGAGACTGTTATTCATCGCTACGCATGTCATGTCTGGCAAAAGTTGTTTGAGCTCCGCTGGACAAAGACTCCACCAGTCATTATGACGCATGTTAACGAAGCTCTCCGGGGAATGTGGCATGAAGTTGCTTTGGGGGAGACGGGCAGCTTGGTCGTGCAGAATATCTTTGAGAACTGCCTAGAGGATGACAAGGTATGTTATTTTCTTATTTTTCCTATAGTGAAGCTAACCAAAAAAAAAAGCGACCCTGCATAGAGGAAGTCCTGGCCAACATTGACATTGTTGCTCACGGTCAGTTTGGAAATTGGTGCATCCAACACATTTGTGAGCATGGGGGGCCGCCCGACCGCGGTCGGGCCATTGATCACGTTATTCGGTATGCGGCCGAGTACAGTACTGATCAATTCGCTTCCAAGGTGGTTGAAAAGTGCCTCAAGATTGGCGGTGTCGAGTTTCTTGGCCGTTACCTTGACCGAGTTTGTGAGGGTCGTCGGGATCGCACTCGCATTCCACTGATCGATATCGCCAGTGACCAATACGGCAACTACCTTATTCAGTGGATTCTCAACAACGCTTCCCCCCAGCATCGCGAAATTGTTGCTGCGCATATTAGAAAGCACATGGTATCTCTTCGTGGATCCAAGTTTGGGTCTCGTGTTGGAATGCTCTGTACCAATCACGCAGTCACCACTCGCCCTGGCCCTGGCGTTGGGCCCGGTATGAACGGTCGCATGGCTCCTGGTGCTCGTTATAATGGCTACCGCTGATGGTATCGGGCCCGGAAACGCCATGTTCTGGGTGATTTTTACTCAATTACATCGATTTTCATCCAGAGATGGTAACCGAATCCTTTCCTTTTCGTCTGTCTTATCCTTTGTTAGTACCTCATGTGGTCGAGGAGTCTACTTTGAACTCTTCGACCGTTCGCGCCAAGACGGCACAGAACAAACCAGAATTTGTCGACCTTTCTTAGAAACATCTTCCCATGCAAGTAATTTACAGATCACACGTCATCCTACGCTCGGCCGGCTACTGCTTGTCCGGGTGCATTGGACACATCATGGTTATGGATTTTGCAATATGGAGGAGACAGCAGGCACTAATCGTCACAAGAGGAACCTCTCCGGAGGACCACAGTTTGCATCTCGGATACCATGGACCATTAATCTCATCGGTTGAAGGTGATGTTCCTTCTCAGGACCAAACTTTTATTAGCTTGCGATTGTTAGGTGATTCTTAGGGTGGATTGGTAAGGATCGGTTCACAGGAAAAGTGCATATTGTTTTTTTTTCAGGGTGGCATTGAGGGGAGGCCAAGCTAATTTTGTTATTTATTCCTGACGCATTAATAATGATTACGTCTCTTTATTTTCTCGCTGTAGTTCGGACGTGCAGGATATATCCAATGTGGACTAAGTGGGTATTGAAGTGATTTGAATCGGGGACCAACTTGTACAATAGCCGCGCTGGGAATAACGCCTCCGAATGCCATGGGCAAAACAAATCTAGAAAAACAAGAAATGTTTGTAGATTATCTTTTAAAACCATTCAAACAGGCAGGTCTGGAAGAGGAACTGGCTAATCAAGAGGAGGGAACTCGCTATCTAAGCTTTTGGGAATTTCTGCAGGTTGGGTGATATCCTTTTCCCAGGGTTTCCTTGGTACAGCTCTTGTACCGACAGGTTTGACAGCCTAAAAAGATGTCAATGGATTTACATTAGAAGAGAAGGGGGGTTCTCGTACGGGATCTCGAACAACAGTGTTAGGAATCTGGCGAATGCCTGGAACGGGTTTCCCCTCCTGGATTAATTGGAGCATCTCAGCAAAGCCCATTGGATAGTTGGGCTGGTCATTAGACGGCTGTGCCGCCGCGCTGCGATCAACGTATAATTCAGTTTTGGGGGCAGACGTTTGCCAGTCAAGAGACTGGGTAGGTGTGGCTTGGCGGCGATAACCTTCTGGGACGACATCTGGAGGTTGGTGGTTCGGGTGATTTGCGACCCAGGCCTGGTAGCGGCTAAAGTCGATTGAAACGCCGATGCGCTGAGTGTAGTAGAAGATTCGGGCATGGGTAGCCATATCAACGAGAGAGGCCTGGGGGTTTTGTTGACCAGGTTCGCCTAGGATGGCGTATAGGCCCGACTGCAGCGGAATGAGCATGAAGATCGGGACATTGAGCAATGAGCTATATATGTATATATGTATGGACGCTGTGTGGTGTTGCGGTGAGAGCAGATGGAATTGAACTGACCATGAACATCTTATCCTTGGTCCAAGGGTAGGCATCGAATGCCTGGAAGACGTCATCCTCGCCTCTGAGAGCGCGTATGTGATCGGTGCCGGAGAGGCTGACCTGGGATGATTGGGCCATGGCAAGGAGGAAAATGACCAGCAGGAGGATGAGATGAGATGGCTGGATGAGGCGGGAGGGCGTGCAGGGGCAAAGCAAGGGCGACTATGGGCAAATTGGCATTGTTTTCCCTCTTCTTGTTATTGTTTTCCTAAGAGGTAGCTGGCGCTGAGAGTTCTGAGTGTGACAGTGAGTGAGCGGAGCGCCGGGTGCATATCGGGGTGTGTGAGGGCTGAGGGGCGGGTGTGAATGGAGCTTTTGGAGTGGGCACCGGGCATGTGAGAATCTGGGGTAGGATTAGCGACGGAGGAGGAGGGGGGAAAACCTCGGCACGATGGCTATTACCTAGGCAGGTAAGTACGGGTTTGAGTTGGTACTACTAGGTAGGCAGGTAATCACTTGTGGCAGCTCATGGCTTTTGGCTCACGTGCATGTGCGGACGAGAATGCAAAGGGAATGCGTGGTCAAGTGAGGGTGGGCTTGTGGTGCGCGAGTGAGTGGGATGGCCGGGAATTTTCGCCTTGGGGGCGGTCATTTTATACATGTGTGAATGATGTTGCTTTTTTCTTGCACTCTGTTGGTAGACCCTCTTGTTCTGTGTTTCTTCCTTGTTTGTTTGTGATTTGGATGGCTGAGTCTAGGAGCCGACTTTCTTTTGGCGTTGTGGTAGTCTGTCTTATGGCTGATCTACACTGATCGCATAGGTATACCATAAGAACTCAACAAATTCATTACCCTTAGCACGCTTCAAACGCCACTTTGGCATAGATCTTTTCCTTATATAGTTAATATCTAGGAATAATCACAGCCAATAAATATCCAGAACTATATTATTTCCCTTACTTTAATAATTAAAGTAAAATTATTTAATACTATCTTTTCTTATAATACTACTACTGCCTTAGGAAGCTAAGTTTAGGACTACCAAGCTAAAAAAAAAGCTAAGGCCAAAGCTAAAGCTATTAACTAAGTATTAACTTACTCCCTTAACCCTAATTTACTAATATAAGTATTTTTATTATAAAAGAAAGAAAATTAAGATTATTATTTAAATACTAAAGTATTAGATTTATATATATTATAAATAAAGAGCCCCAAATACTATAAAGGTATTAGCATTTTGGGATATCCCTTATACAATAATAATCAGCTAGATAAAGCATTATAAGTCCCTTAATAAAGTCTAATACTACTAATATTATCTATATTAGCCCAATTTAAAAGATTAATTTTATTAGCTATTCCAAAAAGCCTAGGAAGAAAATAAGATAGTAATAACCTTATAATTCTAGATAAAAACATAAGCTATTTTTATAGCATCTAACCTAGATTTTCCCTTCTTATTTACCTTCTTAAATAGCTAATAACAAAGCTTCCTTTAGTATTATAATATTATAAAATAATAAATTACTAAATAAACCATAAAATACCCTAAGTAATATATTATAATTATAAATAGCTTCTTATAATTTATTAAGTATATCTCTATAATTAAATCCCAATCTTAAGCTATTATAATTATTTTAAATTTATTAAAATACTAATTTCCTAAGTAATTAATACTTAATATTAATAAAATATTAATTTCTTTTAAGTATTTTAATAACTTTACTTAATTAAATAAAGGTACTAAGACTATAATAAAAAAATCAAACTATAGTAGATAAAATAAAAGGTAAATAATATTTATTTTATATATTATTGGAATCGGCTCTTAATTTGTTACCGGTAAAACATTGGGTTAACTAGTATAACCCTGGCATAGTGGGATTGACCTTGCCTTATGTAACTAGCTTGTAATACTATAAGCTGAATAGGTAGCTAGCTAGATAGAATAATTAATTAATTTATAAAAACCCTTAATTTAACCTCTATTATATTAGTATATTATAACCCTTTTTCCTTTAAAACTAATATTAATTAGTAGTTGACTTTTAATATTATAGATTAATAAGAAGTTAAAGAAGAGATATTTGATATAGTAAGTAAATAATGTGCTAAAGAAAGAGTAGAAGAGTATATAATA
>NAJI01000346.1:0-10793 GCA_002179835.1 Calonectria leucothoes
ATCCTTAATTCTAATTACTTTTATTATTTATTTATAATTATTAAATATAAAGATTTTTATAGAAGTTTTTTTAGTAATTTTATAAGCTTTTACTTATATTATTCCTATTACTTTAATTTATTAAAGGATATTATTTATTTTTTGGTATTAATATAATAAGTTAATATTAATCTTTAGCCTTTTGGATATTATATATATTATATTTAGAGTTTAAATAATTATATTATTTTTTATTTTTATAATTTAATTTATTAATAGATTTATAAAAGTATTATAAATAGATAGAAATCCCAAGGATTTGCCAGAGGACCTACTTATAGCAGGTCTATAGAATAGTATAGATTTATCTAGTAGATATCCCCCTAAAGATCTACCAAGAATATCCCTGGGATATTCCCTAGATATCTAGAATAATAATTATCCAATAATTAATAGATATTCTAGTAAATATTAACTAGGATATTCTATAGATATTCTAATTAAAATTAAAGGATAATTTAGGATAAATTATAAAAAGCTTTAGAAGAACTAATAAAGAATATCTATAGATAAAATAAAGAAATTATTTATGGGATATCTCTAAAAAAAAATATAAAAAAAGGATTTTTAAATAAAAAAAAAAAAATATTAGGCATAAGAATAAATACTTTTATCTATTAAAATAAGACTTATTTATTTATATATAATAAAATAAGCCTTTAGCTTATTTATTTATTCTTTTTTTTACTATAGTTTATAGTAAATTAATAATAATTATAAATACCCTCTCCATTCTTTATCTTCTAATAGACTATTAAATATCTATGCCTTATAAATAATAACCTATACCTTGGAAAAAGATTTTTTATTATTTAAAATAAACTCTTAGAGATTAATAATTACTTCTTAGATAAAGATATTTATAAACTTTACTAGGAGTAAAAGGCTTAAAAGAAAGAAAATATAGCTCTTTAATTATTAATTAATTATAATCTAAGCTATTTATATCCTAAATACTAAATTATTAAATAAAAATATAATTATTTATAATAATTACTTTATATTCTTATTTTTTAGTATTAGAATCTTTATTTTATTAAGAATAATCTTAGTAAATAAAAAATCTTATTTATATAAGTAAAGTTTTATAAAAATATATATACTTAATTACTAAATATAATATAGATCTTTACTAAAAAAGCTACTATAATTATTCTAGAAAGAATAATACTTAGTAGATTTTTTTAAAGTCTATTATACTTTGGTTTTCTTAATTTATCTAAAAATAATAAAGCCTTTATTAATAGATAAACTAGGAAAAAAGAAGAATTTACTAGTAAAATAAGTACTTAAGAAAATTTACTTTAGTATAACTAAGGAGAAATCTCTCTTATTTTATTAATTTAATTAGAAAATAAAAAGGGACTTTCTTAATTATTATTATATTTACTATAATTATCTTAACCTCCTAAATTGCTATAGCCCCTATAATTTATATATTAAATATTTAATTTACTAGGACTAAGTATATAATATATTATATAGGTAGATTTATAGTAGGTATTAATAAAGATATAGGTATTAAGAGCCCTAAGGGAAATAATATAATTTAGGGCTAAGAAAGTAAGAAAGTTTTAATTATTACTTTATAATAAGATACTTTATACTAAGAATATCTAAGAAGGTAATTATATTATATAGTTAATTATAAATAGATTTATAAATATCTTAAAGATATATATTAGTAAAAGTAATATATATTAAGATATTTTAGCTAATAAGATTAATTTCTTATTAAAAGATAATACCTAGGATTAGTATATTAAGATATTAAATAATAAGGATTAAAATTAACTTAAAGGAAATTATTATTCTTTAGAACTTTAATATAAAATATTAAAAGAATAGTTTTAATTATTACTTAATATAATATTAGAAAGCTTTATTAAGTCTAGGTATATTCTTTAGGATTATTATAATAATAAGAGCTTTATTATTTAAATAAGAAATCTCTAAAATAAGGCTATTAAAATAAATATATTTATTATTAATATAGCTTAGAAAGCCTATAGATTCCTAGAAAGGATTCTATAGTAGATTTTCTTTTAATTAACCAAGGGAAAATTACTAAAGAAATAATACTAAAAATATAAAGAATTTATTCTATAAGTCTAAGTTAAGGCTAGGGCAAGCAATTAGAAAGATTAAATAATTTATATCTATAAAGAAAAAAGCTTTAGTAATAATAGAGGACTAGAAAGAAATATTAGGTCCTTATACTATAGAAATATCTATAAAATTAGTATAAGTAATTTTAGATTAAGAAATATATATAGCTAATATAATAGGCAATCTAATTCTATAAATAATTAATTATTTACTATTAATTATAAAGAACTTTTTTAAGGCTTAAATTAACTAATAATAGCTAGGTCCTATAAAGGATATTTATTTAATTTTAATTAAAATAATTTCTAATTATAGAATTCTAGAGAATAGAAATAAAATTAATTTAGTAATAATAATAGCTAAATTTATATATAAACTAATTAATTAGATAAATAAGCTAATATTATCCTAGGCTTTAGTAATAAATAAGGCCTGAACTTATTTAACTATTAATCTAATAAAGTAATAAATTAGCTAATAATAATATATCCTAATTAATTTAGTATTTAAGGTATCCTAAATTATAATTTCAAAGACTATAATATAGTAAATATTATATAGGAATTACTATTAAATAAAAATAATAGAATATATCTTTTCTAAGAAATAATAAAAAATTTCTTAGTTTAAGACTAAGAAAAAGATAGTTTCTAAAAAGAAAAAGAGATAGATTATCTAGAGGATTTTACTTCCTAAAATAAGGAACTAAATAAAAAGAGCCTAAATAAAAATAATAGGTTTTATAGACTTACCTAAGAATTAATATATTCTAAAGATAATTTAAAGCTAATTAACTTTATATTAAATACTAGCTAAGGTAAACCTATTTATATTACCTATAATAAAAAGGAAGTTAAAGAAAAAGTATAAAGATCCTTTATTACCTAGATAATTTACCTATTAATCAAAGGATTGCTAGTCCCTATATTACTATTTAGGTATATATATATTAAAATATAGGTAGCTAAGTAAAGAGACTAGATTAGGCTTATAGTAGCTTATATAAATATTGGAATAAGTTATTTTATAGTAAAAGAGTTAATTTTATTATCTCTAATAAATATAGAATTAGATACTTTAGTCTAGATTATTCTAGATAGTATTAATTGCTAAAAAATTATAAGATAGGCTATTTTTACTATATTCCTCCTTAGAAATCTAAATAAAAAAATAATTATAGTAAAAATTAAAATTAAAATATAGGTATTATTTAAGCTATTAGTAAAAATACTTTTAGAATAAGAATTTAGTATTTTATATTAAATAGATATTTTGAACTTTAGTAATAAGGTTATTATTAGTATTATAGAAGAAACTAGATTACTAATTATAGTCTATTAATATAGTATTTACTAGAAAATAAGTATATATACTATGGACTTAGCTATAATTCTATCTTATAATAAAAAGAAAGTTTATATAAAACCTATAGGGCTAATCTAAAAATAAGACTTTATTTTTATGCCTATTACTAAAGAAATAATATTAGCTTTTATTTAAAAGCTTAAAATAATTTATATTATTAATAATAATTAAAAGCTAATATATTTATAATAAAACTAAAAGGTAGAATATATAGCCCCTATTAAGGCATATATAAAAATTAAGAAAGCCTTATAAAATATATTTTATAACTATTACTTTAAAACTATTATAATAAGCTAAGAAAAGAAGGCTAATATAGTAAAAGAAATTAATATACTAAGTCTAGCTATAGAGAAAGAACTATAGAAATCTAAACTAAATATTTAAATATAAAAACTTAATTCTAATACTAAACTAAGAATAAACTACCCTAAGAAAATCTTATATAAGTATATATTATTAGGTATCCGGCTTAGTAATTATTTACCTAGACTAGCTAATTACCTAAAAATACTTATTAAGGAATATATCTATTTATAGAAAGATATTAATATTATTATTATAGAAGAAGTAGATTATATAAAAATCCTATTAGTAGATAATTGGGGAGAGAAGAGGCTGGCATTTAAACTATATTTACTAAGCCAAAAGAATAAGAATTTTCTAGATAAAGTCTTTAATAATCTATATATAAAAGATTATATAAAGTAAATAAATAAATTAACTTTCTTTAGAAGTTTAGTCTTTGTAGTATAGTATATAGTAGAAACTAAGGATAAGGATTATATAATTATTAATTTATAAAATATTAATAATATTATTATTTTTAATATATACTTATTTTTATTATAGTAAAATATCTTAGTAAGCCTATAAGGAAAAATATAATTTACTATTATTAATATATAAAATTTCTTTTACTAATTTATAGTATATTATAAATATTATAATTATTTTACTATAATTAATTACTATAGAATAGAATAATCTAAAGTAATATTAATAGGATTTAAAAACTTTCTAATATATATTTAATACTTTATAAATAAACTTTTATAATTATACCAAGGATATACTTATACTTTTATAAATAATATAATTATTTTTTTAAATATCCTAGAGAAATATATAAAGTATATTAGAATTATCTTTAACCTTTTTAAAGACTATTATATTATTTTATTACCTAAGAAGATATTTATTAGATATTTATTTATAAAACTTCTTGGATTTTTAGTAAATAAAATAAGACTTACTAATATAATAGAAAAAGTAATTACCCTTAAAAATCTAGATTTCCCTATAATACTTTAGCTATTGGAAAAGTAAATTAAAATAGTAGGATAGTTAAGGTATCTTATATTACTTTTTTCTAGGAAAATTAAATTACTCTAGTATAGAAAGATAGAGCTACTAGCAAAAGAAAGAAAGATAGCTAAGCTAAATATAGGCCCTAGAAGAATAATATATATTATAAAAACCATATTTATTAGAATAAAAGCCAAGAAAAAATATTTCTAAAATATCTAGGATATATTAATAGGCCCTATGGTATTATACTACTTTAACCCTAATTAATAGCTTTTTCTATAAATAGATATATTATATAAATAAGGAATTAAATATATTATATATTATTTAGATTTAAATTATTTATAAAATAGAAAAAGCCTAATTTTATTTAATAAAGTTAGATTTATTATATATTTTAATTAAACTCTAAAGGACTTTAAGAAGAGATATTAGCTAATGAAATTAGAAATAGCTAGGCTAATATAGATATACTAAAAACTTTAAATCTAGCTATACTCTACCAAGGAAAAGCTAATCTAGGTTCTTACTAACTATATTATTATTTATCTATTTATTAACTAAAAAAGTATCTTTTTAATAAATATAAAAGAAAATAAAAGACTTATAATTATATTTTAATACCTAAGTTAATATCCTCTAAATATAAAATATATCCTAGAAATAATTAATATATCTATAAATATATTATCCTATTTATTAGCCAAATAAAATTATATCTTAGAAAATAAAGAAAAGATATTTAACTATAAATAAAAAAATAAATCCTTATAGGACTATATCTATTACTTTATAGAGATATTAATTAAATTAAAATTATTAAAAAGTATTAAAAAAGGATATAAGGACTATCCTAAATAGACAAAAGCCTTATAATAACTTAGAAATATAAACCAAAAATTAAGACTATTCTTTATTTAAATAAATAGACTTTTATATTTATGGGACTTTAATAGATAATAATGATTATATATATCCAAAGAGGTAGTCTAAGTATCACTTAAAGATTTCCATTAATAAAAGTTCTATTAGGGATATAATTAAATTTACTAAGAAATATAAAGTAATTTTATTATTAAAAATCTATATAAATTAATTTTAGAGTATACTAGTAAGTATAATATATACTAATAAAATGCCTCCTTATAATAAAAATCTATAGAAAAATTAATCCCTATTTAATTATTACCTATTTTATTCTATATAATAACCATAAACTTTATTACTAGACTTCCTATAGTAAAAGTAAATAATAGCCTATGGAAAAAGGTAAAAAAACCATATTATAATATATTAATAATATTAACCTATAAATATTATAAAGTACCTCTATTAATACTAAATAATATAATATACTTAGCTAAGAATTAAGCTAAAGTTTTTATTATAAAATTACTTTATAATAACTAAAAAATCCCTAAGATAATCATCTTAGACTATAATTAAAAATTTATATTTAAATTCTAGACCAAAGTATAGTAAATATATAATACTAAGCTTTAGTACTTTATAGTATATTACCTATAGATAGATAGCTAGTTAGAGTATATAAACTAGACTATGGAAATAATACTAAGATACTTTATTATAAATAATCTAACTACTTTATAAATAAAAGCTATTATTTTATTATAATTTACTATAAAAAACTCTTACTTAGCTAATATTAGTATATTCCTAAGTAAATTACTTATAGAATAATATATAGATAATAAATTATACTATTTAAATAAACTAAACTATCCTAAAGATTTTATAGTAATTAATAAATAAGCTTATCTTACTATTACTTAATTATAAATAGCTATAAAGGGATAGTATAATAAAAAACATTGCCTAGTAGAATTTAAATTAGGGGACTAGGTATAGCTAGAATTTACTAAAAACTTATATAAGGTAATTAATAATTAGGTATAAAAGCTTAAGAAAAAGTATATTAGACTATATAAGATTTTTAATAGAATAGGCTACTTAACTTACCAACTTAAAATAAAGAACTATCTAAATATATACCCAATAGTATTTATAGTATACTTAATACTAGCTAGCAAGCCTATAAAGAGGCCTAGACCAATAAAAGTCTAAGAAAATAACCCTACTAAATAAAGGAACAAATACTAATACTAAGAAATTAAAAAAATTATTAATTTATATATTATAAAGAAAAGTAAATAATAAAAAATAAAGTATATAATAATATAAAAGAAATATCCTAATAATTATAATCTTTAATTTAAAGAAAATATTATTAATATAAATAATATTATTTAGAAATATTATAAAAAAAAGGCAAAGGTAAACTAATTTACTAGGAAAAGTATAAAAGGGCTTATATTATTTTCTCTCATTAAGGGAAATATAACTAAAAATAAAGTTAAGAAAGCTAAAAAGAATAATAATACTAGAAAATCTATTAAAGAAAATAAAAATTAGCATAAAATACCTATAATAAGGAAAGACTAAATTAATAGGTAAATTAAAAGAGAAAGGGATAGACTAAGAAAAAATCCCTATTAGAACATTCCTAATATAAAAGTAATACCCATAGAAAAAAAATAAACTCCCACTAAAATAAAATATAGAAAACCTAGAAAATCTATTAATTATTAATAACTTTCCCTATATATATTACTTCCAACCAATATTACAAATTAAAAAACCAATATTCCACTATTATTAATAGCATAATAAATACCCTATATTATCTAAGAAGAAAAGGCATTCTTTATTACTAATTCCCTAAATAAGCCATAGCTATATTACCTAAAAAGAATTAGTATTTTACTATAAATACCATATCCATAAAATACTTTATTTATAAATAACCAAGATATATATAATATACTTTTAATTAATAAAAAAATATACTATTCCAAAGATAAAGCCTCCTACTAAGTAAACCATAAGCACTACTAAATATCTATATTAATTCCTAGAAAAAATAGAAATAGAAAATTAAGAAAATCCTAGATTATAATAACCAATAAATAAAATAATACTAAGCTCTAATAAGTTCCCAAGAATATCTACTATTTATCTACAAGACCTAACCCATATTAATACCAATACTATAAGGCCAGGAAAAAGTCCCTATAATAATAAATAAGCAAATAAATATACCTAAATAACTAAATTAATATATTCCTATTTATAGAAACCTAATAATACTTATACTCTTATCTTCTATACTATATTTCCCCTTTATTTCCCTTTATATATATAGATATTACCAAAAGAATTATATCTAACCTAGGCCCCTTTAAAGTTCTCCCTAGTATAAAAAAGAATTATAGCTAGAATACTATATACTATATTACCTTCTTTACCTACCTAATATAAGTAAATTAATTACTAAATATTAATAATTATTAATAAATATTAAAGCTATATAATAATATACTAGCTATCTATAAAAGCAAAAAGGTCCTTTATTTTTAATATTTTTACTAAAATAATCTAAGAATTATTATTAACTTTAATAAATAATTTAAACTTAAAGAATTTAATTTAATCTTTAAATATATTAATTATAAAAACTTTATTTATTATTATTACTACCCATAAAATACCTAACATACTTTAGATATTTCTATAGCAAAATTATACTAAACTCTCTATAGCCCCTATTTCTAATAACTAGCTTTATATATATTAACTATATAAAGAACCCTTTTCCTATTAAATTCCCTTTTTATTAATTAAATATATTATTAGAATATTAATTTAATTACTAATAAAAGTTTATAAATATTTATTAAGATTTTCTTAAATATAGATTATAAATTTTTCTTTATATCCAATAATAATATAATAATACCCTCTATATATAATACCCATAGGTAATTTACTAAGAAAATATTAAAGGCCTAGGCTATTATTAATAATATAATCAAGCTTATTATCCCTAATAAAGATAATATAAAACTTACCTATATAAGCACTATAAAAATAGTAATATTCCTAGGAAATATACTATATAATATTATAAATATTATTAAGGCAAATAAAAAAGCTATCTAAAATAAGGCTTATTATTTACTTAAACTTTTTAATAGAAAGAAAGGTATTAATACCTATATATAATTTATTTATAATTAAATCAAAAAAAAATAAATACCAAAAATACCTAGCCTAAGATTTAAACTATATTCTTACTAGATTAATCTAACCAATAAAATACCCATAATACCTATATCTTTTTATCTTCCTTTCTTTACTTATATTATAACCATGAAAAGTCTACTAAAGTAAATATCCTTTATTACTAATTTATTTATTATTAAAATATAAGAAAAGGCTAGCCTAGCCAAAATCTTATATATATCCAAACCTACCTAAGCCTAAATCTTTATCTTAGCCCCTAGATATTTAATAATCTTTGCTTATAAATTTACTATAAATAAATAAATCTATTATATTTAATTTATATAAGTCTATATATAATATATACTCTTTAGTACCCTTAACTATACCCATAACTTTACTTAATACTATTTAATATATATAAACTAACTCTATACCAATCTTACCTTAGACTATATTACCAAGTTAATAGAAATTAATACTATATATATAATTAATATTAATTATTACCTAACCATATTAAATAAATAATATTCTATTTTTATTAACTTATTTAATATTATAATTACTTTTAATCTATTTTACTAAACTAAAGTTATAATAAAATATATTATTTATATTATTAATTAATTATAGACTAATAATTAAAATTTATAAGTACCCATATACCTCTACCAAAAATAAAAAAATACCTAGCCAGGCATTTATAATCTAGTATAACTATTAGCTATCTATAAGACTATTAAGGGCAATACAAAAGCCATATAACCTATTACTAAGCCAGGAAATCCTATTACTAACCTAATAATTATAATTATAATTAAGATAGCTAAACTTTCATAGAAATTCTATAATAGCAATATTATTGCCTATAGGAAATTAGAAGCCCAAAAGCAATAAAAAGTTCTTAGCCTAAGGCCCTAAAATAACCTAGGATATTAAAGCCTAATATTAGAACTAACCTAGTTAAATAAAAAATATAATAAGTAAATTTTGCATATAATAAATAAAAATATATTACTATAATATATACTAAGGATATTATAATAAAAACAAATAATATAATACCTAATAATAAATAATTAACCATTTAAAATAAATTTACTTATAATTTCCTTATTTTTTCTACTTTCTTTATTATACTATATCCATATCTATTTTTATATACCTATAAATAATAACTATACTAACATTTACAATTATATTCCTTAATCATACTAAGAATAATATACTTCTCTATATTAGTAAAAATATTATTATAAATAAATAAAAATCCCAAGGATTTACCAAAGAACCTACTTATAGCAAGTCTATAGAATAGCATAAATTTATCTAATAAATATCCCCCTAAAGATTTGCTAAAAATATCCCTAGAATATTTCTTGGATATTCAAAATAATAATTATTTAATAATTAGCAAATATCCTAGTAAATATTAACCAAAATATTCTATAAATATCCCAACTAAAATTAAAAAATAACTTAGGATAAATTATAGAAAGCTTTAAAAGGATTAATAAAGAATATCTATAAATAAAATAAAAGAATTATCCATAGAATATCCTTAAAAAAAGATATAAAGAAAAGAAAGATTTCTAGGTAGAAAAGGAAAGAATATTAGATATAAAAGTAAATACTTTTATCTATTAAAATAAGATTTACTTATTTATATATAATAGAATAAGCCTTTAGCTTATTTATTTATTCTTTCCTTTACTATAGTTTATAGCAAGAAGATTATAATAATTTAGTTTTTTTCTTTTTATTTAGTAAGATAATAGTTATAAAAGACTTAATTATAGGCTAGGTGGATAGAAATATTTTTAAGTTATAGGGGGAAATAGTTATATACTTACTTTATTTCCTTATATTATTAGTAAATATTA
>NAJI01000347.1:0-340257 GCA_002179835.1 Calonectria leucothoes
AATTAATAGTTTAGTATAAGGGTAATTATACTATAGGATTTAAAGGCTTATAGTTTATTGCCGCTTGGTCTCTAACCTTATTACGCTATTTCCCCTCCAAAGAGGAAAATAAACACTTATATTACTTACCTATATTATTTAATAAATATTATTTATATATTAATATAATAATAACTTAAAATATATTTACTTAGTAATATAATTATTTTATAAGATTATATAAATCTTTAGTAATTAATAAATTAAAATAAAGAAATATTTTTAAGTAAAATAATAAGAATTTTAAGCTAAGTTTAATTTATTTTTTAATTAAATCTAGGCTAAATACCTTTAGATTTTTATTAAGGAAAAGAATATATATATAGCTTTTTTTATATTAATTTTAGCTAATTTAAATAAATTTATTAAATCCTTTATACTTTAAAATTATAGTATTTTTATAGAAATATTAATTTATATAATTAAGATTTCTAAGTTTCCCTTAATTAGTAAAAAGGGAATTATATATATAATTTCTTATAATAGATTAAATATAGCCTAAATTAAAAAGTCTTATAATAATATAAATATAATATTTATATATTTTTTTATTTTATAATTAATTATATTTTAAATATAATTTTATACTAAAGTATTTTTATATATAAAGATAAGCTTATTCTTACTCTTTAGTACTTTATATTATAAAAGTATTTATTAGTATATTAATAGCTATTAATATAAATTTATATAGAATAATTAGAATTATTATAATAATAATATTTATCTTTGGAATTAATTTCTTTTTCTATAATAAAGACTAGATAGTTTAAGTCTTAAGAGAAAAGCTATAGGGTAAGTATTTATTTTCTTCTTTATTTATAAATATATTTAAATAATTTAGATAAATATATACTTATATTTTTTAATATTAAAAGAAAAAAAGCTATATATATTTTAAATCTTTATATATTTTATTATTTAAAGAATCTAAATATAGAGTAAATTAAAATAAAATTTATTAATAAATTATTATTAATAATTTTAGTTTATTATTAAAATATATTAAATAATTATTTAATATTATTATTATGGTTTAATAAATAAGTCTTATTTTTTTAAATTTATACTAATATAGTTTTTTTCTTGGTTTAAATTAATAAAAAATATTATTTAAAACCTAGAAAATATAATTCCTATAAAAGAATATTACTTCTTTAATTAATTAAATATAAAATTATAATATTATAATAAATAATCTTTAAGTATAAATTAATATATTAATATTTTATTAATTTTAATACAGATATAGATTATATTAGATAACCTAGAAATTTAATTTATAAAGAATATAATATTAAATTCCATATCTTTATACTAATTAATATAATTTCTATAAATATAATTATTATTATTTTATATAGAATATATAATTATTTACTATTATTTCTTTTTTATATTCCTAATTATATACTTAATAAGTTTTAAATATTATTAGAAGTATTTAATATTTAAATATAGTACTTAATAAGAAACTTAGATTTAATTTAAAATTAAATCCTAATATTACTTTAATTTCTTTTTTTTCTTTTTCTAAAATTAAAGAGTTTTATTAGAAATATAATAAGAAAATACTTATAGAGATTTATTAAAGCTTTATAAATTATAATTATATTTATTATTAATTATAATAATATAAAATATTATATTTCCCTAAGGGCTTATATTATAAATAGATAGAAATCCCAAGGATTTGCTAGAAAACCCACTTACAGCAGATCCACAAAATAGCACAAATTTATCCAATAAATATCCCCCCAAAGATCTACTAAAAATATCCCCAGGATATCCCCTAAATATCTAAAATAATAATTATCCAATAATTAGCAAATATCCTAGTAAATACTAACTAGAATATTCTATAAATATTCTAATTAAAATTAAAAAATAACTTAAGATAAATTATAAAAAGCTTTAAAAGGACTAATAAAAAATATCTATAAATAAAATAAAAAAATTATTTATAAAATATCTCTAGAAAGAGATATAAAAAAAAAAGATTTCTAGGTAAAAAAAAAAAGGATATTAGATATAAAAATAAATACTTTTATTTATTAAAATAAGACTTACTTATTTATATATAATAAAATAAGCTTTTAGCTTATTTATTTATTCTTTCTTTTATTATAATTTATAGTAAATTAGTAATAATTATAAATACTCTCTTTATTCTTTGCCTCCTAGTAGACTATTAAATATCTATACCTTATAAATAATAATTTATACTTTAGAAAAAGACTTTTTGCTATTTAAAATAAATTTCTAAAGATTAATAATTACTTCTTAGATAAAGATATTTATAAATTTTACTAAAAGTAAAAAGCCTAAGAAAAAGAAGATATAGCCTTTTAATTATTAATTAATTATAGTCTAAGCTATTTATATTCTAGATATTAAATTACTAAATAAGGATATAATTATTTATAATAATTACTCTATATTTCTATCTTTTAATATTAAAATCCCTATTTTATTAAAAATAATCTTAGTAAGTAAAAAACCTTATTTATATAAGTAAAACTTTATAAAGATATATATACTTAATTACTAAATATAATATAAATCTTTACTAAAAAAGCTATTATAATTATCCTAGAAAGAATAATACCTAGTAGATTTTCCTAAAGTCTATTATACTTTAGTTTCCTTAATTTACCTAAAGATAATAAAGCCTTTATTAATAGATAAACTAAGAAAAAAGAAGGATTTATTAATAAAATAAGTACCTAAGAAAGTTTACTTTAATATAACCAAGAAGAAATCTCTCTTACTTTATTAATTTAATTAAAAAATAAAAAAAGACCCTCTTAATTATTATTATATTTATTATAATTACCTTAATCTCCTAAATTACTATAGTAATTTCTTTAATTACTATAGTCCTTATAATTTATATACTAAATATTTAATCTATTAGGACTAAGTATATAATATATTATATAAGTAAATTTATAGTAGGTATTAGTAGAGATATAGGTATTAAAAGCCTTAAGGAAAATAGTATAATTTAGGACTAAGAAAGTAAGAAAGTTTTAATTATTATTTTATAATAAAATATCTTATATTAAGAATATTTAAAAAGGTAATTATATTATATAATTAATTATAAATAGATTTATAAATACCTTAAAGATATATATTAGTAAAAGTAATATATATTAAGATATTTTAGTTAGTAAGATTAGTTTTTTATTAGAAGATAATACCTAGGACTAATATATTAAGATATTAGATAATAAGGATTAAAATTAATTTAGAGGGGATTATTATTTCTTGGAATTTTAGTATAAAATATTAGAAGAATAGTTCTAACTATTACTTAATATAGTATTAGAAAGTTTTATTAAATTTAGATATATTCTTTAAGATTATTATAATAATAAGAGTTTTATTATTTAAGTAAAAAACCTCTAGGATAAGACTATTAAGGTAAATATATTTATTATTAATATAGCTTAGAAAGCCTATAGATTCCTAGAAAGGATCCTATAATAGATTTTCCTTTAATTAACTAAAGAAGAATTACTAAAGAAGTAGTACTAAAGATATAAAGAATTTATTTTATAAGTCTAGGCTAAGGCTAGGATAGGTAATTAGAAGGATTAGGTAATTTATATTTATAAAGAAAAAAGCTTTAGTAATAATAAAGGATTAGAAAGAGATATTAGGTTTTTATATTATAGAAATATCTATAAAATTAGTATAAGTAGTTTTAGATTAGGAAGTATATATAGTTAATATAATAAGCAATCTAATTCTATAGATAATTAACTATTTACTATTAGTTATAAAGGACCTTTTTAAAACTTAAATTAACTAATAATAATTAAGTCCTATAGAAGATATTTATTTAATTTTAATTAAAGTAATTTTTAATTATGGAATTCTAAAGAATAAAAATAGAGTTAATTTAGTAATAATAATAGCTAAATTTATATATAGATTAGCTAATTAAATAAATAAGCTAATATTGCCCTAAGCTTTAGTAATAAATAAGGCCTAAACTTATTTAATTATTAATTTAATAAAATAATAAATTAACTAATAATAATATATTTTAATTAATTTAGTATTTAAAATATCCTAAATTATAATTTTAGAGACTATAATATAGTAAATATTATATAAAAACTATTATTAAATAAAAATAGTAAAGTATATCTTTTCTAGAAAATAATAAAAGATTTTTTAGCTTAAGACTAAGAAGAAGATAGTCTCTAAGAAGAAAAGAAAATGGATTATTCAAAGGATTTTATTTTCTAAGATAAGAAATTAAATAAAAAAAGCCTAAGTAAGAATAATAGGTTTTATAGACTTGCCTAAGAACTAGTATATCCTAAGGATAATCTAGAGCTAATTAACTTTATACTAAATATTAGCCAAGGTAAATCTATCTATATTACTTATAATAAAAAGAAAATTAAAGAAGAAATATAAAGATCCTTTATTACCTAGATAATCTACCTATTAATTAAAGAATTATTAGTCTTTATATTATTATCCAAGTATATATATATTAAAATATAGGTAGTTAAGCAAGGGGACTAGACTAGGCTTATAGTAACTTATATAGATATTAGAGTAAGTTATTTTATAGTAAAAAAGTTAATCTTGTTATTTTTAATAGATATAAAATTAGATATTTTAGTCTAGGTTATCCTAGATAGTATTAATTACTAAAAAACCATAGGATAGGCTACTTTTACTATATTTCTTTCTAGGAATTTAAATAAAAAAATAATTATAGTAAAAGTTAGAATTAGAATATAGGTATTACCTAAGTTATTAATAAAAATACTTTTAGGATAAGAATTTAGTATTTTATATTAAGTAAATATTTTAAACTTTAATAATAAAATTATTATTAGTATTATAGAAAGAACTAGGTTATTAGCTATAGTTTATTAATATAGTATTTACTAGAAAATAGGTATATATACTATAGACTTAGCTATGATTTTATTTTATAGTAGAAAGGAAGTCTATATAAAACCTATAGAGCTAGCCTAAAAATAAGACTTTATCTTTATATTTATTACTAAAGAAATAATATTAACTTTTATTTAAAAGTCTAAGATAATTTATATTATTAATAATAGCTAAAAGCTAATATATTTATAATAGAACTAGAAGATGGGATATATAGCCCCTATTAAGATATATATAAGAATTAAGAAAGCCTTATAGGATATATTTTATAATTATTACTTTAAAATTATTATAATAAATTAAGAAAAGAAGGCTAATATAGCAAAAAAAATTAATATATTAAGTTTAGCTATAAAGAAAGAACTATAAGAACCTAAACCAAATGTTTAAATATAAGAGCTTAATTTTAATACCAAACTAAAAATAAACTACCCTAAGAAAATCCCATATAAATATATACTACTAGATATCTAGCTTAATAACCACCTGCCCAAGCTAGCTAATTACTTAGAGATACTTATTAAGGAATATATTTATCTATAGAAAGATATTAATATTATTATCATGGAAAAAGTAAATTATATAAAAATTCTATTAGTAGATAACTAGGGAGAGAAAAGGCTAGTATTTAAACTATATCTATTAAGCTAAAAAAATAAGAATTTCCTAAATAAAGTCTTTAATAATCTATATATAAAAGATTATATAAAGTAAGTAAATAAACTAATTTCCTTTAAAAGTCTAATTTTTATAATATAGTATATAATAAAAGCCAAGGATAAAGATTATATAGTTATTAATCTATAAAATATTAATAGTATTACTATTCTTAATATATACTTACTCCTATTATAGTAAGATATTCTAGTAAACCTATAAGGGAAAATATAGTTTATTATTATTAATATATAAAACTTTTTCTATTAATTTATAGTATATTATAAGTATTATAATTATTTTATTATAATTAATTACTATAAAATAAAATAATTTAAAATAATATTAATAGGGTTTAAAAACTCCCTAGTATATATTTAATATTTTATAAATAAATTTTTATAATTATACTAAGAATATATTTATATTTTTATAAATAATATAATTATTTTCTTAAATACCCTAGAGAAATATATAAAATATATTAAAATTATTTTTAATCTCTTTAAGAACTATTATATTACTTTATTACCTAAGAAGATATTTATTAAATATTTATTTATAAAATTTCTTAGATTTTTAGTAAATAAAGTAAGACTTACTAATATAATAGAAAAAATAATTGCCCTTAAAAATCTAAATTTTCCTATAATATTTTAGTTACTAAAGAAATAAATTAGAATAGTAAGATAATTAAGGTACCTTATATTACTTTTCTCCGGAAAAATTAAACTACTCTAGCATAGAAAGATAAAGCTACTAGCAAAAGGAAAAGAGATAGCTAAGCTAAATATAGGCCCTAAAAAAACAATATATACTATAAAAACTATATTTATTGAAATAAAAGCTAAAAAAAAATATTTCTAGGATATCTAGAATATATTAATAGGCCCTATAGTATTATATTATTTTAACCCTAATTAATAGCTTTTCCTATAAATAAATATATTATATAAATAAAAAATTAAATATATTATATATTATTTAGACCTAAATTATATATAAGATAAGAAAAGCCTAATCCTATCTAATAAAATTAAACCTATTATATACCTTAATTAAACTCTAAAGGACTTTAAGAAAAGATATTAGCTAATAGAACTAGAGATAGCTAGGCTAGTATAGGTATACTAAAAGCTTTAAATCTAGCTATACTTTACTAAGGAAAAACTAATCTAGATTCTTATTAACCATACTACTATTTGCTTACTTATTAACTAAAAAAGTACCTTCTTAATAAATATAAAAAAAAATAAAAAATTTATAATTATATTTCAATATCTAAGTTAATATCTTCTAAATATAAAGCATATCCTAGGGATAATTAATATATCTATGGATATATTTATAATAATGTCTTATAGTAATTGGTGCAGCTAGGTAGGCTAATAAGGTATTGTCCTCTGTATTCTAAGACTAAAGCTTGTAAGCTTTAGTTATATGATTATGTATGTGTTTATATAGTGCGGCTATAGCTAAACTATGGCTAAAGGTAGGGGTTATTCTATTAGTATTATAATTATCCCCTTTTCTTTTATAGTACTATCCCTAGTAATATATTAGGGGAATTTTTTATCTAAGTTTATTTTTATTAAGGTTTACCTATATTCTTAGTAGGGTCCTATAATAGAGTAAAGCCACTATTTATTTATTAGCTATTAATAGCTAAAGTAAGTATTTATAATATATAATTTATTATTATAACTTTAGGCCTTATTTTCCTTTTGCTTTTCTTTTTCTTATATATTCTTTTATTTTCTTTTATATATCTTTTATTTTCTATTATAATTGCCTTATTTTTTATTTTTCTATGTAATTAATGCTATTTTTGCCCTTTTTTCTTTTTGGTTTCCCTTATTTCTTTATCTCTCTCTTTTTATAATGCCTACTAATATCCCTAATTATATATATAAGGATACTAAGAAGGCCTAATACTTCTTATATATTATTACTTTCTCTATTAATAGTAATTAGTATATATATTACTTCTATATTACTAATAAGGCTAATCTTAATGCCCTTAAGGCTAGGCTTTCTACTAAAAAGCCTATTAATTATATCCTAATTATCTATAATTTCTTAGATATTATATTTATTTATTATAAGTAATATAGCACTTATGGTAATATTTGCACTATATAAATATAAACCTTATTCTCCTTTTATATTTTATTATATATTTTTATATTTTTAGCTATTAATTACTCTAGTTTAGTCCCCTTTTTAATATTAAAGCCTATATTAATAACATCAATAAATTCTATACTTATATTAATATATTACTAGCCTATAATATCCCCAATAATAATACTAGGTATAAGACTAAGAAAGGAAATAAGTATTTCTATTTTCTTGCCTAGGTTATTTATATTTATCTAGTTAATCTTACTACTAACTTATATATTACCTTTATAGCTATAAAGATTATATATTATTAGTTTCATAGGCTAGTAGGTACTAAGATTAAGTATACTACTATATATCTTTTCCTTTAGATTTTCCTTGCTTTTTACTAATATTTATTTAATTTTAGGATACTTTAATTACTTACTATAATTATATTACTAAGCATTACTATTTTCTAGTGGCCTAGTACCTTGCCCCTATCTTCTTGGCTATATATATTTCTTATTTGCCTTTTTTTACCTAAGTTTTACTAATATTTCCCCCTTTTTATATAGTAAGCTACTATCCATACCTACTAGAAGTAGATATAGGTCTTATGCCTATAGTAAGATAATGCTAGCTTTATGTTTTAGTTAATTATATTATAGGCCTTTTATATTTAGATTATTAAAATCCTTAATAGTAATAAGACTATTAATAAGTTAATTACTAAGGAGCTTTTCTTGGAGTTTTCTTTTAGTTTTTTTATTTAATTAGGAGTATTTTTTGGTAATATTTCCTAGGTAATATTAGCTATATTTAGGCCTTATTTATTTTTACTTTACTTTTATTTATATATATATTAGGCCCCTATAGCTAAGGTTAATTTAGGTGGTTTAGTTTAGCTTTAGCTAATAAATTAAGATAATATCTCCTAATTTTATAGATTTATTATTTAGTACTTATATAGTTTATTCCTTTTATATAATTTATAATTTTCTTTTTTTATATTACTTATATTTTCTACTTTTTACTTTCTTTTTTCCTAGGACTTATTATATTTCTAGATAGTACCCTATATATATACTATATCTTTCTCTAGTATCTATTAATTATACTTTATAGGCTAGCTAATCTATTTAACTAGGTAATATATTTCTTTTCTTATTTATTTCTTATTTTTAATTATCTTAATCTCCTATTCTAGATTTTTGTCTAATAAGTTAAATATTAGGAAGATTTTACTATATTTTCCCTCTAGTAATCTCTATAGTTCTAATAAGTTTATATAAAATATATTATATAATCTTATATATTTCTTGGACAATGCTATTCTATATATCTACTACCTAATTACTTTTAGTATTTATAATGGTTTAATATATTTTAGAATTAGCTTTTTTTTTTTATTTTTAAACTTAATATTTTTAATTAAAAGTCCTATTAGATTCCTTATTTGGAACTTAAGTAATATATGCCTTTTATTATAATATAGGACTTGTTTTTTAGTAGTTTCTTATTATTATTTCTTTGCCTTTTCTTATAGGTCTTTTAGATATTTTACTTGGTATTTTACCTTTAGTAAAGTAACTTATATTAGTTCTTTTTCTTTCCTAATATAAAAGTCTAGCTTATATTTAAATAATATTTTATTAAATAATATTTTAATTGTACTATTCTTTGTATTATTATATATAAATTAAGCTATTAGTAATAGATTTATTTAGTTAGTTTAGTTACTATTAATAAAGTAATGTAAATAGTATTTTAATACTTAGTTTATTCTTTTTATTTATTTATTAGTTTATAGGTAAAATACTATAAAAAGCCTTCTTTTTATTTATATTATATAGCAAAGTTTTGCCTAGAACTTACTAGTAAATATAGGATCTTTATTTAATATAATACCCTTTAAAAGGCTATATATTAGCTTAATCTTCTTATAAAAGGTCTTTATAAGGTCTTTTATAGTTATTATTATAAATATTAATAAAAATAAAAAGTATTTTATAAAATAATCTATAATTACTAATATTAAGTTAGCTTTTCCTTATTCTATAAGTATAGGGGATAGTCCTATAATAAAATCTATTATAATTTTGGCCTAGGGTCCCCTTAGAATTAGTAGGGATTTAAGGGAGCCATAAAGATAATATCTTCTTATTATTATTCTTTGGTATATATAGTAAGTCTATATTAGTTTCTTAATATTTTTATAAATCCTATTCTAGTAGAATTTATGTTAGATTAGCTCTTTGGTATGGTATTGCCTAAAGTAGCCTATTAAGAGGTCTTTATAATATAGGCTTATAATTTCTTATTAGATTGCTAGGTTCTTTAGAATATATAGTCTCCCCTTATACTATAGGAGGTTTATTTTATCTACTAACTAGTTGGGGTCTTATTATAGTTTCTTTTATTTTATATATTCTTTTTTTTCTTTTGTCTTTATATTTCTTGTTTATAGGTATCTTATTAACTCTTTAAGAGGTTTTAATACCTTTTGGGCTATATATTTTTCTTTAAATAATATTTTTTTTGCTTATTTAGATAGGGTATATTACTTATAATTAATAATCCCTTGGAATTAGTTAGTCTATTGCTTAGAATTTAGGCCCTTATTAGTAGTCTTTCCTTTTATATAAGCTAATAAGCTAATAATTACTTTACCTAAAGAAATCTTTCTATACTTAGATTAATATTATATATCTTTCTTTTTCTTCTCTAGGAGGGTCTACTTTTACTATCTTTTAATATAGCTTTATAGAATTGCTAATTATATTCTTACTAGCTTTTATTTTAGTCCTTGGACTAGGTCTAGATTCTCTGGGGTTTTATTTTTATAATTAGGTCTTTTTAATAGTATATTTGCTAGATTATTCTTCCCTATTTTATACTAAATCTTAAAATTATAGGGTATTAAATATATATACTAATAGACTTATTTCTTATTTAGTTTTATATTCTTTATAAAGGTTTATAAATTCTAGTAATTATTTAGAATCTTTATAGGTCTTGCTAGGCCTTTAAGATAATATTGCTAATATTTAAAGGACTTAACTATTATTATTAGCTCTTAGTCTAATATACTATAATTTAACTTAGCCCCCTTAAACTTTTGGGACTAGAATATAATAAGATAATAATGCCCTTCTTTATTAGGTTAGAATAGGATTTTTATTATTATGAATTTTAATATATTTATTTTTATTTTTATTAATAGCCTAGGATTAAAATATTATAATAATAGAGCTTTCTAGAATACTTAGATTAAGTTCTAAAATACTTTAATTTTCCTTTTATTTAGCTTTACTAGCCCTTGTTTCTTGCTATCCTTATTTTCTTTTAATAGAATATATAAAGATATTATAATATTTAAATATTAATATATAAACTATCTATAAAAATTATAGAATCTAAGGAATACTTAAATTTCTTAATATATTAAGGGTTTTTCCTATTTTACTATTATCTTTACCTAGCTAGGGTCTATTAAAACCTTGGTATTTAATAGGATAAACCCTAGGAACTTTATTTGGTCTTAGTAAAAGGTATATTTAGAGGGTTTTGCAAATAATTTAGCTTAATATAATTATTATAAGACTTTTTTAAGGTATTTTATATATAATTTTCTATCTTTTAAAAATATAAGGATATTATCTAAATATACTATATAAACTATATTTATTAGCCCCTATAAGGCTTAGTATATATAACTTTAGAAAGTAACTAGGGTATTTATTAGTTTAAAGGATATAATTAAATATTTAAAGTAGCTATATTAAATTCTAAAGGCTATTTTCTATTTATTGCCTTTCTTAATATAAATCCTATAGTATATATTTTTAATATTAATCTTTAAGAAATAATTTACTCCTTAGATATAATTAAAGATCTTAGAAATTAGGGATAAAGGGTATTAATTTCTCTCTATAATCTTATTAAGCCTCTAGTAGTCTATATATAGCTATAGGCTCTTATCTTTCTTTAGTATAAATAAAATAGGGGCTTTTATAGGACTTTTAGAGGGCCTAATTTATTCTTTTTAGAGATTATTTTAAAGATATTTCTAGAATTTTTTTAGCTTAGTTTAGAAAAGGGGGTAAATAGGTCTATATAGGGATATTTTATTAGATAATAAGTTAATTATATAGTCTATGGTCTTATACCTTGATAATTTACTTACTTAGTTAGCTCTAAATATATCTAAGAACTTATATATTTTCCTAGGTATATTCTTTATTTAAAGGGGAATTTCCTTTATATTCCCTAGGATTAGGTAATTCTTAGGGGCCTATATGACTATTTATATCTTAGCCCTATTTCTATAGGCTTTAATAAACTTATATAATAATAGGATCTTAGCTTTCTTTTAAATCTACTTATATTACTAATATCCCTCTTTAGGGTCTAGGATAATATATTTATTAATAAAGATTAAGTTAGATAATAATAAGGGGATTTCCCTTAAATTTAGATTATCTTTAATATTAATATAATTATAAGTAAAAGTATATATATATTCTATAGAGTTTATTAATTTAATAGGAATCTTCTAAACTTATTATATATATAATATTTTTTGGCCTATAATTAATAGTATAGGCTTTATAGTTTAAGCTATTTATAGTCCTTATTTAATTATAAATTCTTCTAAAATAAGATTATAGTTAGTATATAAATTAAGGTATATTTATATTTTAATAGGATTTTAGGCATTAATTATAATAAAAGACTTAAAGTAAGATTCTATCCTTACTATATTTAGGTCAGCTATAGCTAGGGGTATAATTATAGCTATAGCCTATTTCCTAGGGTATTATTTTTGGATTTATAAGATTTAGGATAATTATAGCTTATATAGCCTTGCTTATTATAATTATAGTAGATTATATTACTTTGTAATAATTATTATAATAGAATATTATAGTATCCTAGCTTTTAATATAGTTATTACTAGCTATAAGGCTTGCTATAGGGCTGGTAATTTGGTATATAGGAATGGTTCCTATTTTCCCCTTTAAATTAAAGTAAATAGGAGGGGTTTTTTTTTAGTTACTTATAATCTAGTAGCCTATAATTATTATTATTCCTCTTTTAGTTATTAAAAAGGAATATCTAGTTTTAGGCAGCTAATATAATAATCTTAGCCTATATTTTTAGTAAAGTACCTATTTTAAGAATAATATAGTCTTATAGCTTTTTTTATAATTTAATAAAAAAGAAAAATACTTTATTCTTTTTAGTATACTTTAGGAGTAATTTCTTTAGGGAATTTAAGTATTTATAGAATTCTTATAGTAATTACCTATTATATTACTTTATAATATTAATCTTAATTATAATTATAGCCTTAATATTAATAATATTATATAATAAAATAAGGATCTATTTCTTAAAGCCTTTTTAATTATCCTTAGCCTTTTCTTAGTCTTTCTTTTCCTTTTTATTAAGATATTACTTTTATTTTCCCTTACCTTCTAGACAAAGGTAATAGATAGCCCAAAAGACCTTTTTAATATCCTTTTTATATTATCTAGGGGCTAGCTTAAATGATCTTTATAAGTTCTATAGCTATTTTTCTCTTTTTTGGCTTGTAATTAGTAGTATAAGGACCTTTATATTCTATAGCTTAATTTTCCCTTTATTTCTAAATAATAAGTTATTTAATTATTATCTTAATTACAAATATATATTCCCTATATTTTAGGGAAGATATTCTATTAATTATTATAGAAGTTCTTTTTTTTATTTTTTAAGAAATTATAATTCCTTAAGCTTTCTTATTTAGGCCTTTATAGCTACTCTTTATTCCATAATATTAGGATTATTTTATTCTAAAACCCTATTATTTTCTAAAGGGGTTATTAAGGGATTTTTAGGTATTTTATTTTAAGTAATACTTTTAGTACTCTCTAGGATATTTCTTATAATTTATACTATATTAAACCTAGGTGGCTATAATAAAAGCTTTAGAATTATAATAATATCTTATAGTAATTAGTATAGCTAAATAGGCCAATAAGATATTATCCTCTATATTCCAAGACTAAAGCTTATAGGCTTTAGTTATATGGTTATGTATATATTTGTATAGTATGGCTATGGCTAAACTGTGGCTAAAGATAGGAGCTGCCCCACTGGCGTTACAATATTATCCTATTTACTAGCTAAATAAGACTATATCTTGGAAAATAAAAAAGAAATATTTAACTATAAATGAAAGGGTAAACTCTTATAGGACTATATCTATTACTTTATAAAGATATTAGCTAAATTAAAATTACTAAAAAGTATTAAAAAAGGATATAAGGATTATTTTAAATAGGTAAAAGCCTTATAATAACTTGGGAATATAAACTAAAAACTAAGACTATCCTTTATTTAAATAAATAGACTTTTATACTTATAGGACTTTAATAAATAGCAATAACTATATATACCTAAAGAGGTAGCCTAAGTATTACTTAAAGATTTCTATTAATAAAAGTTCTATTAAGAATATAATTAAATTTACTAAGAAATATAAAGTAGCTTTACTATTAAAAACCTATATAAATTGGTTTCAAAGTATACTAGTAAGTATAATATATACTAATAAAATACCTTTCTATAGTAGAAACCTATAAGAAAATTAATTCCTATCTAGTTATTACCTATTCTATTTTATATAATAATTATAGACTTTATTATTAGATTTTCTATAATAAAAGTAAATAATAGCCTATAAAAAAAAATAGGAAAACTATATTATAATATATTAATAATATTAATCTATAAATATTATAAGGTATTTTTATTAATATTAAGTAATATAGTATATTTGGCTAAGAACTAAATTAAAGTTTTTATTATAGAATTATTTTATAATAACTAGGGAATCCCTAAGGTAATTATCTTAAATTATAATTAAAAGTTTATATTTAAATTCTAAACTAAAGTATAGTAGATATATAGTACTAAGCTCTAGTACTCTATAGTATATTATCTATAGATAAATAGCTAATTAGAATATATAAACTAAACTATAGAAATAATACTAAGATACTTTATTATAAATAATTTAATTATTTTATAAATAGAAATTATTATTTTATTATAATTTGCTATAAAAAACTTCTATTTAGTTAATATTAGTATATTTTTAAGTAAATTGCTTATGGGATAGTATATAGATAATAGATTATACTATTTAGGTAAATTAAATTATTTTAGAGATTCTATAGTAATTAATAAGTAAGCTTGCCTTATTATTGCTTGGTTATAAATAGCTATAAAGGGATAGTATAATAAAAAGTATTATCTAATAAAGTTTAAACTAGGGGACTAGGTATAGCTAGAACTTACTAAAAACTTATATAAGGTAATTAATAATTAGGTATAAAAGCTTAAGGAAAAGTATATTAGACTATATAAGATTTTTAATAGGGTAAGTTACTTAGCTTACTAACTTAAAATAAAGAACTATTTAAATATATTAAGATTAAATTTTTGAGTTTCTATTATTATTGGAATAGGTTAATACAATTATCTATAAATTATTATACTTTTTAATCTCTTAGTATAATTACCCTTATACCAAACTATTAATTTAAAGATTATATATAATAAAAACTTTAAAAATAATAGCTAGTAATAAAAATAAGGCCTTTCTTAGACTATTATATATTAGTCAATTTAGCTAAAATTAATATATAGCAAAATAATAAATATATTCTAGTACCTTATTATCTAAAGTACTATAGGGCAGCTTAATAAGACTAGCTACTAATATAAGGACAATAATCTATAGCTTAAAACCACCCTTATTAATAATATCTTTAGTAAGCTTAATAAAAAGATAAAAAATAGAGTAATAATATTTAATTAGAGCAATAATATTAAAGGCCTTAATATTTATACTAAAATTAAGCTTATAATCTTTAAGATCAAGGTTCTATAAGAATAAGAGAATAAGGCTAAAAGACTAACTAGCAATTTCCTTAATTAATAAAAAAAAGAGCTAAAGGCCTTGCTTAAATTAGATATTAAGAATAAGATTAGACTTTAAAGATATTAAAAAAGGTTTTTAATAAGAATATAAAAAGAGGAAAAGTAAATGGATTAGATTATTTAATTTATTAGGTTGGCTAAAGAAAGGAATTAATAAAGAAAATAAAAAAGATAATTAATTAATTAATTATCTAAATAAATATATAAAAAAAAAAAAAATTATAATTAAAACTATCGGGGACTATTTAAATATATACCTAGTAGTATCTATGGTATACCTAATATTAGCTAGTAAGCTTATAAAGAGGCCTAGACTAATAGAAGTCTAGGGAAATAATCCTACTAAATAAAGAAATGAATATTAGTACTAGAAAGTTAAGAGAATTATTGATTTATATATTATAAAAAAAGATAAGTAATAAAAGATAAAGTATATAGTAATATAAAAGAAATATCCTAATAATTATAACCTTTAGTTTAAAAAAGATACTATTAATATAAATAATACTATTTAAAAATATTATAAGAGAAAGGTAAAGGTAGACTAACTTATTAAAAAAAATATAAAAGGATTTATATTATTTTTTCTAATTAAGGAAAGTATAACTAAAGATAGAGTTAAAAAAGCTAAAAAGGATAATAATACTAGAAAACCTACTAAAGAAAATAAAAGTTAATATAAAATACCTATAATAAGAAAAGATTAAATTAATAGGTAAGTTAAAAGAGGAAGAAATAAACTAAAAAAAAATCCCTATTAGGATATTCCTAATATAAAAGTAATATCCATAGGGAAGAAATAGACTCCTATTAGAATAAAATATAGAAGACCTAGAAAATCTATTAATTATTAATAATTTTCCTTATATATATTACTTCTAGCTAGTATTATAAGCCAAAGAACTAGTATTTTACTATTATTAATAGTATAATAAATACTCTATATTATTTAAGAAAAAAAGATATTTTTTATTACTATTTTTCTAGATAAGTTATAGCTATATTATCCAAGAAGAACTAGTATTTTACTATAAATACTATATTTATAAAGTACTTTATTTATAAATAATTAAGATATATATAATATATTTTTAATTAGTAAAAAGATATATTATTTTAAAGATAAAGCCTTTTACTAAGTAGGCTATGGGTATTATTAGATATTTATATTAATTTCTAGAAAGAATAGGAGTAAGAAATTAAGAGAGTCCTAGACTATAATAATTAATAGATAAAATAGTACTAAGCTCTAATAAGTTTCTAAGAATATTTACTATTTGTCTATAGAACCTAATCTATATTAATACTAGTACTATAAGGCTAAGAAAGAGTTTCTATAATAATAAATAAGTAAATAAATATACTTAAGTAATTAAATTAATATACTTTTATTTATAAGAATCTAATAATATTTATATTTTTACCTTTTATATTATATTTTTTTTTTATTTTTCTTTATATATATAGATATTATTAAAAGGATTATATTTAACCTAGGCCCCTTTAAAGTTCTTTCTAGTATAGAAAAGAGTTATAGCTAGGATATTATATATTATATTATTTTTTTTGCCTATTTAATATAAGTAAATTAATTATTAAATATTAATAGCTATTAATAAGTATTAGAGTTATATAATAATATATTAGCTATTTATAAAAGTAAAAAGGCCTTTTATTTTTAATATTTCTATTAAAATAATCTAGGAATTATTACTAATTTTAATAAATAATTTAAGTTTAAAGGATTTAATCTAGTCTTTAAATATATTAATTACAAAAACTTTATCTACTATTACTACTACTTATAAAATACTTAATATACTCTAGGCATTTTTATAGTAAAACCATACTAAATTCTCTATAGCCTTTATTTTTAATAACTAGCTTTATATATACTAATTATATAAAGAACCCTTTTCTTATTAAATTCCCTTTTTATTAATTAAATATATTATTAAAATATTAACTTAATTATTAATAAAAGTTTATAAATATTTACTAAGATTTTCTTAGATATAAATTATAAATTTTTCTTTATATTTAATAATAATATAATAATATCCTTTATATATAATGCCTATGGGTAATTTACTAAGAAAATATTAAAGGCTTAGGCTATTATTAATAATATAATTAGGCTTATTATCTCTAATAAAGATAATATAAAACTTACCTATATAAATATTATAAAAATAATAATACTCTTAGAAAATATATTATATAATATTATAAATATTACTAAGGTAAATAAGGAAATTACTTAGAATAAGGTTTATTATTTACTTAAATTCTTTAGTAAAAAGAAGGATATTAATATTTATATATAATTTATTTATAATTAAGTTAAAGGAAAGTAGGTACTAAAGATACCTAGCCTAGAATCTAAATTATATTCTTATTAGATTAATTTAATTAATAAGATATTTATAATATCTATACTTTTTTACCTTTCCCTCTTTACTTATATTATAATTATAAAAAGTCTACTAAAGTGGATATTCTTTATTATTAACCTATTTATTATTAAAATATAGAAAAAGGCTAGCCTAGCCAAGATCCTATATATATTTAAACTTACCTAAGCTTAAATCTTTATCTTAGTCCTTAGATATTTAATAATCTTTGCCTATAAGCTTATTATAAATAAATAAATCTATTATATTTAGTTTATATAAATCTATATATAATATATACTTTTTAGTATTCTTAACTATGCCTATAATTTTACTTGGTATTACTTAGTATATATAAACTAACTCTATGCTAATTTTATTTTAGACTATATTACTAAGCTAGCAGGGATTAATACTATATATATAATTAATATTAATTATTATTTAATTATATTAAATAAATAGTGCCCTATCTTTATTAACTTACTTAGTATTATAATTATTTTTAATTTATTTTGCTAGACTAAAGTTATAATAAAGTATATTATTTATATTATTAATTAATTATAGGCTAATAATTGGAATTTATAAGTGCTTATATGCTTTTACTAAAAATAGGAGAATATCTAGTTGGGTATTTATAGTCTAGTATAACTATTAGCTATTTATAAGATTATTAAAAGCAATATAAGAGCTATATAACTTATTACTAAGCTAGGAAATCCTATTATTAATTTAATAATTATGGTTATGGCTAAGATAGCTAAATTTTTATAGAAATTCTATAATAATAATACTATTATCTATAGGGAGTTAGAGGCCTAAAAGTAATAAAAAGTCCTTAGTCTAAGGCCTTAAAATAACCTAGGATATTAAAGCCTAATACTAGAACTAATTTAGTTAAATAAAGGATATAATAAGTAAGTTTTGTATATAGTAAATAAGAATATATTGCTATAGTATATACTAGGGATATTATAATAAGAGTAAATAGTATAATATCTAGTAGTAGATAATTAGCTATTTAAAATAATTTACTTATAATCTTTTTGTCTTTTTTACTTTTTTTATTATATTATATTTATATTTATTTCTATATATCTATAGGCAATAATTATACTAATATTTATAACTATATTCCTTAATTATACTAAGTATAATATATTTTTCTATATTAATAGGGATATTATTATAAATAGATAGAAATCCCAAGGATTTACTAAAGAACCTACTTATAATAAGTCTATAAAATAGTATAGATTTATCTAGCAAATATCCCCCTAAAGATTTACTAAAAATATTCCTAAGATATTTTCTAAATATCCAGAATAATAATTATCTAATAATTAGCAAATATCCTAGTAAATACTAACTAGGATATTCTATAGATATCCTAACCAAAGTTAAAAAATAACTTAAGATAAATTATAAAAAGCTTTAAAAAAACTAATAAAGAATATCTATAAATAAAATAAAGAAATTATCTATAAAATATCCCTAGAAAAAAATATAAAAAAAAAAGATTTTTAAATAAAAAAGAAAAGGATATTAAGTATAAAAATAAATACTTTTATCTATTAAAATAAGACTTACTTATTTATACATAATAAAATAAGCCTTTGGCTTATTTATTTATCCTTCCCTTTACTATAGTTTATAGTAGCTTATCTAAATTAGCTATTTATTTTAAGTACTAATAATAAAAGTCCAATTAAGAAATATAATATATCTAGTTTATAGATAATAATAAAAAATATTATATTATTATTTATTTTTTTTACTAATAAGCTTAATTTTTTATTAGATCTAATACTTAGATATTCTAGATTAATATAAATTATAAGTATTTTATTAAATATAAAGATATTAAGATTATTTAGAGCTTTTTTATACTAATCTCTTATATAGGTAAATTATTCTTTTTTATTAATAATTAATAATTAATTTTAGTTAAAATTATTTAATTATTTTATTTATTTAAGTATATATTAATTATCTAAATCCTAGTATATATTAATTTATATTTAAGAAATTTTTTTTTATATTTAAATATTAATATAATATTAATATTAAATAAATATACCTTTATAATAAAGATTTAATTAGGATTATAATTAATTAAAATTAATTTTATTTAATTAGTATATAATAAAATATTAATTATTTTATTTTTTTATTTATATTTAATATTTAGAAAATATCTTAAATAATATAATTTTAAAAGATAATTATAGCTTTAGTAAATTTAATATTTAGTATATTTATATTAAATTTATTTTTAATATAATATTAAAAAGCAATATCCTTATTAATCTAAAGGATCTTATTTATAATTCTTATTTATAATAAAATTACTTTTTATAAAATATAAAGCTAATTATTTAGAATTATATAATTAAATTATAAATATATTTAAAAGAAAAATAATTTTTTTTTAATTTATTAATATATTTTTAGAATATTAATCTATATATTTTTATTAGGCCTTATATAAAAAAAATATAGTAATTTATAATAGCTTTAACTAAGCTTATTGTAAAATTCTAATAATATATTAAGATTAAATAAAAAATTATATAAATATAATTAAGATTATATATAAAATATTATATTATTAAAGTAAATAATTTATTCTATTTAAAGAATATATTAATAAATAAATCTTATTAATTTCTTATATATTTACTTATATATTAATAATTTTAATTTTATAAGATTAGATTTTAAAAGGATTTAGGCTAATATAATATTCCAAGAATTTAGAATCTTATTAAATTTTTAAAATAATTTAATTTATAAATAATTCCAAAGAAGATTTATTTATTATAGTATATATATATATTTTTTATTTTTTATTAATATTTTAATTTCTTTTAAATATTTAATAAAAAAAAACTTAAATAAAATAAAATAAAAAGTAATAAATATATATTAAATAAATAATTAATAATACTCTATAAAAAAATATTTTTAAAAGACCTATTTAATTATAAATATTTATATTATTTAATATAAAATTAATTAATTTAGTAAATAAAATAGATTAATATTAACTTTTAATTATTTCTTAGGCTTTATTATCTAATATTATTTAAATATTATTATAATATTTAAATAAATATTTTTTTTTAATATAAAAACTATTTTTTAATTATATTATAATTAAATCCTAATTAAATCTAAGAAAAAAAAAAAAATAGGAATATTAGCTTTATTTATAAAATAATTAACTTAAAGAGTAAATTAGGAAATAAAAATTAATAAAAAAGAAAAGAAAATTTTAATTAAAAAAATAAAGATTTAAATTTAAAAAAAAATAAGCTTAATTAAATATATAAATTAATTATATATAAAAAAATAAATCTTTAAATTTATATTAAAATATATATTTTTTATTATATTTATTCTATAATAAATATTTACTTTTTTTTTATTTTAAATAAAAATAATAAAATATTTTAATTATATTATTAAGTCTTTTTAATTATATAAAATTAATTTTTTTATTTTTAAATTATAATATTTATAAAAATAATAAAATTTAAGAAATAATTATATATTAAAAAAATAAAAATTAATTATATTATTAATAAAAAAAAAAACTTATTTCTTAAAAATATATTAATATAATATTATTTTATTATTAAATTATATTAATAATTAAAATTAAATTTAAACTATAAATTAATATAATTTATAATTAAAAAATTAAGAAAATAAATTAATAATATTAATTATTAATATTAATTTATTATTTAAAATTTAATACTTTATATTTTATATTATAAATCTAAATATTATAATAATAAATATAATATTAAAAATTAATTAAATAATTAAATAATTTATAATAAAAATAAAAATAACTATATATTAATTAAAAATAATAAAATATCTTTTTAATATATAAAATAATTTTATTATTAAAAAGCTTATAAGAAAATAATTCATCTTTATATAATTAAAATTATAAATAAGCTTAATAGCCCTTAGTTTTTATATAAAATAATATTATAAATTAATTCTTTAAATAATCTCTAAATATAATAATTATAAAAAAATCTAAAATATTATATAATTATTTATTTATTATATACCTTTTTACTAGATAAATTTATTAAAAGCTAATCTAATTTAAGAAATAAGGTAACCCAAATATAAACCCTACTTAACCCAGGTTAGGTCAGGCTCTAACCCCTTGCAAAGGGGGTTAGGTTTGGGGGGTAAGGGTTAGGCTACACCACAGGGGGGGATTAGGTTGTATGTACACTCACAGTTCCAATGCTTGTCAACTTACTAGCCACTGGGGCTGCCTGGGCGAAAGGAGCCGCAGTGAGGGCAATGGCGCAGAGAGTACAGACGAGCATAATAAAGGTAGTAGGTTAGAAAAGTGAATAAGGAATGTGTGCTGATAGGTTGATGGAAACAAAAACTCAATAGAAGAGAAGAGCCAAGATGAAAAGAGTCTGTCAGTTTATAGCCCTGACTGCTTCAGCGCAGTACCTGTCACTCATGTCCCTTGGCCGTTCGTGCCTTGCATACCCGCTAGTCTCTTTTGGAAATCCCTTTTGTCTCGAAGGATACGGGCATAAACAATTGGGTTTTATTAAAGCACCTGTAACCCTGTACGAGTGGTGGAACATCAGTGCACCGGGGCTGTTGGGGAAAAGAACATTCCCGAGACTCCAGTTTGTTCCATTAACCCGGACCCATAGCACGTCTCAGAAGCCAAAATAGACAAAACATAAGAAAATGATGAGTCACGTCCCTTGTCGCCGCAGACTTTTACCAGTCAACCTTTTGACATTGTCTGGCCCTTGGCCATCAGGATGAATATGACTAATGGCCAAACCAACTTGCTTGCGCCAAGCCCATCACGCCAGCACTCAACCAGCAAGGGAAAGGGCGAGTGTCATTTCAAATTAGGAGCCATGTGCAATGCAGCGCTCTTCGTTGACGCGACCAAGTTCATGTTGCCTCCTTCAGCCTATGAATGAGTGATGTCACACAACATAGGAGACTCTGCTCACAGGGGGGCGGGATGATAAGGCCGACAAGGCGTGTGGGGCCTGTGTCGAATTCAAACCAACCCAGCGAGCAAGATCAAAGCTAGTACGGTGATAAAATTAACCCCAATGCTTTGCGGGCCGGGGCCTTGGCGCTATTACAGGCGTCTGCCAGCGGGCGCTTTGAAGCCGCCGAGAGTAGATGGCAGGAGAGAATGCCGAGCCATGCGATGGGCAGGAAACCCGCCCGTGCTCTAAATACGAGCAAGCTTTGCCCGGCATGTCACGGCCATCGCTTGAGCAGCTTGGCCCTAGCTTGTATGCGCCGGGTCCCGTGGACTCCGAGCAAGCGATGCAACGCGGCGTGGGTCACGGCCACGGCTGAGCAACCAATAGAGAGAGGCTGTGGATTCGATGCGGCATTGCATGCAGAACCATGTCTCTCAAATAGAAATCGACGCCGACCCAGCGAAGCCTTGATCATGCTGGAATCAACGAATGTGATCACCGGAAGTGATAAATGGATGCAACAACACCATTAGCCCAGCGTCCAAGCTTTGCTCGTAAACGCTAGTCTGGGTATTTGCAATTGACGACCTGGATCAGCGAAGTAAAAAATCCACCACGCCAGGCATGCATCTACAGCCTTCCTAAAATATTCCCCATGTCCATATGGTATGCAAAATAGACGTAAAAGACGAAAAAAAGAAGGGGTATATGATTGCTCATCCGGGGAATTGAACCCCGACCCCACGCTTGGAAGGCGTGGATCCTAACCTTAAGAGGTGTTAATAATGTGAAACAGGGAGTTTAGGGTAGCGGTGAATCTTACCATTAGACCAAATGAGCTGTTGCGCTTTTGTTGAGGACAACAACCAGGAGAAAGGTATATATGCTGCGGAAATTCCTGCATGCTCGCATTTTCATTTCTTCTCTTGCATAAGTTCCAATTCGTGAATGAGCAAGCACTTGCACAGGAAATAGACAGCGACGATGGCAGAAAAACAGAATGTGTATTTGGAGAAGCCACTTATAAGCTGGCACTGTGACAATTACCCCAGCCTATTATTGGCCTTTGAGAAGCTTCATTATCTTGTCCAGCCCTTGTGCATCGTCCTCCATGGTCTCCGCCTTTTCCGGATCCATCCAGCCAATTGTGTAGCTTCCCCCGAAATCAATGACCCAAGCATCTTCGTTTTGGTCGACGAGAACATTGTCAGCCTTGGCATCACCCCACACAATGCCACTTTCATGCAACAGTCGAACAGATTGGCTGATCTGAGATACCCGCCGCTCACAAGCCTGGGGAGAGCCCCATTCAACGAGGTACTTCGACAATGGCTCCGCTTTCGATGAAGGGGAAGAGTATTCCAAATACCCAATCCTCGTCTCAAACAAGGCCGTATAGTTTGCAAATGTAAGCATTTGGCCGAGGGGGGATATTGCCTTCAAGGATTTCTTGTGGGTAAAGATCTCCACTCTCGACTCGGTTGACGGAGCTGCGTGTTTGAAGTGTTTGAAAAAGCAGACAGTAGGATTTCCGTCTTGATCTGGGACAATGACCCTGGCCGGAGGTTGAATAAGCCTGTGCTCCGGCTTTTGATAACATATTTGAACATCGTCCAGAGAATAAGTTCGACCCCACTCATTCATGAAAATGCTGTCCATTTTCACTCGAGGAGTCTTGTGTCTGTGGTCCGTTTCGATGAAGTATGGAGGAAATATTTCGTCCACAACTTTGAGTCCACATGTGAATTCTCCAACAGGGAAAAAGTACTGTCTAAGGGTTGGTAGCGCGCTGACAGCTGAAGGCTGTGGCCTAGGGACAAGTTGGTGAACCAACTGTTCGAAACATCGCAAAAACCATTCAAATGCGTCCTCTTCATAGAAATCATCCATTTCCTCTTCACCGGAATGGAATAACTCCAGGCATTTGAAATACTGCTCGAGGGCCATAGGAGAATTGACGAATTCGGAAGGATCGACCAGGCAGCGGAACAAGTGACCATCGGTGGTTCGCATTGTTACTTCGCAGTCTGAATCAAACATGTGCAAGAATCTCTGGGTGATTTTGTAGTACTTTGCTTGAGCCATTTTGATCAGAGCGAATGGGTATTGTAGGGAATTGGAATTAGAGTCTTGAGTGGGAGAGTGCAAAACCCTTAGAATTAACAGCCAACAAAAAACTATGCGGGAGTGCCTGAGGTTCCACATGCAATTCACACCACAACCAACATTGATCCAGCAACTACTGATCTAGCCACAAGAAGGCGGCAGTCCTTTTAGAAAGGCTAGTTGGCTACGTTTGACGATGAGCATTTGATTGTGGACATATATAAAGGGCTGATGTAGAGCAAGTAAACAGTGAAGCGTAGGCGTGGTTATTTTGAGGGCAAGACCGTTGCCATATTTGTCTTGCGTGGAGTGGCATAAATGCATGTTCGAAAAGGGGGACATAGTTTTCAAGCACGTCATTGAGATACTCTTCAAATAAAAGTGTGCTTGTTTCTTATTAATAGATTCTCCGTGTGAATAAAACCAAACACTAGAAATAATATTTTCCATCTCCAGATATGCGTCTATCCGTTACCCTGTCCTGCCATAGTCACGCGAGCCGGGCATCTCATAGGAAGACATGGGATGTGAAGAGTGGAGCTCCGCATGTTGGGAATAAGTCAAAGGCGTACTAGACAGCTCAAGGGGCGTGTTGTTCACATAAGGCTGTGGATATGAAGAGCCCCAATTCCCCGTGTTGCTATATTGTGCATCATGCATGCCCATCGGAGCAGTCGTTCCATCAACCTCGTATTGACTTGGTGGGATAGGGCCATAGCCGGGCGGCGGCCTCATCTGTGAGGGGGTTATCGGGGTCACTGACTGCGGTGGACTCTGGTACTCTGCCTTGGTTGGCTGTACCGCATTGTTATTGACCGCACCGTACATAGCTGGAGGCTGGGGTGCAGCTCGCTTGCGCCGGCGCCACCACCACGCGGCTGCCAGGAGCAAGACAATGAAGGCAGTGCCTCCAACAGCGGCACCCACAATAGTTCCCGTCGACGGCTTGCTCGAGCTGGAGCTTGTAGCCTTGACCGACGGAGTGACGTGTTCCGTAATAGTCTTTGTCTTCGTCACCATGTGCTTGGCGTTTGCGAAGTCGGTGACGGTGATCCTGTCAATTTCCACCACCGTCGCCCATTCAGTCTTCCACTGTGTCATCGTTTCGGTATCAGTGACAGTAGTGGTCGATGACTCGGTCACCCAGTCTGTGGCCGTGGCCGTGGCGCGACGCTCTACCGAAACGCCGCGCCGAATGAGAGCGTCAGCAAGAGCATTCAGGCTAGATGCTGGTTTGATGTAAAATATTTGCTCGAGGGGTGCTTCTGCGACCGTGGCAGTCGGATATGCAGGCACGAACCGTTTGGCAACGTCACTGGAAGAATCTGTTATTGTCCTTGTCGTAGTGACGGTTGTCGTGCCCGTGTCGACGTTGGACTTGGTAACATGAACTATGGAGTTCTTGTTGCTAGTGGTTTCTTCGGTCGTGGTTGCGTCTTCCGACACCGTCTCTACCTCGGTTGTGGTTTCCCAAACAGTAGTGGTAGATGTTATTGTAGTACTGGATAAGACATTTTCACATTAGCAAACCTGCCAAAGATAGAGTCGCGGAGGGGCCGGGTGGATAATACTTGCGTTTGTGCGCTGCACTTCAGGTTAGTATTGTCGCAAGCCTCGTCACTTTCGCAGCACTATTGATGCATGTTCAGTCATATTGGCGCTTGGAGGCTGGCTTGGCAAACAACGGGAGGAACCTACGAATGGGTCGCCGCTGGTTGGGATGCAGCAAACAGCGCCCGTCCCGCAACAGTAATGACTGCCATCCTGGCAGCATTCGGTATTGGACGGACAACACCAACCATCATCAACTGAGCCGCAACATCTGTAACCGGTATTGCAAGTACCGCCATCAGTCCAAGAGCAACTGACCTGGCGAGGGAAGATGTCAATGTCGCGAAAGATAAGCTCGGAGGCCAATGCGGCGTGTATTGGGCTTTGCTGGCGGCTCGCAGCACCCCAGTGGGTGATGAAGGCTTCGACGTCGTCTCCGTCCGTTGTGTTCAGCTCTCGGGCGCTTCGTTCGAGGCTGTGATGTGCAGCCCAGGCAGGCGAGCCCATTATGAAGCGAGGTAAAACAACCAAGGCCACGGCTAAGCTTTCAGAAAAGAGCATTTTGAATGGTAATGGAAGAAACAAGGGCGCCTTTGGGCTCTAATCGACTTAAGAACAAGCCACAACGTGCAAACAGGCACAGAACTTGCCCCCTTGACTCGTGTTACAGCACTTCCAACTTGCACACCTTTTTCGTCTACCATCAGGCTGAGCCTCGAGCTGAAGGCGGCTACGACGATGGAGTTAGACTCTTTGTGTAGGGTGGTCGGAAAGGGATTGCATTGGTCGCCAGGAATACAAGGCATGTCGTATTTTTCAAGGTGACCATCCCGCGGAGATTCTCCCAGGTTTCGTCTACGCTCCTGCTACCCCTTTCTGTCTACTCCAGCAGCCTCGGTTATTAAATACACGAATCTCTTCAGATGGAACAAGCTCTCGGGCCAGGCGAAACATTGGCGTACAAGGCGCACATAGAAATATCGAATCTTTGGAGCAGCATCGGACCCTCTTCATGATAAAAAAGGACCCCACGCAAATTCAATGCGCGTCAGATTATAGTACGCTTTTATCTGTAGCCCTTTATCATTTCAAGGTAATGTTTCGGGCAAGACGCACCTGATTCTCAATGTCTCGCCCCCAAGTTGGATTAGGCGGGTCGTTATCTCCAATCAAAACCTCCTGCCACCCTCCAGGTCAGCCGCTCCAACCGGAAAGACAATCCAAGGAGGGTTGGTCCTTTTAGCCATCAGATGGATCAGTTCCAAAATTCGCGCGCGTATGGTGTTGGGGCGACAATTACAGGCAGGTGATTGGGAGTGGTACGAATGCGATTAGATTAATTCAGCTCGCTTACCTGGTCAATTGATGTTTCGAAGTCGGCTTATCAATGGGAGGCAAGCAGCGACTGGGCTCGGGACCAGGGATAGGGTTTCTAAATGACAGCATTTCGAGGCCTGCGTCTCTCACCTCTTGGAGCCCTGCATGAGGATAAAACAGGCACCAGAAACACATCAGATTGGAAAGTACCAAAATTAGCTTGAAGCCTGTCGACGCTGTAATCTAAGCGCTGAAGATCCCACTGAATGTCACTTGCCGCGCATCATCCAACTACTTGGCCTCCCCTGACATTTCGCCATGAAACAGCACGTCTTATCAGCAAAATAAAATTTCAGGTAATTTATTTGTGTGTAGTCGATCCAGCTCAAGCTTCAACAGCAAGCCGATCAAAAAAAAGAAGCTAGTTTAAGGCCCATATACCCTCTAGGCCGTGTATACATGTATAATCAAATCTCTTATCACAAACACTTCTCGAGGTGTTCAGGTAATTTATATGTTGGCCTTGAATCAGAAAGCATGGTCCCCATAAGTCGCTCGTTCGACTGCCGCCATAGTTCTTCTGTGCTTACCTGGCTTTAAGTATTGATGATCATGATCCTTGCTACTTTCTTCCCTCTGTAAAGTAATTTTAGATACGAAACATAGCTCTAAATGTTAGCGATTGAAGTTTTGGTTCCATCGATGACAATTTTAACAATCGCAATCACAACAAAATCAACCCTATTTATCACACCATTCCAGTGTTCTGGTATTTTGAACCAGCTGCCCTTTATGTCATGCACTTATAATATATTTATGCCTTGAAGATACAGAAGTTCGGCCGTTTGTGACACGATCAAATAGAAAGTCTGCCTTGGTAGAAACCTAGACGAGGCTAGGCTGACAAGCCACAGGCGCTACCTCGTGTGGCGCTGTCTTGGCCAATAAGACACTGTCGGTATGCGCCTCACACAAATTCCTTCTCTTTAGTGCTTCTTGCCAACTTCAATTCAGGGAGGCCTCCCTTGCCAGAGGTAAAATATCGACCCAGGCGTTCAAGTTGCACGATGCATGGTGCATCATCCTGATTGAACGGCACTCGAACCTCGCCGCTCGACCAATAACATTGCATCTGGCTCAAGAAGATATTGAAATGCCCCATCATGGCCAATGACCGAGCGAACATCAGCCAGGTGGCGAAAAGCCAGGATTCCTGTCAAGATATGTATGACTCGGAGGACATTCCAATTTTGACATGGAAGCAAGGCTATGAAAGTTGGACCAAACAAATATCGAAGGTCATTGATAGGAAAGGGCTCAAAGGCGTCACTTTTACCCACATTCCCGACGGTGTCCTCCAGGCAACATCATCCCTTCGAAAGAAAGATGCTGATGCCAAAGCGCTTATCCTTCGCCACATCAGCCCAGCCAGAGCACAGGCGGTTGGATCGGCGACATCGGCGCACGAGCTTTGGAAGCAAGTCAGGAAGCACGTGGACTGCTGCCCGATATGTGAGGAGCTAGGTGAGAATTCGGGGGTGGTCCTGGCAGACCATCTAACTCTGTCTGCGGATGGCTGCCCCTACTGTCTTTTATTGACACAAGCCAGTTCTGCGGTATTGGGGAACCTGTGGTTGAATTATGCGGAAGCCGGAACCTCTCTCGAATGGGAGATTGAGAATGGCATTGCTACCAGCACAGTATCAAATTCCGAAGGGAAACTCATCACATCATTCTCATTCTATGTTCAGCGAGGTAAGCTTTGGTCAATTTTGAAACCAGACTTTCAAACGCCCATGGTCCATCGAAGCCCATTGATGCTTGTGAGATGTTTCTGATCTGATTTTACAGATTCATACACCGGTCAAGAAACAACACCGGGGTTTTTCAGCTCAGGTCCTCGCTTTTTCAACTTTGAAACAACAAGGCAATGGCTGGAAACATGCCTCAGCCAGCATGGGTGCACCACTCCGACACCTGATTTTGCTCCCAAGCGCTTGATTGATGTGGGAAAGTTCGGTGGCCCGGTTGCTCTGACGGAGGATCCCAATCCATCGCTTCCGTATGTGGCTGTGAGTTATTGCTGGGGCCCTCGAACCGACATACTGAAGACAACTCGAGAGACTATCGAGAAATTGATGGAGTGCATAGATGTCTCGGCCTTACCAGCAGTAAGTCTCTATAGCAACAACGTAAGAAGATATCACTCGTCTAACTATGTACCATTCCAATAGACAATCCAAGACAGCATTACTGTCTGTTGGCTAATGAATATCCGATACCTCTGGGTTGACTCATTTTGCATAATTCAAGGGGATGGCGATGAGTGGTGTAGAGAATCCGGGAAAATGTGCAGCATTTACTGTAATGCTCAGTTCGTGATTACCGCCCACACGCCAGCAAGCTCTCACGATGGCTTTTTGTATCGCTCGTCCCCAAAATGGCAACCCCTTTACACCCGATATGGTGGATCGCAAGACAATATGACGGTTTTCATCAACCCGCAGAGTTATGCAAGCTGGAAAGGCCAGCCGGGGGATATAGCGACGGGAGATATCGTCACATCAGCTTTATCAAGGAGAGCCTGGGCATTTCAGGAAAGCATTCTCCCCTGCCGCATCCTGCATTTTGTCGGTTCGGATATTGTCTGGGAATGCAGTACCGGAGATCAGTCCATAAGCGGTAACAGGTATATACTGCCCAAAACTCTTACGAGTGTAGCCATTGATCCAAACTGGGCACCACGAGCGGAGGATCTTGCACTACCTCCATTCATGAAAGATGATAAGCAAACCGACCACATTCACAACGTCCTGAACAGCCGGTCAAATATGGCTTTGGGCTGGACCTGGAACTGGGTGGTCGAGCACTACAGCCCCCGCCAACTATCATGGCCGCAGGACAAGCTAGCGGCCATGTCCGGGCTCGCTCAGCAGGTTCTTAAAACATCTGGCGAGAGTCATTTGAATTACCTTGCTGGACTGTGGCGAAGTCGACTCGTCAAAGACTTGTTGTGGCACGCGGTGGGTCCAGGGCCATCACACCGCAATGTCGAGTATATAGCTCCGACTTGGTCATGGGCATCGATATCCACTGGGGTACGGTATTTTTCTGAGCATTACCAATTTGGATTTCACGAAGAGGTGGTCATTCTAGAGGCCAGATGCTCATCATCACCTCTTGACCAGACCGGACGCGTTACGGCGGGACACTTGGTCGTCAAGGGCTGTTTACAGACTGCCAAAGTCACGATAAAACAGTCAACCTCGTCAATGTACTGCGGCTTCAATGGTCACGCAAATCGCCTCAACAAAGATATGCATGCAACAGTAATGACGGATGGATTTGAATCCGAACTGCTACTTGACGAAGATGAGATGATGCGTGTGCCTGGTTCTATGGGAAATTTCTACTGTTTAGTCATCGCTGCGAATCTTGACCGCAAATCTACAAAGGCACGTGTCTGGTTTCTGCTTTTAAGAGAAGCATCAAGCCGCATTGCTAACCACCCGACGTTTGAGAGGGCTGGCATTGGTTATTATCATACCAGTTCATATAAAGGTATAGGTGAAAACCAGCCTAATATCATAGCTATAAGTTAGTGAAAAATATTAATAATCAGCGCATTTGGAGCTCGTATTTGGAAACTGCCAACCAGGAACGCGATACAGAAGTCACCGTCCAACTCACGTCAATTCACCAACCCTGGACCTTTCTACAGATTCCCAGATTCATTCATAGTGTAGTGCAGATTAAACCATTTGCTTGTATGCTCATGATTCATGTAATCGCTTCTACAAGCCAAGGCTCTGCGGCACCACAAATTCGCTTGGTTGGACAACGACGTGACACGTTTGGTTGAGTCAAAACAGAGCTACAGTAGGATCTAGAACACAGGGACAATTGGCGGTAAAACGAAGATTGTATACCCAGGAACCTTATTATTTTTAACTGTTCGTTTTGTGATAGATCCCTTTGTCGGATGTTGACGCAAACTAATGACCGTAATTGAACCAATGAGCCCTTCAGTAGAAGAGGCTCCACCAAGTGTTTCATGTGCTTTCGTATCCTTCGAATCCTTCGCGCGCTGAGCCACAAAGAGTACCCACAATAGCTTTCGTAAAACAAACTCCCTGACCATAGACCTCCTAATGCTACTGGGAAAGAATTATATGGCAATTGAAATGACGTATCGGCCACTATTGACCCAATAGGGGCGGAAACAGTCCTCACAGCGGGATGCGGGTCTCCAAGAGTGACCACTCGGATGAGTAGCAGGCACGTTTAGGCCCTTGGCTGGGTGAGAACCGGGCCTCATCAAGGGTCAATCATGCTCGAATCTCGGTCTCCAGGTAGCAACGATCACCCGTAGTCAAGACTCAGAAACAATGGACTGTCGGTCAAGGACCAACCGGCTCAGAACCCAGGAAGCCGGAATACCTGATGCCACATGACGTATGTCGATCAACGCAGGTCCAAGGTGTCTGTACCGGGAATGGCTGGGAATACGACCCATGCAGCTAGCTACTATTGGCTTAGGCGTACTTATTCTGGAACAGCGTGCGAATCCCCCTTCTTTTTGTTGCTGCTGTGGACCAATAGCATGCGTCTCTGGTGGGCAGCAGCTCCAAACCGAAATGGCCGAAATTAACATCAGCCCTACTGGCGCCATCTGGAGGAAACAATAAATACCCAGTGGGACGGGCCTAGAACGACGACTTGTGCAGCCAATTTTGTCACTCGCTTCAACTCTTTGCACTAAAACCACAATGACGCGCCTTTCTCTCGCTTCCGCCGCCATTCTCTGCTGGACGTCGCTCGCGGCGGCAGCCACGTCCACCTCGGCGGCTTCAGGCCCGTCGGCGTCGCCATCCAGCACGCCCATGAAGGGCCAGCTCACGTCCCTGGGCTGCTTCGGATCGCTCCCGGAAACGGCCAAGCTCCAGGCGAATGTGACATTCTTGTCTTCGGGCACCTGCTTGGAAACGTGCCAGAACACCGACACCAACTATGTCATGATCCTGCACGAAAACAGCTGCTACTGCGCCACCACCTACCCGCCCCGGAGCTCGGTGCTCGACGACTCCAAGTGCGACTACGCGTGCGCCGGATACTCCAAGGAGGCCTGCGGCGGCCTCAAGCCCGATGCCTACAGCGTCTTCAACACGGGCGAGAAGGTCAAGGTCGAGTACGACGCCGACTCGAGCACGGCTACTGCAGCCTCTGCCACGTCCGGCTCCGGTTCGGCTTCGTCCGACTCGTCTGCTTCGACCCCTGCGGCCTCGGGAACTGCCGCCGACTCGACTCAAACCACCACCTCGACCCCTTCTTCGACGGCCGCGGGAGAGAACAGTGGCGTGATCCAGAAGTCTTCCCTGGTGCACGTTCTGGCCTGGGTCGGAATCGCCTTGGCTCTCTAAGTGGATCGGAGCTTTCCGTTTTACTACTAAGTCGGCTCAAATAAACCTCCACCAACAAAGGTGGCGTTGTGGGAAATTGTACGAGGGCCAATAAATTGTTGAGGTGGGAAGATGGAAGACTTAAAATGCGTCAGAAATGCACTTGGAACCTAAAACGGCGAGAACATTGTTGGTGTCACGTAGAAAGTAGAATTAATGAAGCTGACAGTGGATTCATTGGAAGACATGAAAGAGAACAGCGTGTATCGCTCTCTTGTTACATTATAAGTAAGGTAGTTGTTCTGTTCGTAAATCATCGTATACTTGGTGTATCACCCCTCTATCGCACAAGAACGTTCTTGAACTGCCACGGATCCTCCTCGTCGATGTCCTCGGCAAATAGCCCGGGACGTCCCTCAAGCGGCGTCCAATTCGTGTAGTGGCCCTCGACCGGCCCCAAATAGGGCATCTGTACCTGCAGGCACCGTTTATAATCCATCTCATCCGTGTCGACGATGCCGGCATTCGGGTTCTCGAGCGCCCAGACCATGCCGGAGAGCACGGCAGAAGTCACCTGCAGACCCGTGGCGTTTTGGTACGGGGCGATGCGCCGTGTTTCCTCAATCGACAGGCGGGATCCGAACCAGTACGCATTCTTCTCGTGGCCGTAGAGCAGCACGCCAAGCTCGTCAATGCCGTCCTCGATCTCGTCCTCGTCCAGCACGTGCTGCGCCTCTTGGGGAATACCGCCGTTGCCAAACATCTCGTGAAGCGAAAGAACGGCGTCATTTGGTGGGTGGTAGGCGTAGTGGACGGTTGGGCGGAAGACGACGTTTCCTTCCTGGTCGCGCACCGTGAAGAAGTCGGATACGGAGACGGATTCGGTGTGGGTGACGAGGAAGCCGTACTGCGGGCCGGGAGTCGGGCACCACGAGCGTACACGAGTGGTGGCACCGGGCTGCTCGAGGTAGATGGCGGATTTGCAGCCGTCGCCTTTCTGCTTTTTGCCGTTTTCCGGCATCCATTTTTCGTGCGTGCCCCAGCCAAGCTCGGCCGGCTGCAGACCCTCGGAGATCATGCCTTCGATGGACCAGGTGTTCCAGAAGACGCCCAACGGCTTTGGCTTCTTGGCTCGCTGCGTGTCGCGCTCGGCGACGTGAAGACCTTTCACGCCAACTCTCTGCATCAGCCTGGCCCAGCCCTCGCGGTCAGTGTGCGTGGGCTCTTCAAAATCGAGACCAATGTCGTGGGCGAGATTGACGAGCGCCTGCTTCACAAACCAAGACACCATGCCTGGGTTGGCACCACATGTTGACACGGCCGTTGTGCCGCCCGGGTTGCTGGCCTTTTCCCTGCGTAGAGTCTCACGGAGAGCGTAGTTGGTGCGGTCGGCGTTGTCCATATCCTTGTTGTAATAGAATCCGAGCCAGGGCTCAATCACTGTGTCAATGTAGAGCACTTCCAGTTCGCGGCAGAACCTCATGAGGTCCACCGAGCCAGTGTCAACCGACAGGTTCACGCAGAAGCCCTGACCCTCGCCTTCTGTGAGCAGAGGCTTCAACAACGTTTTGTAGTTGTCAATGGTCACGTATTCCTTGATCTGGCGCACTCCAAACTTTTTTAGCATTTCTGTGGCGAATGCATCCTCGCGAGGGTCGACGACCACCATGCGGCTCGTCTCGAATTTGAAGTGGCGTGCAATCAGTGGTAGAGTTCCTCTGCCAATGGAGCCGAAGCCCAGCATGACAATGGGACCTTTGATTTCTCCATAGACGGAGAATTTGAGCTGCGTCATCTTCTCTGCTACTCAGAGGCAAATATCTGCCTGCGATACAACGTGGGGTCCCTGGAAGGTGAGCTGTGATGCGAAGGGTTTAGATGAATCGGGATAATTAGAGGAAAGAATCGGGGGCGAGCGATGATTTGTATTAGAAGAATGATGTCAACCGATCAACTAAGACATGGCAGGGATATCTGATCGATTTGGGTCATGAGAGCATTTAGAAGAAAGACAAAAAGAGAAACCCGTCCAATGAATGAAACAACCGCGAGTATTTAAACCGGTTCCAAGGGATGATGGGGAAGATGCAAATCCGACCATTGCGTGTCTAACTAACTGTAATAGGGAACGTGGTTCTACTAGTGTTGTCGAAACGCCACAAGTGCGAGGAATGGTGTTGAAATGCGCTAAGCGTCTGCACCAGCTCTAACCGGCCAGACTATTGAAGTGCCACGCTACCGTTGTCCCAACAAACCGGAACCTCGCCCCAGAAGGAGGGGTAGACCCTGAATTCAGGGACTCGAACGCGGTTTCCCGAGTCATCATGGTGGTGTGATGGGGGAAAATCAGCTTCTGGACCATCTCTCCCGATGAGGCCATCAGGGACGAGCGGCGGAAAGCTCCGCACGACGTCCCTGGCGACTTACTTTTTTGAGACAGGGGCCAGGCGAGTCAGGGATAGGGGCCAATAGTCCAGGTGACGGATCAAGTATAGATCGCGAGCGAGCTTGGTCGAATTTTAGTTGCATCGTGGCGCACCAAGTCCTGATAGCAAAGTCAAACCATTGGGCTGGGACCGGCAACAGCCGATGTGCGAATGGGAAAGACGGTTAAATCGGCCAGGGATGGGAAAGACAGAGGGAGGGGTAATTGAAAATTCTACAAATGAATTGCGACCTGGGCATCCTGACCGCCTTCTGCCTCTGCTCCGTTTTCTCCTCCCCCTTTTTCGTATTTTCTTTTTCCTGCCATCCTCGACCAGGCTAGCCGCGTAACAGCCAGGGTTGTTTGCTTTTGCACCGCAAAAGAGGCTGGGATTCAACATTTTGCATATTGGATCAGGGACATGGATGCTCATTGTCGTCTAGATCAATCCCGGTTGATAACATGGGGAGATTAATTTACTCATCAGATTCACGGAGGAATAACGGCACAAAAATATGCAGGACATGTTCTCATCCAGATGGAGTGTTTCCTGTCAATTTCTGATGTTTGAGTGGCAGCTGTAAATTTGTCCATGTTGCAATTATCGTGATTCTGCTCATCAAGACGCGTGGGATTCTCGAAGATACTATACCGCGCCAACTGAAACGATGAAAGTAATTGGACTAGAACCACTTTCCAAATGATGAGGTCTCCAATGATGGTTTTTTTTAACTCAGGAATTAGGCTGAACCCTTCTGTACACTTCATGGGAGCATCAATTATCTCATAATCGATGACGAGATAGAGTTGTGAGGTTCTGAGACTCCGAATTGCATTCTTAAGAATCTCAATCCATTACTTAGGATTAGTTGCACGTTAAAATTATCAGTATTTCCAAGACATGCGCATTTCGTTATGAGGGCTTTGATCAAGCCGAAGCAACTGGAATATCAGATACTTCAGAATATCGATGGCGGAGCGCATTGGAGTGTTGTAACGAACTTGTACACCTCGTAGCGCCCATAGCACTGGGGTGTTAGCCTAGTTAAATAGATCAGTGATATCCACGTAAAGGTGTTGAATTGCATGTTCTTTCTGTCTTTTTACGCGTTCTCGAATACTACGATGGAATCCTCATTCTGACTTTGAACTAAGGTGGTACTCGTGACGAGGCATTCAAGACCAAAACCCAGCTTGCGTTCCCTTGCCAGTCGCTCAAAAGACGCAAGCGAAAGAATATGTGGAAGAGCTTTTGGACTGACTACAAGATTTAGGAGAGGATAAGATTGGCTATAGAGATACTGATGAACATTTTTCTGATACATCTTTATTCAAAATGAACGGCAAACGAATCCGGAATTCTATCACAACTGCCGGGTTGTTGGCGCAATTTAAGGCAAAGACTTTGGACTGTGACGATTTGAAGCATACCATCAAGGTTCCTGGCAAATTTGACAAGGCATAATTGCGCGATGGTTAGATTATTATACCCATCGGGAAAAATCAACAAGAATGACATCTCATGCTTCCAGGTTAGTTTTAGTTACGCCTCTTCAAACACATGCAAATGAGCTTATGTTTAATTTGAAATAAAATTATCCTACTTAATAGGTCGTTAAAACAAATTAATTGTAGATTACATGAGAAAGTCTCGGCGCTTCGATCTTGTATTCTAAGTTACATTCCGACAAAGGACAGAAGTATAGCCACAGCCTCATATCTCTTTACTCTTCCCATCCGTAATCCGGCAGTCGATACCTATCGCGACTCGCAAAGCCATTGGCAAAAATCCTTTGGGCAAAGCCCATGATACCCGAAAAGGCAATAAAGGCAAAGATGTGATTTCGAAGCCACAGGCCCCAGGCCGTCTGCGGCGCCAAGACGCTGGGAAAGAGAGACGGTATCTGCTGCATGTCGTCGATTATGGGCCTCATTCTCTCCTCGTAGGCACGGAGGCCTGCCGCGAGGTTACCCTTGTGCTTGGCCACTTCTCCTGCCAAGACATAGGCGCCCGTCATGGCAAGAGTTGTGCCAAGACCAGTCGGACCCGGGGCATAGCCAGCATCACCAACCATGACAAAGCGGCCTTTGTAGATGCCGGGGATTTTCACCTGCAGAAACTCGGTTGCGTAGAAGTCGTCCGAGTCCATCATGCCCTTGATGATTTCTGGTGTTTTCCATCCAACGCCCTCAAAGTACTTGGCCACGTATTGCTTGAGTGCATCTTCGCCGCTCTTGAGCGCCTCGCGGAATGCAAGGGTAGCACTTTGGTCTCTACGCGCGCCAATGCCCATGAGGACGCATTTGCTTCCACCTGAAGGACCAGATCCGAGGGCTATGAAGCGGCCCCCTGGAACACTGTACGACTTGCCCAATTTGCTTCCTTTCATTATATCCTCCTTTATGGAGAAGTATGCCACCCAGGAGCCGAAGCGATGCATGTGGTCTTCGACGCCGCAGCCAAGACCCAGTGCTCGAGTTCTCGACGTTGCACCGTCACAGGCCACAACGAGGTCGTACTTTGTCGTGGGCAAGAACCCGTTTGCAAACTCAACAGTGACGGGTCCTTCCTTCTCGTCATTCTGCTGCACGGATGCAACTTGTTCGCCAAAAACATAATTGATGTCTTCATTTGTTGCCGTCATGTCGAACAAGATCTTGGAAAGATCACCGCGATATATCTCGTACTCGGAGACGAGCGACTGCTGGTCAGGGTTTCCGGTGGCTTTGATGATGCCGTACGGTCGACCGTCTTCGCGAACAAAACTGATGCCGTCCATTGGCACAGTCTTGGCGCGAACGGCCTCTTCCATGCCAGCCATCTTGCGCATGACGGTCACGCCGGCAGTTCGAATATCCACGTTTTGGCCATTGCTGCGCAGCTCGGGGAATCGCTCAATCACAGTCACTTTGGCTCCAGCTTTGGCGAACCAGTAGGCCGCTGTCGGGCCGGCAATGGATGCGCCCACAATGAGAACTTGTAACTTGGACATTGTATTGGAGTGGATTTGAGTAAAGAAATGCGTGAATATGATGAATCGTATGAAACAAGACTAAAAAGTCTACCCGTTCCATTTTATACATGTTTCTTCGGTGCCATCGCCCGGCCTTTGGACGCTCGCTGTTGGTGGATGGCTCGGGTGGCTTTGGTCCTCGGCCGGTCGGGATCGGTAGACCCGACGGTTGAACCAATCAGAAGCCTCGTCGGACTTTTTGCAATGTCCGGCTTATTTGAATGAAGCCCCAATCCATCTTGGGAGAGGAAATAGGCTGTGAAAATTATTTCTCTGGAATTATTCTCCAAATTCGTCTTGCTGCTGGTGCTCATGCATCAACTGCTCCCAAAACGCCCAGTCTGCAGCGTCGAGACTGAAATCACTACTCGTGTCAAGGTCCGTCCCACCAAACAAGCCACCGGCACTGGGGGATGCATCAGTCGACGCCGCTGCATCCGTTTTGGGATTTTCCTTTCGTTTCCCTTTTTGCTTCGATCGCAACATTGAAATGTAGCTCGGCTCTGGCACCCTGCTACTTGGCGGGTTCGCATCCCAGGCTTTTAATGTTAGATTCCTAAACGCTACGTACAGAGCCTGCTTCGACTCCAAAACCTCGGCGTGGTTTTTGTATACCTGCTCCAATTTATCCCAGGCTGCATCAACTGCCACGGTTGAAATAATGTTGCATTTCCATATCGTCGTCATGAGATAAATCAGTCCGTCCCATGTGCCCCACAAGAAGAAGGACTTCATGTGCCATTGGAACTTGGTCAACCCCGGGTGTGTACAGGCTGCCGTATCTGTATCAATAATCTTTTGCGAAATATCGAAAATCTCCCTCCTCTCTTCAACAGTGGCGGTTTGGTTCTTGACCTTCAAGAGTCGAGTGCGGAGGCGCATGGCGATGATGCCTGTTCTCGCTGAGGCCATTGTCAAGAAATGAAGCGGGTTGATGACATCGCAATACCGAATGAATTTTTCTTCAAGCTCGTTTTCTGTTGCGTGGATAACCGCATCTGCTTCTTCAAAGTCTTTAGCTTGTGGTGGACTGGCACCGTGTGTCCATTTCCCAATCCTGAGATAACATTTCCCAATACATAATCGCGCCAAAGGAAATATCATTTGCGTCGCCCCTTTCTTCTCCTTGGGTATTTCAATCATCCCTGGCCAAATTTGTTCGTCGTCAATATTCAGGGGCCCTCGTGTATCCCAGTTGTCTGGGACAGTGCCAATGCTGTTACCGGACATTTGGCTTGCTGTTCCGTCAAGAGGTAGAAGTTGGTAGAACAGTCGCCGCCTCATCTGCACGTCGAATGGTGGTAACCCCAGTTTCTCCCCGTCTAAGTGGATTCCCATGCGTTGAGCGATGCGCACAGCCACGCCCGTCAAGATCCAGTACGTTTGCGCGTCGTAAAAATAGCGGCCGGACAGGAGAAGGAGAGTAAGAGCTTGCAACACCGACATTTCAGTCGTCTTGAGAAATGAGGCTCTTACGAGTGCCTGTCTAGTCGCAAGGTGATAGCCTTGCAGCAATGTTGCACGCGGCTGGCCAAGCTTTTCGACACACTCGTCTTTGCTCATGGAGAAGACAGCAAAATGGTATACGGCAAACAGCAAGCACTCATTCGCTGATGATATCCCCTCCGGATGCTTCAAAACTGCCTCCAATACACTGGTGGTTGACGGGATGTGTAAAATTTTGAATATAGGCTCGACGCGTTCAATATGGGTCCTCCAAAGCACCATAGCGTAAGCATGACCAGGGTCTGAACGAATAATAGGCGGTGGAGAATTTATAAAAGCATCAGTCAACGGATCAAAGATATGAATGCCCTGAGGAACGCTTTCGGCGATCTGGTGCTCCGCTTCCTCGTCCGACATGTCTGGTAGCTCGTCGTCCCCAAGCTCTTGCCAAATATGACTATCGATGTATCGTGACTTTCCATGGCCAGTTAAAAGCCTCCCGGGGGTTGGCTCTTTATTTCCCTGCCACATCGGCGGTTGTGGTTCTGGGGAAGCTTCTTCCACAGAAGGCGGGGCATCCCCAGGTTGCGGGAGCAATCCATGTTGGCGCAAAATGCTCTCGTAATGAGCCAGCCTTTCGCCAACTTCGTCGCTGGGTTTCCTTTTTCGTCGCCGCGGCGCAGGTTCTTTGTAGATGCACTGGAGCTTACCCTTTCTGCAGCTAGAACATGTGGGCGCCGTCTTGTCGCATTTCACTTTGCGTTTTGCACAAGTCTGACAAGTAAATGGCATCAGTGGGGAACTTGCAGCAGTAAGATTGGACGAGTTTGCCACTGGAGGCGCTGGCGCAATTTGTACAGGCTTCGCCCGCATCTCAATGCCAGGGTTATCCATTTTTGATGCCCAGGTCGCATTGGCTTGTTCATTCATTGGCCCCTCATCATCATGTTGCAAAGCCAAACAGCTGACTTGCTATTTCAAGAGATTGGCTGTTGTGGTCGCTGATGGTAGGCGGTCGCGACCGGCAGAATAGCAGTCACTCAACAAAGTAAAGCATGCCATCTTCTTTCGCAATCAAAAGCCAAACAACGGGCCAATATCCATTTGCAATTGATAAATTCTAGGTAGTTGTGAGTTATTGTGTGCACAAATCTAGCAATCTTCCATCGACATCCTGACTGCCCCCGAGCTCGATTCATGCAGCAGGCATCCACGTGGCTCATTATTTTGGAGCTTTGAAGGCCTGCTCCATCTCTACTTGCAGATCCTCCAATACTTTGGCAATTGCCGGTCGAGCACAGATTCTGTCAATCCAAGCAGCCCAGCTCTTCCACTCCGTAGTGTCCAAGTCAGGGTAAACTCGCTCGTTCAGCATCTTGAAGTAAGGAAGGAACATGATGTCTGCATAAGTGAGCTTGTTTCCAACCAAATAGTCGGATCCTTGTTTCTCGAGATGGGCGTCAACGACGCCAATGACGCGTTTGATCTCGTTTCCGTACCGCTCGACTGCGGATGGGATATACTCGGCATGAAACTTGGCGAACCACACCCTTTGTCCAAAATACGGGCCCTGTCCACTCATTTGGAAGTGCTCCCAACAGCGCACCATGTGCTTTTCTGGGGATGTAGCCCAAGACAAGGTCGCATTGGTGTCGTAGACTTCAATCAAGTAGTCAATGATGGCTCCGGACTGAGAATTCGTTGTTAGGCGGGGAGGAAAATGCATTTTGCAACTCATGAGGGCTGCATACCTCGAAAAGAGTAATATCTTGATTGTTTGGATCTATCAAGGCCGGCACTCGGCCATTGGGATTCAAGCTAACAAACGGCTCCTTTTTCATGTCGGCCAGGTCAACCTTCTCGAATTTATAAGGAAGGCCCAGCTCTGCGAGGATAAAGATGACTTTCCACGGATTGGGGCTGGGCCCATGGCCGTAGATGATGAGAGTTTTCAAATTCGACATGGTGTTAGAAGTGAAGCGGTGGATTGTAATATGGGTGAATTGTGAGTGCTGACTTCAAATTGAGCCAGCAGCAGCTGAATTATATGCACTTCTAAACCTCTTCTCGCCAACTGGTTTATACGCCACAATTTCCCTTCGGTGGTTCATCCAACGGGCCCCGAGTTCAAAGTCGTCTGGCATCGAAAGGCACCATCGGCTCTTCGCCCTTCGGACCATCCGAAAGTGGAACCTGGTCGGGACGGGGCATCGGACCACGGCCCAATCGGACGCCGCAGCGGTTTTCGCCAGCCTCCAAATCCTTTCGCAGTCAGGATTTGTAAGCACTACTGGCGACCATTACATTCACATCTCCGTCTCGGAGGCCGTGGTCGTACGGTGATGGGTGGTACCAACAAAAAACCCCTATTTCAGCCTCATTCAGGGAGAATTAAATGACGAAAGATCCGCCCTGATGTCCACCCCTGCGTCCGACACGCTTGTAGGCGAAGATTGCCCGCCCGTGAGCACATGGAGCTGCTTTCACTGCCGCCGGAGAAAGGTTCGCTGTGATAGGCGACAGCCGTGTTTTCACTGCTTCCGAGGCGGGCTGGATTGCACATTCCCCAGCTCTGGCCGGCCTCCAACGCGGCGTTGCCATTCAGGTGCGCCCGACAGCACCTCAAACAACGAACAATCGGAACTCTTGCGCCGCATTAGGCGGCTCGAAGATGTCGTGACCAAGTTGACTGCGCAGCTCCAGAGGAACGACTTGAGTAGGGCGGGTAGTTCTGCAGAACCACATGCGTTTCTCCAAGGTTCTCGCGACACTGGAATAATGCGTTGCGTCGATGCAGAGATGCAACGCCAATTGCATCAACACCATGCTGACGAACAAGACGCGCCGGTGCAAGATATCACTAGAGAGCTTGGAAAGCTGTTTACCCATCAGTCTGACAGTTTGTATGTGGGAAATCGACTGTTAGAATACGTTTATAGCGAGGTAGGTTCCAAGAATAAGTTTGAGCCGTTATTTTGTCTAATGGTGATTGAATCAGCTCAAAACCATCCGCCAAGGAGTCGAAGATGACTCCGAATATGAACCTACAGAAATTAGCGAGCAATGCTTCAATGCACCCTCGCCGATCGGCTCTTTTATATGGGAGCCGACCCTTAATTCGGGAGCTGTTCAATCGCTTCAGCCTCTCCCATCCCAAGTCCCCTTCATTTGGCAGACATACGTGGAGAACGTGGATCCGTGGATAAAGGTTTTACATGTGCCAAGCATCTTGCAAACAATAAAGATTTCCAAAGGTAGAGGCATCAGTTGTGGATGCATATTTTCAATCCCTAGCACAAACTAACAATGCACAGGTCGGTTCCACTCCATGACGCCAGGTACGCGTGCAGTCATGTTTGCAGTATGCCTAGCTGCTATCACATCACTGAGCGAGGATGATGTAAGAAATTCCCTCGGCAAGAAGTCAAGTGCATAGCTTAACGCAAATCTCTAGGTGATGGATAATTTCAACGAGGAAAAAACCAAATTACTTTCCAAATGGACGCTGGGAACAGAGCAGGCCTTGTCACAAGCTGGCCTCACTACAACGACGGACCTTAACGTTGTGCAAGCTTTCATAATATACTTGGAGGTCATGGGCCAAAAGAGTTTGATGAGACCCATTTGGGTTCTGGGGGGTCTCCTGTACAGAATCGCGCTCTCCATGGGTCTTCACCGCGATGCTTCCCATTTCCCCAACGTTTCCCCATTCAACGCCGAGATGAGGCGTCGGGTCTGGTGGCACATTTGTTTCAGCGATTCACGAGCCGGAGACTGCCAACTCTCTCACGCCGGGCTGCCCGACTCCGTCTTTGATACCCAGCACCCAGCACATCTCAACGATGCTGACATGGCTCCCGACATGACCGAGCCGCCAAAGAGTCGCGAAGATTTTGCAGACTCAACAATTTGCTCCATACGTTGCACCTTGTGGCGGTTTTCACGTCGCATCAAGCAGGAAATGTTTGTGCAGCTATCTCGGGACGAAAGCATGGAAGCTTACATTGGTAAACGAATGAAAATCATTGACGAGATGAGAGAATTTGCCATAAAGCAACTTCAAAAAAGGGTCAAACCCGAGGATCCCCTACACAAGTTTTCCCGGGTTGTTATTTGTCTCGAGCTTGCCAAGTATGAATTGGCCATAAGCTTTGCCTCGATGACGTCGGTCCAAGCAACGGAAACCCAGAGGCGAAAGTTATTCCTGCTTTCGGCAGCCATCCTCGATCACAGCTTCATGTTAGAGACGCAGCCATCGGCAGAGAAGTGGCGATGGGTCCTGCTTGGCGAAGTTCCCTGGCACGCCATGACCACGGCACTCACGTACCTGCTCAAGGTGCACTGGGGCCCAATCTGCGAGAAGGTCTGGACGCTCACCAAGAGGCAATTCGATCGGATCCCGGTACCTCAGCAAAGTGATCCGCTCAGGCAGCCCCTGCATCATCTTTTGCTAAGCGTTGGCAAGCATCGCCAGAAAGAGATCGAGAGGCTAAGAGCGCAGACCGAAGTGCTGACACGCCTGGGCTACGTGGCAAAACTTGACCCATGCATGCCGGAGCTTGGTGATCTAGAGGCTGGGCGTCTGGGGTTTGAAATTTCTGCAGCTGAAGAGCGACTGCTGTTGGAAATGGACATTTCCAGCGAGAAGACAACGAATGTCCCAGGTCAAGATGGTCTGGGGGCTTCTGATGGCTTCACAATCCGCTCAGATGCTGATATATGGACGATCCCAAGTGTCCCAGAATTGGAGACGGATCGAGATATGCTATCCCAATTATTCTCAGAGTCACTTGCACAAAGTTATGATGTGCTAGCCGATGGAAGTGAGGCTTGTGGTGGCGCACAGTGTGATGCAACCGCCGACAACATACAACTGGACATGTGGGGGGACGATGAGATGCGTGATGTACTTGGCAGTACCAGCGACAACTGGCTATTTTGAGAATAAGACATACCAAGCCTCTTTTCTCAGTTGAATTGTTTTTACAAATATTAATTACCTCATGATGTTGTCCGGTACGAAAATTGAGCACGGGTTGTATGCCATTGGAGCATCCATTCCCAAGTTTGTCGTTTCTTTTCTTTTTTCTTGCAACTCAGATAGTGGGTTCCAGCTCCTCTTTTCTTCCCTCCACAAAAATGCAGGTTAGCAAAATAGTGCTTACGCGACAGCAATGTGATCTCAGGCTCGTGCATGCCGGAACCAACAACCGAGACACTAATAGCCATGAAGTTTTCATTGTCTCCCCGGAAAGCCCAATGCCGGAAAGTCCTACCTGCATTGGCCGTGACACATGGAGCTGAACTTTATTAGCCACACGTCAACATGGTGGTCAGACTTTTTTTTTTTCTCGGGATCATCCGTTTCGCTCAGCTAGGCTTGAATGAGAGGATGATGACAAGCCGCCTCAAAAATGATTCAGCTAGCTGGCTCACTTTGCTCTTTTTTTCCACCACCACCATCAACCAATTGAGTTGGCCTTTTTCGGACACGCGGACGGGATGGTGTGATGGTGGCCCGAATAAAACTAGGGATAGGCATTGCTCTTGCGCAAAGACATCCATGCAACACACCAACCTCTCTCGCCTGAAAAGAAGGAAGCTCACAAGGTGGTTCAGGGGGAAGAGGCTTGAAGGCTTCCAATAGAATTCTACACTGTGTGTCACCCAGGCATCCAACTTGGTCGATTTTGGAAGTGATGTGGGTGGCATCGCAGGGTTATAACATGTCTATTATAGCAGAATAAAAAGCACCAACGGAGAAAGAGGGTGGTGTCTTGACCGTCTCGGAACCATCAAGCTCCGCACATGGCCCAGACAGACGTCTTGACCACTGTGGCGCACAGCCGTGTCACAAATAGCGGCGCCAGATCGCCTTCCCCAGGTCTGCATCCAAACCGATCTACGCAAGGTGTGGAGGACTCAGACATGTTCGATCGAAAATCGGACACGGTGCCGACGAGGTGCTGGCCTGTTGCGAGTGGCTTTTGGCTCAGCCTCTCAGGGGTCAACCAATTATCAACTGTGGGTATGACCCGCACACCAACGCCACCATGCCGTCAGCTGGTTGTGTCACTTGGGCATTGTTTACTCGAACAAAAGAAGAAAAACCCACGGCTACCGTCAACGGACTATGCGGGACTAGGCCTGTTGGCCTTTCTCCAGGTCTGGCCGCCCAGGGCTGAAACAAGCTTCGACGATCGAAAGCCTCTAAACCTGGATCAACGCCTGGTAAGCACTCCACACTCCCGCCAACGCGGGAAAGCCTCCCCAAGACCTCCGGATGTCCGGTAGCTCGGGCCATCGGCCATGGCATTGTTGGTTCTGTTTTTGAGACTGGAGGAGTCCAGGCAGGGATTGACAGCTTTGCATCTGCCGCGTTCTTTCTTACCAGGCATGAATTTGCTGTCTCAGCAACCATGGCTCGGCAATCGCCGTCTGTCATGTCATGTTGACGGCATTCACGCAACTAAAGATTGTGGCGCGTGTTGTTGATGCCACCACGTTGAGGTGCCTCTCGCAGAGCCTAGCACAAGTGAAGTCCCGTCCGTCCCCTTTGCGGCTGGTCGGCCAATTTGCACTATTTTAAGCATTCAAAGCTAAAATACGATGCAACCCTCACAAGAAATATGCCGAAGCGCAATAGTGCACGTTTTATGCATCCGAATAGGGCGGGCTTGTTTCAAATGCACAGGCGAATTTGGAAGCCGGATCTTGCTTCTTTTGGCATGCTTGCAACTAAGGTACAGTTTACAGCTACTGTGTACAACAACACATGTCAATTAGGCGCGCTCCTAAAGCTGGGAAACACATGCACTCTGGGCAATATGGTTTTAAAGATACAATGGCTTTTTTTATTAAATACTAGTTATTGTGGGTCTCGCACTTGGCTGGCTGTCTGGGTGCCAACGCATCTCAGCAGATGGTGCCCTACATGCCGCAGAAGTTGAAATTGATGGGCATGTTGAAGTTGATATCTCCAATGCAAATTTGGTACTACACGTGTGTGAGAGGACGCAGAGTTGCTTAGGCAGTGTGATTTGACTTACCCCATTGTTGTTGTTGCAGCAAATAACCTTCTGCGTGCAGACATCAGTGGAGTTGCTGCAAGCTTGGCCTGCGGGTTGTCAGCACCTCTCATCAAACGCCTAAAGAGAAATGTTAACCTACCACCCTTGCCATCGTTGTTGCAGCAGTAGGGGGTTCCATTAGAACAGGCGTTGGACTGCGAGTTGCTGTCGCCGCCTTTGCCTATAGCCAATGTCAGTCAAACATGCAGATGCTCGTAGGGCTAGGCGAACTCCCCACCTCCCTTACCCATGACTGGCATTTCGAACCCTGGGGGGGCCGAGATACACTTTCCGCTTCCGCTCGAACCTGTTTTTCCGGCTCGATCCTCAAGGGCTCGATCCTCAACCTCGAACCCTTCAAGGGGAGAGGCCAGGGCACCGTGGAAGGCAGCAAGGGCAAAAACGATTGTGGAAGCGTGCATGATGGAGACGGGAAAGAGGCTATTCTAGACTAGCGAATGAAAAGCTTGAGTGTGGTTTTGTAAAGTAGCGAAAGAATTTGCAGCGGTGGCGAGGATGTCAGGTCGAGAAGACTACATGGAGAGGACGTGTGCCTATTTGAATAGCCCATCGGGCTCGCCTATGCAAAAGCAAAGAGGCCGTGTCAACCCCCAGATCTATACAGTGAACGACAACTTTGCCTAAGGAAAAAGAAAGGAACTGCATCACAACCACCTCCACGGGCTGTGCCCAGTTCACTTCACTTCCCATGATGTGTCCTTCTTGTCTTGCAAGAAGGAGCCATTACAGTTGCAATTGACTCTTCCGGAACACCGGAGCACCGGAGCGCCTCCGACGCCATCTTTCTAGGACTCGGCCGCATATCCGCCTGGTTTATATGATGAACATGTCGTGCCGACTATCAGTCTCTCAGCTTTCAAAGCCACAAGTCGGCCTAGACTCTTCTTAAATGCATCATCCAGCCTTCAGCCTGCACGTTTGAGCCAATGGTCTCCAAGTAGTGACCCCCAAACACGATCTGGGCGCGTACAAACACGTCCATTACTTGTTTTTGACGTCAGAAACATGGGAAAATGAGTTCAATAGTTTGGTTCTCGACCAAGAGATGTGCATACGCCAGGCTTATGGCTTTTCAGCTCATCGCCACCTCCTGTAGATGCATAGTAGCTCTAGCGGGGAAAGAGTGTCGAGGACATGGGCAAAGGTGACCAGAGTAGACGTCAAGAAATGTATAAGAAGGTCCTCTCTCCTCCGACTTTTGACAGAACTCCTCATCACAATCAAGACATTCGCTCAGCAACCACAACAACACAACAAACACACACCTCCTCTCTTTGAGAACCAACTCCTTCAACCGCCAACATGCAGGTCACATCCACCATCGTCTTCTTCCTCGCCGCCGTCACCGGCGCTCTTGCTGCTCCCAAGGCCCCTTCTGCTCCTCCCGCTCCTCCTCCTCCCGTCGTCCAGCAAAGCAGCAGCGTCCAGTCCATCAGCTGCGGCAACGGTGCCCAGCCCTACTGCTGCAGCTCCTCGGTTGACAACAGCAACACCAACAGCGGCAAGAACAGCGGCAAGAACAGCAAGGGCGGCAGCGGCGGTAAGAACGTCTACACCTGCAAGGACTTCAAGGACAGCTGCAACACCATTGCCGTCTGCTGCACTAACAGCAACAGCCAGAACAACCAGGTGCGTCACATGCATACTTTCGAGCCCATTTACTCTGCCGCGTCTGCCCTGTCGTGCCCTGCCACAGGCGACGCGGCGCTCCCCCAAGAGACTTCAGCGTTAACCACCGAGCACAGGGAAGCAACAACGGCGGCAGTGCCACCCAAGTCTGCAATGCCTTCGGCGACAACCAGGTCGTCTTCGCCAACGCTTAAGTTCTCGGCCCCAAACTCAAGGTCAATGATAGCCGCATTTTGCGCCTGGTACCTGGTCTCATAGAGCATGCGCTATCCAGTCTTGTTTCGGCTGACGGTTGCTGCGGTGGACGGGGGTTACGCTGTGAAGCGGGGGGTTCGGTGAAGGATGAATCTGGTTCTCTTCTACTTTGGGTCGCAAGCGCATGGTTCTCTCGGGGGCTGTCGTCTTGGACCCGCTCACACTCCTTAGGCCTATTTAAAGCAGGTTTAGTCTTGAGAAAATAAAGAAAACAAATTGGGTTGCATACTATTGGTTTCAATTGCTTGTGATAACTTTTGGGGGCTGCAGCATCATTATCACTCAATGCTGATCATCCTTTTCTATGCATGTGACTATCGGCCTTGGATGCTAAATTGATAAGCCTCCGCATTTTTTTTCAGGTTTCTCTCGCATGGCTCAAATAGGGTAGTGCTGAAACAGTGACACTATCGGAGACATTATCTGACAGCGTGAAATGGTGTATAAACCTGAGCGTCGTAAGCCTCCACCTGCGTACCAGCGAAGGCATTGACCAACCATATCGTGATCGTCCGAGATGGGTACACAGACCTGCACTCCATATATATGCCCATGAAAGTAGACATGATAGCTATGTAAGCTCAGCACGGAGATGGGGGCTTACGACACTGACGTGTAAGAATTAAAAACGTCAAATAAGTTGCAGTCACGCCGAGAAAGGTTAATTATCATGACGCGCGTAAAGGATGAAGATGCCATGCGCTGGGGCTTGACAGTCAGAGATTCCGACCCCATATTACCGTTAGGTGATCATGTACATACTGTTTGATTGACGTTGTCGTCATATTTTCAATGTTTAAAATGCAGCCTCAAAGATAAAGGAAACCAAGCCGGGCATTATCTCGCAACCTAATAATTCATAAAAAGAACAGTAAATCTCAAACGAGAACCCAACTATGAGCCATATGCACTCATTTCCAAAGAAAGAAATCGAACAAGTTCCTCATGTGCCGGTTGCTCGTGCTCTAGGGTAACATACGTCACGGCCAATTTCGGTCTAGCGCTGCAGGGCTGATGGGCCCGCGGGGGCTGAAATTCAAAGTGTGTCCAAGTTGCAGCAAATCACAGGGTCTCGCTTGGACCCGGGCTATTCCCGATTCAGCTCGGCGAGGATGAGAAGAATGGTGGCTGTGCCGCCTGAGCCGGGACAGTGGCAGCGTTTGTGGGGGAGCTGGCGGTGCAGACGCTGGATGGAAGGTCAGAAAAGGCTGTGATGGAGATCGTCTGTTTGGAGAAAAATAGACGAGCTATGATTAACTCTACTTAAAAGTTACGCGGAGGCGGAGCGGGCAGCGGAAAAGGAAGGCCTTCCCAGACGGGAGCGGCAACGTGTCTCGGTTTTCGTAATTAAAATTAAACGAGTGTCGCGCACGACAGGTGGCGTGAGCAAGGGCTGCTACGCGTCGAGTATCATTCAGCGTCTGAACACTATGCGAAATCAACGACTTTGAGGCTCAACTCGTATGGCTGCGCGCCATCAAACAAGCCTGATGCCATATCGGATCCGGGCAAATAGACTCTCGGCAGTGCAAGATTAGTAGGATGCCGCAGGATTGAATCTCTCGGCCGACGTGACTCTGCCCGTGTGGAGCGATGCAAAGGGGCCAAGGGGCTAGTGGATGTGAATCTCACCACCCACGATGCCATGCCGATCTTCCCCACTGAAATCAAAATAGGGAAGTGACCGGGCAGGGATGGCGGGATCCCACAGGTCCGATGCTGTAGGCGGAATATCTGATTTTGAGGTCGAGAACGAAGATGAAGAGGGCAATTATGGGTGGAAGAATGTTAGAAATACAGAGAGAGAATTTTCCATTTCCCGCAATTACAGCGTCAATTGCTGACAATTGCATGCGCAATGGCTGCAAGGAACCTTTGGTGTGAGGAATTCGTCTTATTCCCAGGAGCCCTGTGGGCAATCTGATCAGCAGCGCCCCAGCCAATCGCTGACGCGCCCTGCCGGCCTGAGTCACCCCGACGTGCCCTGCGCCGAACCCCCAGTGCAACTGTAGTGCAGGTCGCTAACGGCCCAAGCGCCCTGTTGCCAAGATGCGAAAATAACAAGGTCCCGGATATAAAACAACAAATAAATGGCCTCTCTTGGCAAAAAAGAAACGAAGGAAGCCAAGCACACTTCAACATCCAGCAGCTTCGCAACAGCAACAGCACGGCCAAGGGCCAAGGCCATGCACTGAGCCCACACTCTGCAGCCACAACGCAACGCAAACGCAAACGCAATGGCTGAGCCCGCGCCAGACAAGAAGAGCCTCGAGCTCGACCAGGCAAAACTCAGCGAGCACGAGCAAACCCTGCTCAAGGACCAGCTGGACACGAAGCCCACAGAGGCCGGCTACTTTGCCCTCTTCCGCTATGCTTCCGCCCTCGACCTCGCCATCTACTATGTTTCCCTCCTCGCCTCGGCCGCTGGAGGCGTTGGAACCCCCGCCATGATGGTAAGAAGAGCCGCCCCCACGCCCTGTGGGATGGGCCCGCGCCGTTGCTAACCCGCCAAAGATCGCCGTGGGCGCTTCAACCCAAACCTTTAGCCAGCAGATCAACAACCCGGCTTCTCCCAGTGACTTCACCAGCGCTGCCGACAGCAGGGCCCTCATTTTCGTCTACATCGGCGTCGGCCAGCTGGTGGCCCTGACCGTCGGCAGCTTTGGCCTCAACTATGTCGGTGAAAAAGTCACCATCAAGCTGCGCAAGGCCTACCTCGACGCCGTTCTCCGCCAGAACATTGCCTACTTTGACCAGACGGGCGCCGGAGAGGTGGCCACGCGCATCTCCAATGATATGTCCCTGGTGCAGGATGGCATCTCGCAAAAAGTCGGCCTGATTCTCATGGGTGTAGCCGGTTTCGTCAGCGCCAATGTCATTGTCTTTGTCAAGAACTGGAGGCTTGCTTTCGTCCTCCTCTGCGTTCCCATTGTGAGTATCTTGGCTGTGGGAATCATTGGTGGCAACATCAAGAAGTTTCTCGGCCAGGCCCACGTCGAGTACGCAAAGAGCGGCTCCTTTGCCCAGCAGGTCATTTCTTCCATCCGCTCCGTCAACGCCTACAACTCCCAGGCGAGGTACACCAAGGTTTTTGGTGCCATGCTCGAGTCGCCGTCAAAAGCCGATTTTAAGGGTAAAATGGCACTGGGAGGCATGATTTCTACCATGATGTTTGTCATGAATGCAGGCTACGGTCTTGGTGTGAGTACCGGGAATGATGTGATTCTAACGTGTAGAATGCTAATGTAAACTCGGGATATAGCTCTGGCAAGCCGATAAATTCCTCCAGCGCGGATATGCGTCTCTGGGAGACACCGTCACAGTCCTGTTCGCTGGCGGCATTGCTGGAACCGCGCTTGGTTCATCCGCACACTTCATCGGTGCTGTTGCCCAGGCCGGCGCCGCTGCTAACCGCATCTTCTCAACCATAGACAGAAACTCAGCCGTCGACCCCCTGTCCGAAGACGGAAAGAAGCCGGAAGAGACGACCGGCGCAATCGAGTTCAAGGATGTCAAGTTTGTGTACCCTTCTCGCCAGGAAAAGACTGTTATGGAGGGATTCGACCTGTCCATCCCCGCCGGCAAGACTGTGGCTATTGTAGGACCCTCGGGATCTGGAAAATCGACAATCTTTTCTCTCATCGAAAAGTTGTATCCTCTTTTGCGGGGAAGCATCACCCTCGACGGCTGTCCCCTTGACGAACTCAACACTCGATGGCTTCGCGCTCAAATTGGCGTCGTCTCCCAGGACAACTTTTTGTTCAACACGACCGTCTTCAACAACATTGCATATGGACTCGGTTCGAAATTGAGCGAGGTGAGCAACACATTAACTAGCTAATCGTCTATGCTAACCCTAAGTAGTTCAGCGAAGCAGAAATTACCAAGCTGGTAGAACAGGCTGCCAGGACTGCCAACGCACAAGCCTTCATTGAAGAAATGCCTGAGGGTTACCAAACCAAGGTTGGCGAAAGAGGTCTGCGACTTTCCGGTGGACAGAAGCAGAGAGTTGCCATTGCACGTGCTATTGTGTCGGATCCCAAAATCCTGCTTCTCGACGAGGCCACCGCGGCCCTGGACACCAAGAGCGAGCGTCTCGTTCAGGACGCCCTCTACACTGCCGCCAAGGGACGAACCACGATTGTCATCGCTCACCGCCTCTCGACGATCCAGAACGCGGATCTCATTGTTGTCATGGAAAACGGCCGAATCACCGAGCAGGGAACCCACTCAGAATTAATTGCAGCCGAGTCCACATACGCCTCGCTTGTCCGCGCCCAGCACCTCCGACAGCGCGTCGAAGGCGACGACGAAACGGCAGAAGAGGTGGCCCTTGTGACGCAAAACACCAACGTCAGCAACGCCGACAAGTCCGCCGCCAGCGTCAAGGCCGTCGAGACGGCCAAGAAGGCTGATTCGAACTCGCTCTGGAAGCTGGCCAAGCTCGTGTGGCAGCTCAACTCCCAGGAACGCTACTACATCTTCCTGGGCATCCTCGCTAGCCTGGTTGCTGGTGCGGGATTCCCTGTCATCGGCATCTTCTTTGGAAACGGCATCATCTCGCTGACGGACTCGAGTCTCAGCACAGGCAGCCACTCGATTAGCTTCTGGAGCTTGATGCTCTTCATGTTGGGTCTGGTCCTGTTTATTGCCTTTGGAACGCAGAGCTTCTGCTTCGCCGTTGCCGGGTCTGCCCTCGGCCGACGAGCCCGCAGCCGTGCCTTTGGCGCCATCATGAGCCAGGACATGGCCTTTTTCGACCGCGAGGAGAACTCGTCGGGCGCGCTGACGGCCTTCTTGTCCGTCGAGGCCACCAAGCTCACGGGCATCTCGGGCAACAACCTGGGCGCCATTCTCAACTCCATCATCACCATGGTCTCGGCCATTGCCATCAGCTGCTCCTTCGGGTGGAAGCTCGGCCTCGTAGCCACAGCCACGACGCCCATCCTCATCGGCTGCGGCTTCATGCGCCATATCACTCTTGCCAAGACGGAGCAGCGCATGAAGGCTGCCACTGACGCTGCCGCTCTCGTGTCCGAGGCTGTCACGGCCATCCGCACCGTCGCCACGCTGACCATGGAACACACCATCAACCAGCAGTATGCCGACCGCATTCGTCTCGACTACAGCAAGACTATCTACAACGACTTTGTCTCGGCCATTACCTTCGCCCTTACCCAGTCTCTCATCATCCTCGTCAACGGTCTCCTCTTCTGGTACGGCGGCTCCAAGCTCATTGGCTCAGGCGAGTACAACGTGCAGCAGTTCTTTATCTGCTACATGGCAATCGCCTTTAGCTCGCAGGCCGCCGGCTCCATCTTTGGCCAGGCGGGCGAGATTGAGGGTGCCAAAAGCGCGGCCGGCTGGTTCAAGCGTCTCATCGAGAGCAAGCCCACAATCAACGGCGATGAGTCGTCGGGCGAGAAGCCCCACAAGGTTCTTGGCGACATTGACCTGCAGCACGTTGACTTTGCCTACCCCACGGCCGCCGACAGAAGGGTTCTCAAGGATGTCGACCTCGGCGTCAAGCAGAGCCAGTTCATCGCCCTGGTGGGTGGCAGCGGAAGCGGCAAGAGTACGGTGCTCAACCTCATCGAGCGTTTCTACGACCCAACCGCGGGAACTGTTCTCGCCGACATGCGCGACATTCGCACCCTCAACCTAAGTCACTACAGGTCCGAGATGGCCCTGGTGGAACAAGAGGCGCCCATGATTGGCGGCACTGTTCGGGAGTGCCTCATCTCGGATGACGAGACTGTGCAGGACAGCGCTCTGGAGGAGGCCTGCAAGTCGGCAAACATTTTCGACTTTGTGGTAAGCATCTATTTATATATCTCTGAAAGATTTAAAACTGACAGATTTCGTTAGGTCTCTTTACCAGACGGCTTCAACACGCTCACAGGAGCAGGAGGCAACCGTCTCTCTGGAGGCCAGAAGCAGCGCCTGGTTATTGCCAAGGCCCTACTTCGCAACCCCAAGATTCTGTATGTTTTCTTCTTGCCCTTGTCATTCTCGTTTTCACTACTAACGCTCCAAAGCCTTCTCGACGAAGCCACATCTGCTCTCGACTCCGAGTCCGAAAGATTGGTCCAGCGCGCACTCGAGTCAGCGGCAGAGGGAAGGACGACGATTGCGGTTGCTCACAGACTGAGCTCCATTTCGCACGCGGACAGGATATTTGTTTTCGACCACGGCCGCATTGTCGAGCACGGCAGCCACGACGAGCTTATGGCCAACAGGTCACGGTATTTCGAATTGGTTTCATTACAGCAGCTTGGCCAGTAAACGGAGGCCATTGTTTTTGTTTTTATCTTTCTTTCCCTTTTTCACTTCTACTTTCACTTTTACTTAATGCATGGCTTTTAATTGCATCACCAGTGCTCTGGTACCTTTTGTCAGGAGCGTACAATCTGTTTTGGAGCTACATCTTTCTTTCATGTTAAAAGCAAGCGACAGGTTCAACTAGATGATGTAAAATAGTGTTTAACAATGATATTGATTGTGTTTATATTATCGCCTGACTAAAAGAACAATCGATTCCAATCCTCGCGCTCAAGTCAGTCGTGCAGCATCTGCTTAGTCAACCTGTCGGACAGGGCCAATCACTCTGCTCCTTGGGCACTCAATCATTCGCTTGTGTATTGTTACGTTATTGGTCACAGCCAATAGGAGAGATTCGCGTATTTCTAGTTGTTTTGCTGGGATAACTGCGGGGTTGGTCACAGGTTTGTCTCTTTCACATCACATTACCACGAGGTGGAATACACAAAATAATTACGGATTCTGCTAACAACCTACCATCTGGTCAAAACACCCATTGGTATCCTAAAATAAAATAAAGATCAATCTGGCAGTAGCTACTGACTTCTAGAAAGCCTCAGCGCTCATACGTGCCTAGAATATGAGCTGTTTTGAAGAGACTGTTCAGGCAACGGCGCAAATGGCTGCTACTACGACCCAAGATGTGGGGTTGGCGAGCCATCTGCACGAGCTTGGCAGCCAACTTAATGACAGATACATAGAAACAGGTCTGGAGGCCGACTTGGATGAAGCTATCGTGCTAGCAAAACGGGCTGTCGAAATCTCTGCCAACAATCATTTGATGTTGGCAAAGGGCCTGAACATTCTTGGGTACCGACTTCAAGATAGATATTTAAACACTGGTGCCGAGGCTGATCTTCAAGAGTCAATCCAGTCAGCTCGGCGGGCAGTCAGTTTGGTAGGCGACGACGACCCGGAACGTGCAAGATATCTGAATAACGTGGCCTACTCGCTCCGTTTGAGGTATTCACAGATGGGGGAGTTTAAAGATTTAGATGAAGCAATCGAATTGGGACGTCAGGCGGTAAAAATTGTCAAAATGGATGACACAGAACGAGGAAAGTGGCTCAACAACCTGGGAAATCACCTCGCAAGTCGGTCCGAACGGACAGGATCCATGAAAGACCTGGAGGAGGCCATTGCATTGAGAAGAGAAGCCATTGAGAGATATCCTCACAGCCCACTTCGAGCCCTGTTTTTAAACAACCTATCGGCATCGTTGGATCGGAAGGCCGACATGACCAAGAATTTGGATGATTTTGATGAGGTGGTGCAGGTTGCGAGACAGATGGTCTTGTTAACAGCAGAGAATGACCCCAATCGACCTAAATGGCTGGATAGCCTGGGGAGGCAACTTGCGGCTCGACACACGATGTCGCACCAAATTAACGATTTGCAAGAAGCCATTCGGTTAAAAGGCGAGGCGATAGACTTGACCCCAAACGGCCCACGTCGGGCTACTTATCTCAGCTCACTTGCTTGTTCCCTCAATCAGAGATTCGAGACGACAAGGGCATCATCGGATCTGGAAGAGGGAATTCTGGTGGCAAGGCAGGCAGTTAGTATGTTGCCGGACATGCACCCGGATAGGGCGGAGTTCATGTGCGGCTTGGGAGATTTGCTGGTCAATAGATTTCTCAGAAACACCACAGAAAATGACCTCGACGAGGGTATCCAGCTGGAGAGAAAAGCACTTGGTTTGATAGCGGATGGGAACCCAATCAAGCCCATACATCTTGACAGGTTAGCCTGCAGGCTCAGCCTCAGGTTTTCGTCAACAAGCAATGGCTCAAACAAACAAGACCTTGAGGAATCTCTGCGACTTGGAAGAGAAGCCATCAAGGCGACTCCAAAGGGCCGACCCACCTGGGAATATCTCAACAACCACCAGAATGTGCTTTTTCACAAATACCTGATGGAGCAAGACGTCTCGATTCTCAAAGAGTGCGTTCGAATGCAGAGACTGGCAATCGATCAGATGCCGGCTAATCACCAATATCGAGCTGAAATGTTGACTACTCTCGGGTTCCGCCTGAGAGACTTAGACGTGGAAAATGCAGGCTCCGAAGCTGCCTCGGCGTGTTTTTCAGACGTGTTGAATGATGAGAGCGCGCCGACAGTGAGCCGAATACGAGCGGGAAAATCACACCTCCGATGCTGCGCAGACAAGCAGCAAGCATACGTGACGGCCAAGCTGCTGGTGAGCCTGCTGCCTCGATATATGCTGAGGGAGCACGAGGTTTCCGACAAGGAGCACGCTGCGGCATCGTGGACTGGCATAGCGTCCGAGGCAGCAGCAGTAGCACTTCAAGCAGGCAAAGGACCATATGCGGCCTTGGAGCTTCTCGAACAGGGCCGCGGTCTTCTCGCTACTTTCACCGAGGAGCTGCGGATGGACATTGTCGAATTGCAGACGAACCATCCCAAGCACGCCGAAAGACTGGTGCATCTTAGAGAGCAGCTGGAGCTCCCTAGAGCGACTGTGAACCCGCCGGTCTCTGGGGGCGACAGTGGCCAGACAAGACAAGACTGGGTAAACGACTCAAACCGCCGTCGCGACGCAAGCATCGAATTCGACAAACTGGTGGCTGAGATTCGTCAGCTCCCCGGCTTTGAACATTTCTGGGCTTGTCCGAGCGAAGCCGAGGTGCTTGCCGCTGCGAAACACGGACCAATCGTTGTCGTCAACATTGCGCCGGATCGATGTGATGCTCTGCTGATTGAGCAGCATCAAATACGCGCTTTGCCCCTGGCCAATATTACTGACCATCTTGCGGCAATTCGCAGCCACGGTCGGCTGAGCAGCTCCAAGACGCTGGCATGGCTATGGAACGAGGTTACCAGGCCAATCCTGGATGCACTTGGCTTCACGCAAAGATGCCATGGCGACAACGGGAATTGGCCACACGTGTGGTGGATTCCTACGGGAGGACTGACCTTGTTTCCTCTCCACGCTGCAGGGTACCACGGCGGAGGAGACGAATCGGTTCTCGACAGGGTCATGTCATCGTACAGCTCCTCCATCAAGGCGCTGATACAGAGCCGGCGCCGAAGCACCATTCCAACCGTCCTCGAGCTTTCCAAAGGCCGAGCCCTGCTGGTTTCCATGCGGCACACACCGCAGAGCAGCTCGTTGCGTCATGCCGAGAGAGAGGTTGAGATTGTCAGCGGAATCTGCACGTCGGCAGGGCTCGAAGCGGTGCAGCCCCGGCCGTACAAACAAGACGTCGTGTCTCACCTGGCCGATTGCAAGATATTTCACTTTGCAGGCCACGGCTACGTGGACGGGAACGACGGGTCGCGCAGCCACCTGCGCCTGGCTGACTGGCAAAGCGACCCGCTCACAATGGCCGACCTGGTCAACATGAACCTCCGGCAGCGCCTCCCGCTCCTCGCATATCTCTCGGCCTGCGGGACCGGCCAGGTCAAGAACGACAGATCCTTTGACGAGAGCGCCCACCTGGTCAGCTCGTGCCAGCTAGCGGGGTTCCGGCATGTAATTGGCACCCTCTGGGAGGTCAGCGACGCGTCGTGCGTCGACATGGCCAGGGCTACCTACGAGGTCATCAAGCAGCGCGGCATGACGGATGAGTCCATCTGCCTGGGTCTTCACACGGCTTGTCGAGAGCTTCGGGCGCGTGCGCTTGGTGGCAGCAGCAGCAGCAGGAGTGGAAGCGCCCATGATGGCTTGGCAACATGCAACCAATCGACGGGGAGGACTGAAGTTGCGTCCAAGGATGATAAACTCGGTATTGAGAGGGCAGACAGAAACCACGACCAAGCAGAGTGCAGGCTGCCGAGGGATTTCACAATAGCTGATTCGAATCCTACGCCGTCCAAGTTTTGGTCGTGGGTTCCCTACGTTCATTTCGGCGTCTGAGATTCAAGCCCACCATCGCAGAGCGGTGTATTTTCAATCGCATCCTAGCTACACAAAAGGACATTGGCATTGTAAGAGACCGATCCTTGGCCGTGGGTATATTTAGATGGTCTCGTCGCTACTGGGCCAAGGCGGTTTTAAAATACACTAACTGACAGGACCGCGCGAGTCGAAACGGGTTCAACGGCGTGATCCCCCTGCACACGGGATTAATCTTGCATTCCCAACTACCGGCCACTCTAGCGTCCAAGCACTCGTTGGTTCGTTGCCGGTTCTCAGGGTCCTTCTGGAACCAAGACTAGCTCGTCTGCGGCGCATCCGGGGTCCATGCTCAAATTAAATTAGCTAGACTCGGTCGTCGTTGTCTTTGCTGTGGTTGTGGTCTTTGTCGTCGTCACCGTCTTGGTCGTGGTCATCGTCTTCGTTGTGGTCGTTGTCTTTGTCATCTTGGTCTTGGTCTTGGTCTTTTTTGTCGTCGTAGTCGTCGTGACAGGCGCCAAGTCCGTGATCGAGACAGACACGGAAATGGTCGTCGGGCTCCGCGGCCGGTAGATGCGCCACTCGACAGCGACGCCGCCGCACTGCATGTGGCCTCGGGCGCCGACGAGGCCTCTCCACCAGCACTTCCGCACCGACTCGTAGATCAGGTCGACAATGTCCTTGTTGCCAATCACGCTGGGCCGCCCTCTGAGCGTCTCGGCCCCGAACGCGCAGCTGCCAAAGTGCACCAGCTGCCGCTCTGTCCAAAATGTCCACGTTTCCGGCTCCATAAGCTTGAGCGCAAGCATCTCGCAGTCGTAGGCGGTGGGGGAAATACCCGATGTCTCCTTGATCATGGTCGAGTTGCCGCATCGGTCTTGTGCTGGCGTCCTCGAGGGGCTCCAGGTGCCTGCGGCGGCGGCGGAAAATATCGTGACGATTAACAAGCTAAAAAGTCGCATCGTGAAACGTTTTTGATCAATTTACATGGTGATTCATCCCATGGATGCGGGAGTCGATGTGTTATCTGCTTGTACTCTATCTAGGGTAGCGTTCCACTTATGCTTCACCAACATGCAAGACGCAGGTTTTTTCAGTGGTGCCCAAGGATTTGTACATGTTAAGCAAAATACCAGGGAATAAAAAACTATAATGGCAAAACGGCTGGAATCTGTTACCTCTTCAATGCGCGCCTGATTGGTCCTGTAAATCTCCCTAATTTGGTGCTCTCCTCTTGCTTCCGCGCCCCCTCCTTGTACACCCACATGTCCCACCCGATCCTATCAACTGGCCCCTCGAGAGCCGCCTTGAGAAGCAACCCATCTGCATCAAGGCTTGCAGGGTCCCACTGCGGCCGTTCCTTCTGCTGGGCCAAGCGGCGCAGCTGCAGGTTCATGTCTGTGCTAAGCTCTGGGCACCAGACGTTGATCTCCTGGTGGGGGCCCAGTTCGCAGACGAAGCTGACAGAGCTGTGCACGTCCCATTGCGGCTCGGGATCCATGATTTCTACACCAAAGAGGCCAATATTTTGGACTTTGGCCGCCCCCGAATGGAGCGTCACACGCTGTATCTTGCTGTTGCGCTCGCGCAAATAGCTGAAGAGATGCTGCGCCGAGGAAACAGTGAGTAGTGGTTTTAGCGCGGGCGGGTCCCGATTCAACGCAAACCACAATTCGAGAGTGCGGAGACTGGGAAGTGTCGCAATTGTGTCAAGTTGCGCGTACGGCCATTCTGCTGCAGACGGGTCTCTATCAATATCAATGGCCAGATGTTCGAGATAGGGTAGATTTTTGCTTAGGTGGTCGAGGTTGCGGGCTGTATTTGAAGCCTTTACGCAGTCTGGGTGGTGTATCTGAAGATGCCGTAGGGTTCCGCCAAATCGGGTAATTGTCTCTGGCTTGTTGCCAATCTCGTCCCAGTCGTCAAGGCTTATCAGGTCCAGCGGCGACGTCATTTCCTCCAAGAACTCTGCAATCTTGACCAAGCCCGTAGGATTAATCACAACCTCCTTGACATTGGTCAATCTGGGGCCGATGATGGGCCACCCAACAAGGCTTATGCCGTTCAAGCGGACCAGCCGCGACCAGTCGAACGTGTCAGCCCAGTACTGGCATTCATCAACACTGGGGGTATACCCCTGGCACCACTGCTTCCCCGCCATGCCCCAGGGATAGTAGGAGATGCCAACCTCCTCAAGGGCCTGGGGTCGCTCACCGTCAGACAGATTCAAGCCGTGGTACGGACCCGGAGCGTAACTAGGCCCGTATCCATTGCATCCTCCCCGGGGATACCACACATCAATGTGAGGAATGCGAGTGAGATTGGGACACGAAAGCAGCACCTGCTTCACGAGGCGCATTGTCTCAAGGCAGAAGAGCGGCTCAGTGAAAGATATTTTGAGAGACATGGAGCACAGGTTCTGGCTACCCACGAGGCTCAGCAGGAAGACACGCGCCTGCGTGTGGGACTCGATGCTGTCATTGCAAAAGACGGATGTGTACAGGCGACACGCTGTTGGTAGGGCTGCCAAGATGGATTCCGGCATTGGCACAAGCGTCGATCCGGAGCGGTAGCCATGCCCTGGCCAGTAACCGACATGCCACTCCAGGCGGCGCAGCCCTGTCATGGCGGGGACCATGGCCGACAGCCGGGTCAGGATCTCTTGGCCCTCTTTCGTGACCCTGTCATATCTGCGACCGCTCACCCGGAGCGTGTGAATGGCGGCGACTTGGTCGAGGCGGCTAATGAGGCGGAGATGGTCGAGGACATGGCTGGGCTTGTCGAGGTTGATGTGCACGTGGCTGTGGTGCACGTATCGCGCCACTCGGTACAGCGACGAGCTCACCAGCGCCACAGTCAGCATGTCCCCAGGGCGCTCGGCGTGCAAGCAAGCGAGGATCTGCTGCACGACGGAGTCAGGCAGCTTGGCCATGTACGGGCTTGCGCTGTTGATGGACACTGCATCCTGCGCGGGAATATCCTTTTGCCGACCAAACAAGAGACGAGAGAAGCGGCGTTTCGAAGCCATCATGGCGAACAACAGTTAGAGATGCGACACAGGCAGCAATGCGAGACATGGCATCTGGGGCGTGGGGTGGGCTTGTCTTTAAGTAAATTTAGAGGGGCGTGCAGGCGCTAAGCCGCTAGCACACGGGCCACTCCAGCACTGCAAGCGCCTGCCTTTAATACATGTCTGTAAATTACAAAAATATTTACACCACTACCACCAAGCCAAAACCAACAACGCCCAAGACACCATCACTCAAGCTCTACTGTTTGCTATTAGTTTGTGGCTGGAGCTGCGGGTGTAGTCCCAGAATCGATTGGGGTGGGCATTCCCCATCTGGTCGCCGGGGACATGCTCATCTCGGCAAAGACGCGGTAGGCATCTGGGTTGATGATGGCGGCGGCCGAGTTTGTCTTGGCCTGGGCGACACCCATCTTGAACCCCGTGGCAGTGTCCTGGTCTGTGTGATGTGAGAGTTAGTTCATGTTTTGACACTGGTGGCCTTTTCTATGTTCTTCGTTCTGGACTTACACTTGTCGTTGATTACGATTCTCCCCGTGACGTGCATCATTTCGTGCAGCAGAGTACCGGATATGGAGTTGTATCTTCCAACATAAGGGTACTTGTCTCCCGCCGCTGTGATGGTCGTGTAGCCCTTGTCCAACGTGGCAGAGACGGGAATGGCGGCCGTTGGGGGCTCCGTCGGCCTCGAGAAGTCCTCGGGGCACAGAATGATTCCAATCAGGTCTTCGTATTGACCCTGGCCATTGTGTCTTTGCGCTGTGAACGTTCTCCCCGCATATCTATTGTCATTGCCTGTCTCTGTGCATGGCTTTGGGGCTCCCGCTAATTACATCATCAATCCAACTTGTCTTGTCAAGGGCAAGGGGCATTCAACATACCTCCAGTGGTACTCAGAGCAACGTAATCGATTTCATCGCCGTTTGGTATCTCGGCGTGCCAGATCCTTGCTGGACCTCCTGCAAGAAGATGTGAGAAGTTTGCCTACAAATATATTCTGCGAACCACCTACCGATGTTGTTGGGAATTGATGTTTCCACCATGCCGTTGGCCTCGCAGAACAGGTACGCAGTAAAGGCTTGGTTGGCTGAGTTTGTCAATGTTCCCTGGAACGCTGCCTTGACGTTGGAATACATGGCTGCGGCGATACGGTTAGTAAGTAAAATATAGAATTTCACACAGGCTCGGAACTAGTCAACTCACATTTGACACTGCTCATGGTGCTCTGCCCTGCGCTGGTCAAGCCGATGCGGTTCTTGAAGCTGACGCCCCACATGAAGTTGGCGTTGCTCCCAGCAATCTTTTCGGCGTCCGTGTACGACGAAAACTGCGCCTTGGTGGGAATGGCATCAATCTGAGCCTGAGCCTGGTCAATCATTTCCAGAGAATTGGCCCAGATTTCATCTATATTCTTTCCCTGAAAGGACCAGCCGTCGCAGCCAACCCGTGTCCAGGTGACAGTGGCAACGCCCTGCCCAATGGCGAGGGACCAGAGGAACAGGCGCGGCGTTGTGATGCGCATCTTTGGACAAGCAACAGCAAGATAGATAGAGACAGACGGACAGAGTGTGCTTTGAAAGCCCAAAAATAAACGAGCGTGAGGGCGGCAGAAACCTGATGACTGCTGGGCCCAAGGTGCCCATTTGGGCCAAAGTCGTACTTATAGAAAGCACTGTGCTAGCCGGTGTCCAAGCCCGGTCCCCCGAGGTCATGTCCGTCCTGATGCCGGACAGCTCACTTAGCGTCGGTCAAATGCCGCACCATGTGGCACTCCGCCGCTTGGTCTCAAGAAGGATTATTACCAGCTTCTGTCGTGCATGTCCAGGGCATCAACACGAGCATCAGAGCAGCGTGTGTGCCCTGCCAAGTGGGCCAAGCCACTGGCGCTTGGAGTGTGAAACGGCTTGCATGCATGGCTGAGTGTCTTTTTTGGGGGCCACGGCCTCCACAGGGCTGAGGCCCAAGCCCTGCACTCCATTCTAGCTCCATCTCTCAGTGCGTTTCAGGTGCTAAAATGACAAAATGACTGGTGCCAGTCCCCACAGGCCTTGAGTCTACAGCGCCGCGGCGGTAATGCGATTGGCTCGAGCGGCAGCATGGAGAGCCCGAGGATCTACTGCAAGGGCAGATTGCAAGCGTGCTGCAAGGGCCCTCGAGCTGAGAATATGCATGCTATCAAGCCTGTCTAGACTGAGCCAAAACCCACCAAGGATCTCTGACCTTATCGCTAGTCCTGTTCCGAGGCCCCTTCTGGATTCGATCCTAGGCTTTAGCGGCCTCGCAACTATATCGCTCATTTCACAATTCCCGGGCACATTAAACCCAGTGCCAAAGGGATCGCCGGGTGGGATGCGCTAAGTTGTGGAACGTTGATGGGCCGGCAGCCTTGGGCTGTCCGAGCATGGATGCCCTCGCCTCACCAGAATTCGTGCCCCGAGTCACCAGCCGGACTTGCGGATCACGCGTCAAGGCTGTGCGAGCCAGTTAGTCTTATTTTTTTCCCCCGTGCGAATCTACGCGCGGGCGCGAGAGTGATATAAGGTGCCTGGCATCATTCACCTGCCGCCCTCTCTTGTCCAGCAGCAGTGACCCTCGCTTTGTTTGTTCTTCACCCACACTCTTTTCAAAACACAATCGTTTACTTCTGGGACCAGCAAAAGCTGACCCGTCTTCACCATGAGGTTCGGAACCTCGACCTTGCTCCTCTTGAGCACACTGCTCCCTGCTGCTCTGGCCAATACCGCCTACCACAAGCCCACCTATGAAAAAGTCAAGTACACTGGTGTCTGTGGCTATCACCTCATGACAAAGGACCAGACCTGCTGCACTACACCACACGGTCACAAGAATATTTGCGGCGCCGGTATGTTGGCTATCTCTCTGTAGTTTCTTCACATGCTGACTATTTGTTATCAGGGACAATTTGCTGTGAGTTGACAACAATTGTACCGAGATGTGACCTTTGATCAATCACCATTGAGAAAGCATGCTTCCATCATCTTTCGTCTTTCGCGTAATTGCCAATCAATGTTTTAAATACTGACGCAATTAGGTTTATACGGCTGCTGTCCTCATGGAACTACGTGCAGAAAAGACGGTGCATGTATCCCAGTGGTCAAGCACACCACCACGAAAAAGACGACTAGCACCAAAAAGGGGTACCCGCAGTCATCCACCGCCAACAACGGGGGCTATCATCCTCCACCCGCTTCTACCACCAAGAAAAGCTCGACAAGCGTGCGTGGTTCACACACAACCACTACTACAGGGAAAGGGTCCCCCTCTACTAGCAAGAAGACGACGTCTAGCTCGCACCAGTCTTCCACTGTAAAGGGGCCCTCTTCGTCCTTGCATTCTTCTTCTGGAGGATCCCTTCACCCTTCTTCCACTGGGAGCGTGTCATCAGCTTCTTCTACCAGGGGAGCTTCTTCGTTGTCTTCTACGACAAGACCCTCGTCTGCAACTACTTCTACAATAAGAGGCTCTTCATCCGCTACTTCGACAAATGGTGGATCGCTTCCGCCTTCCTCCATTGTACAAGGCTCGGCTTCTTCTTCCATGACTGGAGTTTCATCCTTCCCTGCGACTACAGGAACTGGATCGCCGCCCCCTTCTTCTATTGGAGCTGGACCTTCGTCCGCTATTAGCAGTGGCGGAGTCTCATCTGTATCGTCTTCCATCAACGGGGGTTCTGTTCCACCTTCTTCTGCGGGGACCGCCTCTGGAACCGCCCCTGGCACAGTCTCATCTTCTGCAACTGGAGGGTCTTCTCCATCTTCTTCCGTCGGAGCCGGATCTTCTTCATCTGCGAGCACAAATGGGGGTTCACTTCAACCCTCTTCCACTGATGGAGCTTCATCCTTGCCTGCATCCACAGAGGGAGGATCATCTCCCTCCACTTCTACTAATGGAGATTCCTCTTTGCCCGTTTCTACTGGAACAGCATCTTTGCCTCTTTCGTCTACTAATGGAGACTCGTCTTCATCTACATCTACAGGGGAAGGATCCTTGCCTCCTTCTTCGACTAACGGAGACTCTTCCGCTTCCTCAGATGCTGGAGCATCGACTGTAGTTTCCTCTACGGGAGTGGTATCGCCATCTTCGACGGACTCTGGATCATCGGCTTCTTCTGTGAATGGCGGCACATCTGCTACGTCTGCAACCGACAATGCATCTGCATCCACTGGAACTGATTCCTCTTCAGCTATTAGCACAAGTGGAGACGCGTCCTCGCCTTCATCTACGGACGGGGGCTCCCCAGCCTCTTCGACCGGGACGGAGTCTGCCTCGTCTACTACGAACGGCGGTACGCCCCCGCAATCCTCTACTACTGAGGGTACCGCTTCAGGTTCTTCTACGGGAGTTGAGTCGACTCAATCTTCCACAGACAGTGCTTCATCCCCAGCCTCTTCTACGGGAACAGAATCATCCGGGGCTTCATCTGTTGACAGTGCCTTGTCCACATCTACAACTGAAGTTTCATCGTCTGCTGCTTCAACGGGAACGGACGCCTCTGCGACTTCGTCTACGGGAGCTGAATCTTCAGTGGCCTCTTCAGTGACTGAGAGCTCTGCCTCATCCTCCAGCACTGATGGTGCATCTGTTCCGCCATCTTCTACCGATGAGGTCTCCTCAACTATCTCAACGGGAGAGGTGTCTACTTCGTCCTCATCGACAGATGGGGGAGTTCCACCTGCATCCCAATCAACTACCACCACAGAAGCAAGTGATGCCTCGACTACTTCCACGATATCAACATCGACGGATGGTAGTTCGACCGCAGCACTTTCATCGACCTCGTCTGATGCTGGCGCTACCGATGCTAGCTCAACTACTGCCAGCTTGACTGATGCTAGCTCGACCGATGCTAGTTCTGGAGCCTCCCTTTCTTCCACTTCGACGGATACTGGGGCAACGCTTTCCTCGCCTTCGGTATCGACAGATGGCAGCTCGACCCTGTCTTCTGTATCCGCGTCAACGGATACTACCAGTTCAACCCTTCCATCCCAGCCATCCTCAACTACAACAGATACGTCAGCCAGCTTCGTTCCCCCAGGTGGAATAACTTCCACAACCACATCGAGTACCAGCACCACAGACGGCCCCTTGGTCACATACACGACTTGGCCAGAGGTGACAATTATCCCTGTTCCCTCTGACATTCCCGAGCCGGAAAATAATGATGACGACCCTACCTTCCCTTGCCGAACTTGGTTCTTCTTTGTAAGTCTTCGATCAAAGGCATTGAGGTAATTGCACTAATAATCTCGACAGATTTGCATCTCATGGGACGGTGGCCCAATTATCGGTGGCTGGACCTGGACACTCCCACCCGGAATCTACCCAGTGTACGAGAGCTTATATTCCTCCGTGGTAAAATCTTGCTGACAATGGTTTGAATAGTGGCCCACCAGCTGGAATCAAGTTCCCGCCCGGCATCGAGATTGAGGGAACTCTTCCGCCATGGCCCAAGATCACGTAAGTTATCACTGCGAATACCTGTCTGAGAGAAGTCATAGAAAACTGACCTGTATGCAGAATCGGAAACGACCACATCCCCACTTACTCGTCGGAGCCTACCTCATGTGAGACCAAGTCGGCCACCATTCACATCACAACCACGTCGTATGGAGTGTCAACTTCAGGATCTGTGACAACCACCACAACAAGCCGGGTTCTGTCCACGAGTCAAGTGGTGCTTGGTTGTGACGTAGAGGACGAATCTTCTACCACGATTGTGACATCGGGCACCAGCAGCTCGGCAGATGTTGTCACTATGATGTTGGATGCTGATGATCGCGCCCCCACGGCTGTGCTTGAAACCACCGACGCGGCTGCCGCCTCCGTCTACAGCGACATTGACGCCTATTGGTCATGTAAGTGCTCAACCCGATTTCACGCAACGCAGGATTGAAACTTGCTGCCCATCGAATCATGAGCACCATGTGACCTCTGATGGTAGCAAGAATTCGGCAATTGTGAGAGGATTGTACTAACTCTGGCCCTGCAATAGCCCTGGATGCTCCCGAACCTACAACCATGGTCACAAGCACTAAGACGTCATCGGATTCTTCTTCCGATTCTTCCTCCGATTCCACCTCCAACCCATTGGATCTCCCAACCCTTCCAACCCTCCCAACATTGACCTCCTCCGACTCCACTACTTCCGCCCCGCCCCTGCCAACTCTCCCGCCGGTGACGTCGGCGCCGGCGACAACTTTGCAGTTTGAGACCCAGAGTGGCAGCTCGTGTGTCTCGACAGTAATGACGTCTGTTTGCGTGATTCCGAACGAGCCCTGCGAATCTAGCCTGTCTTGCGCCAGCTGGGAGGCTACCTCGACCTCCACGTCCACAACCAGCACCAGCGCAGCGGCGGTTCCCACATCAACCAACCACTGGTCACTCACTCTCGTAAGCAGATTTCCACCCTAATGCAATGTCGTAGTCTTCCATGGAGCTAGCCGGCTAACTTGCATGTTTAACAGTACCCCGGCAAATGTGCTGATACACCAACAAACTACGTAAGTTGAACATACCGCTGAGATTTTATCATTCCTACGACCAGTTGCTAACAAGGATTTCTCCCTCTTAGTATTCTCTCGAGGGTTTTGGCGAACAAGGGCCAGACTCGCCTTGCATTAAACTCAAGGATGCACAGCTGCCGCTGACTTCTGACACTTCCGCCTCTTGCAAATTCTTTACCAACGGCGGGACGTCGTCTACCAACTGCGGCGACGCCGACTTTGATCTTGTCCAGTCCTTTGTCATCAAGGATGGCTTCTGCACAATTTACTCGGACGAGGGGTGCGCTACCAGGAGCGGATTTGCGACATCGGGTGCGGATTCCCATGTCCTTCAGGGCTGTACCGACAAGCAACCCAAGTTTGGATTCCCTGATAATTGGCGAGCCATCAAATGCTTTGTTAGTCCAGATAATTAGCGATGATGGGCGCAAAGCACTTTATTAGAATACGCGTTTTTAATTGCAGATTTATTGAATTGCAAACAGTTTTCCTCCATCTAAAGTGGCTTGGCGCAGATATTCTGTACATGATGATGAAACTAGTGCGTCCCGGGAATTTATTCCAATGTCAAATCCGCTGTTAAACGATGCTTGAATAATATGGTGGAGGTGGCGGGCTAAGACTCGCACAGGGTGGTAAACAACCCCCAATCCTGATCCAAATCCATCATTAACACACTTTGCCACGCTGAATCACTGAAATTGCTGAAACCGGAATCGTCTTGTGCCGGCCCTACATCTCCCATATTGAACAGCCCCGAGTACTCGAATGAATGAGAGCCCATCCCGGTTTGAAAGTTGGCCTCACTGGGAGGTGCAACAGCTGGTTGGGTCACCGGCACTGACTGTCCCTGGTCGAATTGTGGAACTACTCGCGACTGTTCCAGTGTGGGATCTCGCATCTCCGTAACACGGCGGCGCACTACAATTCCAAAGTAGGGAATGTGAATCTTGTCGGATTCGGGTTGCGGTCTAACAGCAGCGGAGCTCGATTGTGATCCCATGAGACTGTCAAGGGTATCGGAGCATTGAGAGGATATTTTGCATCCTTCTTTGTCCAAAGTTTGCCGGAAAAGGTCTCTTGTAGCGATGAGTAGATCCATGTCGTCCTTGGAAGTTGACAAAGTAGGCATGTGCCCCAATTCGTCCCGCCCGATAATAAGGATTACCGCAGCCATGAAAGCAAGGAACGCAGTCGTTTTGCACTCGAAAACACAGTGACCTCGAATAACGGTGCGCAGTATCAGGAATCTTCTGAGAATTTGGCGAGAAGCCTCTATGCAAGCAAGCTTGCTGATGATGGAGGCTGCAGTCTTAGTCGACGACTTGGCCATAAACGGCAGGTGCAGATGAGTTTTGATGTAGAAGAAGTAGTACTGTTGTAGTACTTTTTCCTTGAGTTCAGTCCCAAGTGTTAGGTCTCGAGGGATGTCCCACCAATCTTCTGGTAGGAGATCTGCGGCTGCATCGAGCTGTTCGTCCAAGCTCAATGTCTCTGCAACCGAAGGGGGGCCGGACATCAAGTTCCTCTCGGTAATCTTTCCGGCGACGATGATACTTTGTAGAATGCATTGAGCTTGTGGCGACTGGTCTTTGTTCGCGTTGGCCATGTAATAGCCATCGCTGCACCCGTGCGGGACTCCCAGGAGCAAGCTAGTGAAGCGGTCGCCATGGAAAATGGCCCACCAAATGTTATTGGCCAGCATGTGGGTGGTATCACCGCGATAGAGGCCCTGCTCATAATTAGTCAGTCAGCTAGGGTACAAGAGAAGCCGAAACATGACGAACCATGAGCTGCGCAATTGAGATACCGCGACGCCAAATAAGCCATGAACGACGTGGTTGGCCGATTTCAGAAAGGGACTTGGCCACCAAGACAAGACACTGCAAGCCATCGATGGTGGAAACATGGTCAAAATCCGATATCACCAGGCTTTCCACCAAGTAGTACAGTTGGTGACATGTGTTCGAGCTGCGTGCATAGGCGGCAGCAAGGGTGCCCAAGAGCGCGGGGCTGTTGCACGTGTAGGTGCGGGCAGCGAATGAAGCTAGATCCTCGACCGGTTCTCTCGTGTTCATATGAGTCTTGAAGCGGAAACTATCCCACCAAGACACATTGCCTGCTAGCGTAGATAGGATTGTATCGTAGCTTGGTAGGGCTGAACGAAGTGTTTTGCACACGCCGTCGGACTTTTGCTGGGAAAGCTGCGATGAATGTGATGAGCCTAAACTTTGGTTCTCTTGGATATTGGGTGTATATTTTGTAGATGGTCCAATACCAGCCGACCATCGCTGTAGAGTTAGTCAGGTACATGAGATATCGATGAGCATTTCGGTGTCATCTTACCTCGCTATCTGCAATGACGGAGACCAACGGAACCCGACTGCTCTGGTCATTTAAGACAATATCAGAATCCGACGCATCATCTAAAACTGTTGAGCTTGGCAGGGTTAGCCCAAGTCGGCTGGATAAGGACGCAGACCATACGGGGTCAAATTGCGCAACGGCTCTCTTGGTTCGGTGGAGCCTTGGCTAAGTGACTCGGTGCCAGAATCAGCAGCAAAGGGCGCTTGTTGTTGATCGACGCATCGACTACCACGGGTAGAACAGGGCGTGCATACGAGGGCGTTGCGGGCGAATATGCAACGGATCTTGCGGCGGCGACCTGCGAGCTGTAAGAGTGGATTCGTCCGTTGAAGGGGCGAGTGCATATACATTCCACGCAGCTGTGCGTCCCCTTGCGCATTTGCTTCCGAGCCCTCATCGGACCAATTTCAATTGCACCGGGATTGCTCTTTTCCATTTTGAGATTTGGCTCAGCTCGTCCGATGGATGCGGGTGAGATGACCCAGTTTGAGTCCGAAGGATCACCTTCGTCCGTCCGTGTCACGTGATTATTCTCTCGGACGAACCCTGGCCCGTTGCTTCGTCCGTCCGTCACCACCTGGATTGTGGGGCGCAGCGCAATGCATGGCGTTGACGATGCTTCATCATCTATTCATCTACGTAAAGGTCTGCTCACATAAATCAACCATGTTCCTACCTCAATGCATCAATCCTCTCAACCCAACCACAATCTCATTCACCACTCTGATCAATAACACACACACTTCACACTACTACTTTTACCACTATCATTCACCATGACTTACACTTGGCTTGTCACTGGAACTACCTCTGGCGTTGGAGAGGCGTTGGTCAACGAGATTCTTTCTCGCGGCGACAGAGTCATTGCTTCCGGCCGCAGGGTTGAGGAACGACTTGGCCCTCGCATCGCCAAGTCGGACAAGCTCGCATTCCTCGAATTGGATGTCACTTTCGACCAAGCCAAGATCAACTCTCTGATGCAGGAAGCATGGGACAAGTTTGGATCCATCGATGTCTTGATCAACAATGCTGGCTGCACCGCTTTCAGCAGCGCCGAGGAGGCAGAGTAAGTCTACCATTTCCATTTCCACCCACTTCTCAAAGACAGAATCTAACGCGGCCATCAGCGACGCCTACGTTGAGAAAATCTTCCAGGTCAATCTTTTTGGCCAGATGCGCGTGACTCGTGCCATATTTCCATTTTTCCGCGCCCAGGGCCACGGCTACGTCGGCTTTGTCTCGTCCAGCTCGGCTTCGGCGCCAGTGCCCTTCATGTCGCACTACGGATCCTCAAAGGCTGCTTTGAGCGCGTACGTCGAGGCTCTGCACAAGGAAAGCGCCCCGATGGGCATCAAGTGCGTTGCCATCGAGTCTGGCGGAATGCCAACCATGCTGGGACAGCCACGTGAGGAGGGAGCGCAAGCTTTTGTACAGCCGGCCTTTGAAGGGTATCTCCCTCTATTTGGGGAGCTGATGCAGTGTTTCACCCAAGGTGGCATGGACGCTATGCCGGGAGACGTGAAAAAGGTCGCCTCAGTCATCGTGGACATTTTGAAGAGAGAGGGCGTGGCCAAGGGCCGACCGTGGTTTGTTCGTGTCCCATTGGGCTCGGATGGCTGGGGACAGGCCACTCAGAAGTGCACCGAGTACCTTCAAGTGGCCAATGATTGGAAGGAAGTCAGCTTTGGCACAAACCGCGATGGAGTTGATGTGGCTGCCGCAAATGTGGTGCGCAAGTTCACAACCATGATCGAGAAGGAATAGGTTGGTCATTGCTGGCTTTGCTAGGTAGACTGCCTTAATAGATGCTGTATGTATATCGCTTGAAATTTAATCATCAATCTCATCAAATTGCACCGGGGAACAATTGCCGTACCAGGAGATGATCTGCACCTCACCTGAACTGAGGTCGGATGAAGATGGCACGTTATAAGTGACGGACTAAGGGCGCCGTTTATTTTGCATCTATTTTGGACAGCTAACGACCGACAAACGTCCTATTCAGGGGCACTTGGGTCAATTCGGAAGTCGGATAAATAAGGTGGTCGGATGGCTGCCCGCCTGATACGGGGCACTGCAACGTCAAGTGAAACATGCGCCAACATTTTTCCACCTGCTAAACAATTGGGAGCAGGGGTTCCAGAGACTTGGCTTGGAGGGTGCGGAGCTAATGACTGCGCCAAGTAGATTAATACGGATCGTTTAGGTTTCCCGTGAACCAAGCGGCGAACAATTGGGCTGCGCAGGGTGTGGATGGCAGTATGCATAAATAGAGAGTTGAAGCGCGTCGGTCTGGGTTCCGAGACGCAGACACGATTCAGCCCAACTTGAGTGTTTCTCTCTGTTTTAGCGGCCCTCCACACCAGTACACAAAATGCGACCCTCATCAATTCTCGCCGCAGTCGTGGCCTGTGCCTGCACTGTTTCCGGCACCCTCACATGGTCGCTGGAGAAGGCGTCTAGCCCAACCGCTGACCAGACCGACGCATACACCCGCATTGAGGCGGCGATGCGCCTGGCCGTTGCTCGATACGAGCGATACACCAAGGCCAACAAGACGATCCGCGTCTACTACGCGCCTGGCGTGCCCACGGCCGAGGCAAACTACAACGGCGATCTGCGATTCGGCTCCAACCGCTCCTACATGACCGAGCGCACCGCCATGCACGAGATCTCCCACACTCTCGGCATCGGCCAGACCACTGCCTTCAACGACAAGTGCGCCGCCAACAACTGGCCCACTGCCACACCTCTGCTTCAATCCTGGGATGGCGCAGATGCCCGCATCAACTGTGGTGGCGGACACATTTGGCCCTACGGCCTCAACTACGAAACCGAGTGGAGCGAGACCAATGCGAATCGCCATGTGCAGCTGATCAATGCCATGCTGGCTGATGGGATGTGAGGGGAAGATGTTCAAGTAGTTTCCGATAATGAAATTTGATGATTGATGCTGTGCCAAATCAGTCTCGTCCCGAGAGCCTATGTGAATGAATGCATGCATGGTGATGAGATGACGTCACCACACTGTGATCAACAACTTCCAGACTGTTACAAAAGAAATCAAACAACCCATTCCGACATCATTATATCCCGAATTATTTCCTCCTCATCACATATTCTCTCGGCAATGTCTTTGAAACCTCTGTCTTCCCTCCAGATCTCCAAACATCAGATCCCAGCCCACCATCTACTGCCCAACTGCAGTATCCAAAACAAGCCCTTGCTCATCTATCATTCTGCCTTTCAGCGCCCTGTCTCGGCATCCAAGATTGAATCACACCTTTCTTCCGTTGGTGGTGTGACGCCACAATGGCGCTACACCATGTACAGCACAACCCATTTCCACAGCACCACCCACGAGGTGCTTTGCATTAGCCACGGGCGCGCTCGTCTCTGCTTCGGTGGTGAGGATAACGAAGGTCGCGTTGAGCCGGTGGTGGAAGAGGGCGATGTCATTATTGTGCCTGCGGGTGTCGGGCATCGGCTCCTAGAAGATTTGGATGGTGGGTTCGAGATGGTAGGGAGCTACCCTCCAGGCCATAGCTGGGACATGTGCTATGGCAACGCTGGCGAAGAAGAAAAGGTCCAAGCGATAGATAAACTGGGCTGGCTGCCTCTTGATCCTTTGTATGGAGAGGAAGGACCGGTAAAGGATGTCTGATGTCATCGTGTTCTCGAGTAATCCATTTTAAACCATCATCCCGACCTTAAAGGCGGGCGCTTTGGGTGGTTCTTCATAGCAAGCCAATTCCATTGAGAGAAATTCCAACAAGCCAGGAACAATCAACGACGAACCCAATACTCCTGGGGGAAGTTTGGATTGTAGAATTTGGAGTCTCCAGATACAGTAAACGACACACCAACACGTCTCATTTGCTCGTCTAGGACGCCAATGTCTGCAGGCGTCAATTTCTGAAATGGATCCAGGTATGTGAACTCGCAAAGATTATGAAATGACCCCTCACCCATTTCGTGTATAAGGTCGTGTGTGGTTTCCAAGAATGTCGGGCCATATCCGTCAATCACGACGCTCTCAATCGAGGCGGGGAGAAGGCCCACGAGCGAAGAAGTTCTGAGATCAGGGTCCCCATTGTTGAAGGGCTTAGCCTGCAGCCGATAATAGTTGGTCAGACACCCTGCATCCAAAACCACCTTTTCCAAAAACTTGAACTCTTTCAACGAAGTTATCATGGCAATTGGGTCGCTCCTGTCCCAGTTTCGAACACATTGGATCTCCAAGTGGCGCAGTGTATCCTGGCAAGAACGGAGGGCCCGCACGATATTACCCGGATAGGAAAAGTTATCTGTGTGCAGAAGCATTACTCCGTCGCGAGGCTTCAGGTTGAGAATAAAGGTTTCAAGCTTGGGACACTGTGCAGCAAGCCTATCCAGACGATCGTGGTAGAGAAAACATTCTTTTAGCTCAAGTCGTGTCAGGTTTTTGAGGGCCAACTGGCATTTATTGAAGGGGAAGTACTCCAGCGTCAGACTTTGAAGATTGGGCATCTGTTCGATAAGCGTAGCAAACCTTCCCGGACCCGAATCTAGAAATGGGTTGGTAAGGCTGAAGCCCCCGTTCATCCAATTCAAGTGCAACCACTTCACTAGAGGGAGATTGGCTGGTGACGCGAAGAAGATGCCGTATTTGACGAACATATCAGCCTCCAAGTACAAGTACTCAAGGTTGGGAAGTCTGTGCAGAACCATATGAAATAATCTGCTGATGGTCCAGTTGCGAGATGATTGACTTTCGGGGCCCGAGTATATGTGTAGCCGGAATGGGTTGGGTTTATCCAAGTCAGAGACGGGCGTATCGCTTTGAACCACCCACTCTGCTAGTGACCAACTTTCCTCTGACATTGAATCGCCTTCGTCATGTAGCCTCCTGGCATCAATCACTAAACGGCGAACCCAGGTGGCCAAATCAGGATTGGTTATGATGGTGCGTAAGAATTGACAGTTTGGTTGTACTTTCCGACGCACAGTGACGTAGTCATGATATAGAATCGGATTAACAATGCTGTGAAGCTTGCGACAGGTCTTGCTGAGATTGGCCAAGGTGAAAGTATCCGAATTGTCTCTGATTCGGTATGGCTGTTTCACCCTGGACTCTTCTGGTCGTGAAGGGAAAGTACAGTGTCGGCAGAAGTTGGCGCAGATGGCTTGAATTAGCTCGTTTGGAAGGCTATGAAGGGAAGGTAACGCCATTTTCGGGTACGCATTGATGTTTTGCTGGCGGATGAAGGCTCATGGACGGAAATAGATAGCAATGGCTTGATCGGTGAGACGAAGGGGGAAAGAAATTGGCCAGCAGCATGTCGCAGATGTAAGCTCGCTTGGCTGACAGGTGTCACGTGGTGATTATTTGGGGGCTTTTGTGTGACCGTGATGTTTTCTTTTGCCTATTTTCTGTATTTCTGGCTACTTCAAATGGTAATGTACACCACGCTGATGAAGCTCCATTTGTCATGTATATACAGTGTTGCGTATGACGCCATCGTGACGATGCCTGCCCGGTTTATGACACCCAAATAGTCCTTATAGTCACACTGTTTCCTTCCTTTCACACTCGATGCGCTTCAAGATATGGTCACGTTAGTCTTTAAAGCCCCAAGTCCATCAAAGCTATGCGTCGCGCTGCTTACGTTGCGCAGTATTGATGATAGGTCAGAAATACACCAGGGGGGGTGTGTATCGGCGATACAAAACTCCGGATTTCCCCGCTTTGAGGCGGTCGAGGAGGCATTCAAATATTACTGTGAGCTATTTGCTTGCAGCAAACTCGGCGCTGTACAGAAATGCAAAAAGCTGATAGATTGGCGAGGGCCAAAGGCTTCCTTGCCCTGAACGAGACGCAAGTGCTCCTATTCCATCGAATCAGTGCTAATTTCTAATATCATCCCAAGCCTCCTCTCTTCGGGGGAATTTTCGGACGTGATTGTTACCTGCGGAGATAAAACCTGGAATCTCCATCGAGCAATCATTTGTCCAAAATCTCGCTATTTCCAAAACGCCTTTCAAGGTGATTTCAAAGTACGTGTTCAATTCAATCAGATAATATATCCATGCGATGTATTTCCCTGAAAAGAAAACCAATTTCGAACAATCCGATTACCAAGGAAGCGGTGACTGGGTCGCTAAAATTAGAAGAAACGGACCCGGATCTTTTTGCTCACATTGTTTCCTACTTATACACTGCGGGTGCGTTCCAAAGCCATGTCAAGTTCCATGATCTCTATTGATGTATAATGTACAGAGTGCGATTGGCAAAGTCTGAGCCACGACAACTCCAATCCGTTCATGATCGGTACACAACTTTGCATCGTTGCAGATTACTTTGGTATGGATGTGATGATCCGTGACATCTGCGCGTATTTGAGAGAATGCTATAAACCCGTTGCAATATCTCTACAAAAGGCCTTTCATGTGGGACCTTGGACTGGGGTAGAACCACCGTCCATTGATAGCTTGAAACAAGGGTTTGTCGAAAAGTACATCGAGGGAGCCAACTTGGCATTTGGCAACGACGCTTCAGGTTTAGATCTTGTTCGAAACACATTTTTGCAATTTTTCTCCGATACTGCATTTTGCGTTCTCAGAGACCATGCTTTTATGAAAGTTCTGCAAACTTCTGAAAAGTTTTCAGTCTCGATACTCAATCATCTCTTTGCGGAAGGCTCATCTTTCCTTCGTTTGATCCCTCATGGCTTGATTATGGTTCCAGGAAATTGTGCTCAATGTCAGGGTGCCAAAAAGTATCCTTACACATCCACATGGATTGAGTATGTCCAAGTTCGTGGTCGCTGTGAGGAATGCCAGGAATCATGCGAACAGAATCAAGATCCCAGCTAGTGAATGGAGCAATGGGATATTGTCTTTCTCAATTAATTTATGAGAACCCAGAGATTAGATTGACAACAATGGTCTTTTACCTTTTTCTTATCAAACTAGGACATCAGTTCCGTTAAAGGCCGCGAGGATGAACAAGGCTTAACTTCTAACATATACAATGAGCGGACAAAAGTCTATCGACACCACCACAGGCCAATTTTCCTTCTCTATCACGAAAGTGGCAAAGATGAACGTCCCTTGCAATATGAATAAGATGACCTTGCAATTTTCGCTAATTACTGGCTAATTTTATCTTTATTTCAAGAGCGCGGAGCCTGGCCTGTAGAGAGAATTGAGGTTGATCGGCCTTTTCGTTAGCTCGAAAGGTTTTCACGACCAACGTGATTATTGAATAGTATTAGGTCTACCGTTCCGTTCATTTTGTCGTCACTTTTGTTTCCCGCTAGAAATATATGAGAGGGAACTTGATAATCCATGCGCGAACAATTCGGGACATGGCCCCAGCAGACATATGTAATCGGCGTGAGCCACCGACAAGTGTTTGAAAGTGGGTCCATGGTGAGTGACACTGTTTGTGATGTAATTAAAGATGTATATTTATAACGTTATCTCATTACTCGTCTGGGTTGAAACGAATTCCAGCTCTAGGCCGGATTCACTGTTACAGGACCGCCGGCATCCATAAAACGGTTTGTCTAATATTAAGAAGTGTCACACACGGACGTGCTATTCGTACATGCAGTGTCTGGGCAGTATCCGTGGTTGCATGCGTACGAGCAGAGTCCCAAGTAACCAGCGCTCTCCCCTTCTAGCGGGCATCCCGTCGTGTTCGTCTCTGGGGGCACTGTGAAGTCGTCCTCGCTGCCGTAGCTGGTACACGTGCAAGGGCCTGGGGGGCAGTAGCCATATCCGCAGCAGAACTTGCAGAGACCGAGGTAGTTTTCTGTCTCGCCGCTGGCCACGGTGCCCTCTACGCAGACGCCTGTTGAGGTTGCCGCGGCAGATGAGCTCGTCGTGCTGTTGGACTCGATTAGCAAATACGATTAGGGTTGGTGCTTGTTTCTAAACTTACCTGCGAGTTACTGTGGCCAAGGTTGTGGTGGGTGTGAGTGAGGCAGTTGCCATCACGCTTGATGTGGTACTGTAAAGCCAGTTAGCAACCGGGCCACGATGCACAAATGGGACACGCCAAGTTCGTACCTAGCTGATGCGCCACTAGAATCGGCAGACGACTCGTGGCTCGACGCTTTCATGTTCTTTGACCCGACAACACCTCCAACGACGCCAGCGATGATGGCAGCAATGGCCAGGGCGATACCGACGGCGATCCACATGGTCCTGCGCCTTACTGTGCTAACCGGCTTCTCCTGGATCGGCGGTAGCGGCTTGTCGTATCCTGGGGCTGGCGTCATGGGCGTTACGGGCGACACGGCTTCTGGCAAGTATACGGGAGCAAGATATTTTGCCTTGTCGTCGATGTGATTCGAGTAGTCGACGCATTTCTCGTTCTGCCAGGCGCCCCCGTTGTCCGCGGTCAAGACCTCGGGGAGGTTCTCGTCGTCCGGTCGCTCCGGTCGCTGGGGAGGAACGACTGGCGGCGCGTGGAGCCAGTCATCCTGCGTGTAGTTGTTGCGAGCTGGATAATAAGTTAGACTGTGGTCCATCGAGGTGGTTTCGGAGCTCCCGCCTGCAGTGTCATTGCAACTTACCATCCATTTTTACGCAGAGTCTGAAGCACAGGAGAAGTTGACTCGGCCCGCAATCGTAAAGGCGACAAATAGTAAATCTCAAAGGACGCAAGAAGGGAGGATTTTCTGCAACGACGCTTGAGTCCCGTTATTATAAAGATGCAAGGTGCCAATTCCATCAGAAGTCCCACAGTGGAGTTGCGAGGCAGGGACGACAGCATGGATCGTGGATAGGATTCGGATCCGTGCCCTAGCCCCCAAGACCTGTCTGTCGACTTGCAGATTTCTCCGTCCATTAAGGCCGAAAGGCGCCCCCCCAGGATTTTGTTCCTGGCGGCTGTTAAGATGACTGATGGCTCACTGCTTCTTGGTCACGCTGCACTTGGGTGAGTAAAAGGCCTCTCCTGCAGCTGTTCGGGATTCAAGCCGGTTGAGCCATCCGGACCAACCAACACAACACACCGCCAGAGAACTGCCGTGTCTCAGGTACAAAATTTGCGGGCGGCCGCGCTAAGTGCAAGCCCACAGCTGTCATCAACGGCACCTGTGCTGCTTTGCCGCGCGCTGTCGCACCTCATCCGCCCCCAACGCTGACATTCCGCTGCAACCTCGCTAGACTATTCCTCTTTGGTGTACTTATACGCTGGAAATAGGGAAAGTATCTGCGCGGGCTAAGTCAATGGGCCCGTAGGATGGCGGAGCAACCTGATTCAAAGCCAGGTTTTTCGTCCCTATCGTAGGGCTTAGCCATATAGGGAACCCTTGCCCTCATCAGAAGGATCTGGCGGACAGCGAACGGGAACGAGCTGACATGGCCCTGGGCCAATCCAGTTGCCGCACTCGGCCCTGCTAAGACCAGCTAAGACATGGATAGAGCCGTGAGGTGCCCTGCGCCAGTGGGGAACTAAGTTTGAGGCCCCTGTCCAGCAGCCGAGTTGGGCCGGTGATGGGGCGAGCTGAGGCGGAAATGGGCAAGCCTCCAAGCGACGTTGCAGGTTTTTCTTTGCGTCCTGCCACGAAAAAAAGAAATGCCACGGGATGCATGCAGCCGAGAGAAAGAGGAGAAGCGACGTTTGCAGCCGCCTGCATTGCATGGCCGCCTCGGCAAGGCGCACGCCAAGTAGCAAGCCACAATTCGCTCGGATCTATCCGTCTCCATGCTGGGCAAAGGAAATTGGGGGTGGACCAACTGAGAGAACCGTTAAGCGCAGGGACCCGCGTAAGCTGACTGAGACCTAAAACGATCGGCTTCTCCTCGTCGTGACGAATCATGGGAATTCCCACGCGACAACAGGGGATATTCTTGTTGGAGCATAGTAGCGGCAGTTTTCTATCATACCGGCACGCTATTATAGTGCAAGCCTTGTCCTCCGGGTGGCCGGGTCGGAAAAAAAATTACAACACAGACCAGCCTGTGGTGTTGTATCCTGGAGGGCAGGGAATTAAAATTGAGCCATGGCATGGAGGCCACGCAGGTGACAAGGGCGCAAGGCGACGTTCGGGCCCGAAATGATTCTTTACCGTCCCCGAAAAATGAGCCAAGTGATCAAGTAATCAAGTAATCATGGTCCCAAAGTTCTTCCTGCAGTCACGGAGTTAGCATCGCTCCCGGACTTAGAGACACGACTCCCCAAACAACAGGTCACTCGTCTTTGAGCTGAACGTTTTACACCATTATTCTACTAGACCCTTCATCTGCTTCAAGATTTCCATCCACTGCGGACACTTTCTTTAACATCTTTTCGCCTTAATAGGCAGCAGAAGATTCAAGTCAATGTCGAGTTGTTCTACCACGTGTTTCCCCTGACAGACAGTAGATCATGCCATCCTTCTTCTCCACTCGAAGTCCTCCCGCAGCAATCTGCTCCTTGGATCAACATTCTGTCAATCAACCCTTCCTTCACTGGGGCCGTCGATGAGCCTAACTCAGGAGCGCGTCTCTAAGCGCAAAGACGCGTCGTTCTGAAACCGCAGGCATGGGTCTCAAAGAATAGGTGGCACAGTACTGGGGGGTTGATCAACTCGTTAGCGGCCGCGATGAGGTCCGCATTGGAGAGAATGCGGACAGTTTGTCACTGCGGAACCTAACCTTCCGAGCCAGCCATCTCTTGGCGAGATTTTCCCCAGCGAAAGATCTTCACGCGCTTAAACTTTCACGGCGCGATCAATTCTGTGCATTTTTATCAATAATCACACATTCAATGAAGCTTTTTTCAGAGACACTCGGGTCTGAGGGAAGTGTAATAGGAGAGCCTGGGCTCAGAGGACACAGGCGAAAATGTCATGACAATACTGCGGAATGAGGAAGTAGCTCATTAGCATCTCTGCACGTACTCTATTCCTATACCTTCCGCAGCAGCAGTACGCATACAAATTATCTAGGTCAATTATCTGACAGTACAATAACATAGGATTGCTGAGTAATGGCACTCGTTCATTGCTGCCTCATTTGCTTGTTTAGTGGAGCCATCGAATGTGACAAATCGGCATGACCCCACTGTTCACAGTTGTGATTTCAGGAAGAGCAAATACAACTTGTTCAGTTTGTGATAAAATTTATAAGACGAGTATAAATTCGGGCTCATTAAAAGTATTATACAATTTTTTGCTATAATTTAGGTGACACTTTTGCCTTGCTACTTCACTTTCTTTCTTTCTTAGTCTTCGCACTAGTTTTGCTTGGCCGTGGTGACACATTTATTTCGTCATAATTCATGAGCAAGCGATATTTCATGTCAATCCTGAACATCAAATGGCTATTCCTCGCTTTCAAAGAAGACTGACATGTTCTTAAAATGTAGATTACTCAAAACCCAACCTATATATCGCATTCAACGCGTGAAATGGAGATGGTAGCGGTGAGAACAACTACTGTAGGGTAACATTGATCGGCCAAGGCCCGGCCAAGATGCAGGCAGATAACAGTCAGCCGGCGGCCAACCAAGGCCAGGCTCTAAAACAAGCACCGACCCTGGCACTTGGGCAAAACTAGTCAGTTATCCGCGCTATCTCTGGTCCGGGGATAAAGACTTGCGTTTCCATGATGGGCAATATGTGGGCCAACCGACGTAGCATCTGTGGCAACCATTATCACACCCCTTCCGAGTCATTCGATGGGAGCTCTTTGGCGGAGGCACGTATAAAGAAGGTTCCCAGTGGCCGCAATTGCCACGGGGGCGTTCAACTCACTCGTATTGCATCTTTTGTGCTCTTGCGACCACAGCCATGGGTGCAACTTTGAAGGCCGTGCGCGACTTCGCCAAGATCAAGGACGAGGAGGATGGACGCCCTATTAACCGCTGGATGAGCCCGGATATTCTGCCAGTGCTGCCGAAAAACAGAAACTTTGGAGCGAGGGACTATGCAAGTTACTGGTGAGAATTTCTGGCGACGTGTCCCTCAATTGGTTCCATGCTTACTGGAGAAATCGCAGGGCGTCGGGTGCCGTGTCTGCGGGTTTCTGGTCCATGGGAAGCTCAAGCATTGCCAATGGATTAAACGCAGGAGAAGCAATTGGCGCCATTCTGATTGGCGCTGTTGTTTGTTCCATCGTCGCATATACCTGCGGTGAACCAGGTGTCAAGTACCACCTCGGCTTCCCTATCATGAGTCGTGCAACCTTCGGAATGTACGGCAGCTATTTCGTCGTCGTCATCAAGTGCTTCACAAATTTCCTCTAGTAAGTATGGCTGGGTCCATTTTCGCCGTCCTTCGTCATTGACCAAAACTAGCTGTGGAATTCAGTCGTATTGGGGTGGACTTAGTGTGAGCGTTATTTTGGGAGCCATCTTCCCGTCGTTCCATAATATGAAAAATACTCTACCTGAAAGGTAAGCAAGTTTAGTTCGGAAAGAATTGAACTAAGCTAATTGAGTAGTGCCAACATCACAACCCCGAATTTGATCGGAGTGGTGCTGTTCATGATTGTGTTCTATGGCGTCTTGGCCATTCCGGCATACAAATTGAACACATTTTTCAGGGTATCATTTTTCGCGGCCATTATTACAATTGTTGGCATGTTTATCTGGGCCATGATTGCAAACCACGGACCTGGAGATCTCGTTTCTCCCAGCAAGAGCCTTTCCACAGGGTGCGTTTCCTCACAATGCATCTGCATAAGTACGGCACTAATTTTCCTCCAGAGAGAGCGCGTTTGTGATGATCCAAGCAGTGTGCATGTTGACTGGAAGTTTTACCGGAGCTAGCATTCGACACTCGGATTGGTCTCGTTACGCCAAGACCCGCAATGCACCTCAAATTGGCATCTGGGTGGTGTGCCCGCTCGCCCTTACTCTCACAGCCATGTTTGGTGTTTTCGTCACCAGTGCGGCAAGAGAGATGTACGGAACAATCATTTGGCAGCCAATTTCCCTGCTTCTGCATATCCAACAGGTCGATTATTCCAGTGGAACCCGAGCTGGAACATTCTTTGGAGGAGTGGGATGGTTCCTGAGTCAATTGGCTGTAAGCGGACTCGACAACGACACCGAATGCTCCCTAAATGCTAATGAAGAATTATAGGTCAACGTTTCGCTCAACTCGGTTGCTGCGGGAATGGATCTTACTTCTGTCGCTCCCAAGTACCTTGACGCTCGACGTGGTGGCTATCTCCTGGCGACGGTTGGATTTGCCGTGTGCCCATGGAATTACGTCAACTCAGCCTCCACATTTACTACAGTTCTCAGTTCATTCGGCTTGTTCATTTCGCCGCTGATCGGAATGTACATTGCCGATTTCTGGGTTGTTCGGAGACAAAACTGGAATGTGCCACACCTTTACATTGGCACCAAGGAGTCTGTGTACTGGTATAGTGGAGGATACAACTGGAGAGCTTTTATTGTCTGGATATTCATGATCTGGCCTTCATTGCGTAAGTGGTCCCTCTTCCTCTTCTTGAATTGTTGCTCATTCCGTCATAGCCGGTTTCGCCTCCGCAATTAGTGGGAAGGACTATGGTTTAGCTTGGAAGCGAATCTTTCAAATTACGTTCTTTGTCGGTAAGTTTGGTCACAATCAGAAGACTTTGCGAATAAATATCTGACCATGATAGGCATGTGTGGTGGCTTCGTGCTTTACACCTTGCTCGCTTTCATCTTTCCTATTCGAGATGCGAGAGTTCATGTGGAATATGACTACGCGCAAGAGGCACAGCATGTACTGCATGCGCAGGAGGTTTTGGACGACAATGAGTCGGCGAAAGGCGACATGAAGGATACTGAAAATGGATACATCATCTCTACCAAGTCATCGGCATGATGAGGTAGCCTTACAGCTATTTTTCCATATCCCTAATGAGACAATACTAATAACAACACCATGTCAGACATTATTTGATACGGGGTCTCAGTTGTATTTTTTGATCATTGATGCCTACAATTACTGAACGCACGCGCGGACATTCTTGGCATAGTCCATTACGCCAGCCTCCATTTTTGGACCCTTGCTGGCGTATCTGACAACTCCACACCGTGTTGGCCGACGGCCAAAAAGTTGGCCGTGGAATCCACTCCAGACCCACAGATTGAACCACAGTCCCACTGGCTGTGATAACGAGCGACAGAGAACGAGTAGTTATTCCCTTCATGCCAGGATTCAATACGTCTTGAATGGGCTTTGAATCTATTTCTCCTTGGATCCAGCTGAGATGAATTGAAGACTTCTGGAAGAGATGGGCAATGCACATGGCGGCGCGATGCCGGGCTGGGAATAGTGTCACCCTCAGCCCCTTGACTAGTCACGTGACACACCTCCGGGGCGGGGAGTGAGATAGGATGCTCCGTCGGCTAAACGTACGTTGCGGCTAGTTGGTTGCTTCTGAGCTGATACCGGGCTCCTTTCTTATCCGACGCTGATTACAACCCGCCTAATCACTAATGACTTTTACTTTTACTACGCTAAAGGGGCCCTTCGACTGCGGCAATCTGACTGTGTGTGCAATTATTTTTTGATCAGCGCAGCAGCTGCCGCAATCGTCTCCGTCGTTTTCCTCGCCTCTGCAAGATGCTGCCAAATGGAGGCCGTCAGTACAAATCGCGCAAAGCACGACCCTGTGACATTTGCCGTGGGAAAAAGGTGGCATGTCGCATGGAAAATGGCCCACCGTGTCAACTGTGCATCGAGAAACAAGCGTCATGCACCTTTGTACAGGCGCCGGGGAAGAGGAAACGGCCGGGAACCGATGTAGCGAACTCCGTCTCTTGCGAAATTGGGCCGGATCAGACTGACAATGACGACCTTCTGGAGACACTGAACACACCCGAGTGGCTTGCTGATGTAATTCCATCATTGACTTCCGATGGTGAGCGCACAGCGCCGTATGACGGGCTTCAACCACGACCAAGACGACCCAGAACATCAACTTCGGATGCTATTATTGTCCAGCCACCCATCTATCACAACCAGTCTTTTGCTGTCGGGACGCCACCCGAGCAGGATTACGTTAGTCCCAGGACTGACTCACAAACCAGCCAGATACATCCGCCTTCGCTCGGTTCAGGGTTCTCTTCGCACACTTACAGACACCTGGAGGGCAACCGGACTCAACTCTATGATACTGGTTCATTAGAGGCAATGCCCGGCGTCTCCTACAGGACGGTTGGATACACTGGTGATTTGGATCTCTATGTACTCAGCTACAGGGCCTATGATGATAATGACGAATCCACGGTTCAATACCGGGGACTCAGGTATCGTAGAATGCCTCCTGACCCAATACTCTCAACCCTGGACACGCCTGGTCCCATGCAAGATCGGCCCCAAATACCAGTTCCACCTCAAGTCTTTACTATTCTCAACGATGAGCTCTCTTCGCAGACAGGGCCGCGACTAGATAGAGAGGTCATTCGAAAAGCCAAATCAGATCTCCAGGATTTGATCAGTCCGAAGCTCGGCTACCGCCTGGCGCTTCTATATGCACGCTTCGTGCACCCAAGCTTTCCAATACTCGCCTCGCGTCAATTTCCAAGCAAGCCCAGCCGTGTATTCGCCATGCCTTCGTCCCTTCTAGCGGCCCTTTGCGCCACAGCAATACCATTCATTATTTACGATGACATCTTGTCGGTCCAATTGCCAGACTTTCCTTCCGAGCATGACCTCTTCCGATTGGCGTGGACTCTTGTCACAGAAGAACTTCATGCGCCCCATCTGAGCACCATTCAAACATGCTTGCTGCTTTTGCAGAGGCACGACAACAACAGATACGTTCCAAGCACACCATTCAAGCCGTCTATAATAAGTATTACCGTCTCCCTATGTCACTGCCTTGGCTTGCACAGGGATTCATCGCAGTGGACTTTGCTGCCTCGATGGGAGCGCCAACTGCGAAAGCGGATCTGGTGGGCAGCATGGTCCATGGAAAAATGGACCAGTTTGGGTGAATCAATTCCTTCAATATTAAAAGACGACGACTTCGACGTGGAACCACTTACAAGCGAGGACATGGACGATCCCATCCCCCAACTTCTAGATTCGCCAGAGCAATCTAGTCACTTACCACATCTTGTATCCCTCACTGTAATATTGAGCGAGGTGATGAATACGTTTTTCACTGTTCGAGCGTCGGCTCGAACCACAACAAATCTTGAGTTGTCCCTCGAATCTGCAAAGCCACTTCGAGTGAAACTCAAGCAATGGCATGATTCGCTGCCGTCTGACATCAAATCCCAAATACTATCATTGGTCGGGGAAGGACCAAGACGCCCCAATATTTCATCTTGCAGTTTGAATCCCAGTGGATCATTTTACTTATCTTATCTAACCGTGCAGATGACTCTGCTACGGGCCTTGTTGCGACCAGTCAGCAGCTTAGCGTCCTTCTCAGAAAGCACTCGAGCTACCAATGACTCTGATGAGGATGGCACCACGGGCCTTCCAATGAGTGCCGAGCAAAAGCAGGCGATAAAGGCTGTGATAAAGGGGGCAATGACCTGCGTCAAAGACGTTGTGCGGTTTGTTGAAAACTTGACGGGATCTGAATGGGATTCCTTTTGGCATGGTTGTATGTACCCCTCTCGTTAGAATCAGCTTGCTTTGATGCAAGTATGCTGTCGCACTACAAGTATACTAACTTTTCAACAGGGTCAAGAACAAACATGGCCATAGTCGGTGGTGTCATGTTGAACCTCCTGGTGATTTTGCGCCCGCCCGTGTGGCGTTCTCAGACAGCATCCGTTCAAACTCCCAACGGTCAAGGTGAGCAGAGACAAAACGGAAATGGGAGGCAGCATGAGGTGAACACAAAGTCATTTCTTGATCTTCATGACGACTATCGGACGCTGTTGGACCATCTTACAAGGTGGCGATGGATATTAAAAATTTCCTCTCGCGGAGCGGGAGGTCAGAAAGGGTTGATGAATTTGAGCTTATTGAGAATGGACGCTCTTTTATCGGAGCTCAGCAACGTTTCGCCGATGGAAATGACGGAAGATGAAGACTAGTCAATTGTGGGCACCTGTTTAGTCTTCCCTTCAAATGAAAAAAAAGTATTGCTATCACTGCAATGGAACAAAACTAAAGAGAGCAAGCTAGTTTGGCTTCTTCATTCATAAATACCGACTGGAAATGCTATAAAACACCGGTTACCAGCACTGGGAGCTTTGAAACGTGACATTTTTATGTTGTATAAAACATTCGTATAGTTGGTCACTGCGACCAAGGTAGTGACTATTCCACGTCTTTGCAGCATGCGGCGCTGGCCCTTTTCTAGTTTGGCAGCAAAGGGTCAAATCCTAGCTTGATATTTGATGCTGAGAAATTGTGAAAAACATCTTTCTAGTTTTGCTTCACATTCCGCGGCATCCCTAGTAGCCTTGGGTCTTGGCTAATACGAGCGGCGGCCAGCACTACGTTTGGCCGAGACCCTCCGGCCAACATGCTGGGCGGCCAAATATTAGATCTGGCCGTATAAATTGGCAAGGCAGGGGTTTGGGTCAAGTTTCGATGTGCCGGGAATGACCCTTGCCCTGTCCCCTCAGTGTTTTCCAGAAGAGGCAATCATTCAACGACCGAATCAACGAGCACCCTAAATTCACTGAGCTCACCCGGCTGTCCATTTCCGATTTGCTCATTATCTACCCATGTTCAAGTCCCCAATTGTAATATGACGTAGCTTGGTGGGCGTAAATCCCCCACTTGGTCCATCAACTCACATTAGGGACACTATCGCCAAGAAGCCCTTTCCCATAAATAAAACTGTAAAGAAGATAGCTGACTATATCACTCAAGCCGAGGGCTTCAATCCCTCCTGCCGCCTGAATAATGCGAATGGCCCCCAATACATGGTTTCTGGCCATTTCTCGATCCTGCATCATGACCTGGAACAACGGATGAGCAAGCTGGCCATCTTATCTCGAAAACGCATCAGTGAGGAACACATACATCATCAAAGGCCAAAACTAGGGCTCTCGTGACAGCCTTACGACTCGATATCACGTCCCCAACTGAAATTGCGTCGCGGAGATCATGCACGTATTTTAATTTGTATCCAATAGCAAGTTCCTCATATTCTTGCTCAGAATGGACCATTGATAGCGCACGGCAGGCTGTAAGTAGGAAGCTGTTGAGAATATCGATATCGGTTGAACCGAGAAGTACCCAGTTATCTCTTACATGGCGGTCATTCTCGCCGACATATGTCATAATAGGACAATGAAGCTGCATATTTGGGATGACAGCCTGTACGTCTATCTTGACCGTTAGTAGTTGAAAGGTCCACATTGGTTCTGTTGAAATTATGCAAAGAAGAAAAAGAAGTACCAAAGAGGCAGATGTGATGTAAAAACTAACAATGGTTGAACATAAAACGTTCTCTGGAATTGAGTGACCCCAGAAAGCTGGCCAAGGGCTCGTGTTCGAAAGCACTGGCAATATTTCTTGGGATTGAAAAGGTCGGCTCTTGTCGAATCGGTGAGATCTGCTCTCTCTGTTGTGTATCCACGGCCGGCGGTCTCCGATTTTGTAATGATTGTGACTGAAGTGCTTTTTCTTGCTCATTTGGGTCGCTTTTCCGGGCGGCATTGGTCTTTCGGAGTCTTTTGGCTCGAGCGTGAGCTACCCGCGCCGCGTGAGAATGGGCTTTTCGTTTTAGCGCTGCTGAGCCCTTCTGGGCTGGATGATTCATTGTGATAAATTCCATCACCCCTTCTCGATTTGCAGTGTTTCTTTTCTAGGATGGTTCTATCGACACAATTGGCTATGCTTGATACTGTTCATCACCACTTTTTTCCAGGACATCGTATCCAGAGGCAAGGCTCATTTGTCAGCAACGCGTGTTTATTAAGCAAGCTAAGAACATGGCTGCCCCTTAGACTAGAGAGTTGCTCCTACTGTATGGGGACTAGCGCTTGATTTAGTGCCAGACGGATCTCATAAATGATAGGCGATCTCATCGTCAATTTCCCCATAGACGGCTTCGAACGCCGCCACAACATCATCAGGAAGCGGACCCTGTTCAATCACATCCAAGTTGGAGTCTAATTGCTTCGGACTGGAAGCGCCAACAATGATGGAGTCCCCGTTTTCACGGCAAAGAATGCTGTGATATGCCGTCCATCGTAGCGCTGCAGCGTGGCCGCCGATTCCGTGCTGAGCAGCCACTTCGAGCGCCTTGTCTGTGGCAGCTATGACGGATGGTTTCACGTAGATTTGTGCGTATCTGTCACCTGCAGCAGTCTTTCGAAAAATGAAATTCCCGTCAGCTTGACGAGTCATAATCGTGGTTGCAGCAGCTACCAGGGCGTCTCTATGCTCACCGATTTGTCATATCGCCCACCGGTCCTGGCGTTTTTATAATTTCCAGCAAAGAAGCCAGCGGCAGCGGGACTGAATGCATAAAAAGCAATTCCGTTTTTGCGCAGGACAGGGAAAAGCTCCCCTTCACCGCCTCGCACAATGGGATTGTATTGACCTTGGTAAACGCTGGGCTTGACAAAGTTCTGCTGCTCGCAGATATCGACGAATCTCTGGACCTCGTCGGCTGTGTAGTTTGACAGACCCCAGTGCTTGATCTTGCCCTCCTTGTGATCCTGGTTCATAGCTTCACATGCTTCCTGGAATGGAGTCTCCCTGTCCGGCACATGCAGGTACTCGATGTTAATCTGCTTGACCTTCAAGGCCTTGAGCGAAATGTCAATTTCTTGCAAAACCCTTTCCTTGCCGTGTGCTCCGGGTATCCATGACATGACCTTGGTATCAATGGTGAATCTGTCTCCGGCAGACACAGCACCGAGTCTAGGCTCAGAGGTGCCGGCCGCATGGGGCGAGTACATGCGGGAGGTGTCAATTTGGTGATAACCTCGTTTGGCAAAGACGTTGAGAAATTCGGTTACCTCGTCGGGGGTATCAAAACGTGCCATTGAGTCAATCGATGTATCCCCTACCTACGAATTGTCAGCATACCCGCTTGTTTCCTGCAAAAGCGTGCATTGGCAACGAGGGAGACTTGCGTTGGCGGCTCCGAGGACGAGGTTGAGTGGGGATTTTCCGGTGTATGCCATTTTGTATGATGGTTTGTAAAAGGGCAATGAATGAGCAAGGCTGGAATTCAGTCAAATAGTAGAGAGCAATGTTGAGAAGTATTATTCAGGTTTTCTACATCCCTTTGAAGCTTCAACGCTTTAATACACGGTCAATGTCTACTAACATTTGCGGAAAAAGCCCGTGTGCTTTCTCAGCAAATGCTGCTCCTACTCATTCAGGAAACTGCAAATTTCCACTTGAACCACATAAGTGTCCATGTAATGGATTCAGTTATTGTCCTGCGAAGGATATTTTAGTCTGTTCTTCATTCTAGCAGCATCACAAATCAAAGTGGCAGGTTTGCAACTGCTTCTTTCGGTAAGTGCAGAGACGCGCTCGTTCCACTATCCGAAAACTGCCATGATCTACGCTTAGAAATGCTCCTGCCCCTTTCGGCGGGCGCATGGATAAACACCACGATCGCAATCATGCCAATTGCGCCGTTATTGGCCCAGTGGCATCATCCATATAAATTCGTTTTTCGTATCTAACTGGTAAAATCAGACATAGCATCATGTCCCGTGGCTGTCCATTGTGCTGGACATTTGTCTAATTGGCGACCAGTACCGCCTATCCAGCCAGCACTGTGCAATCGCATCGCCATTTATCGTGAGTCTCCGTTTCTTGTATTGGCATAGCAGTGAAGCACATTCTAGTAGGCTTGCAATATGGTGTTTTCGTAATAGCTTTAGACCCCATTCTTCAAACTGATTCAGTTGAAGATAAAGGATGTTGATCCGCATTTTTGCAGCGTCCTCCCCACTCAACCGGATGCACCGGGATGTGTCGCAAACAAGTCATTGTATCAGAAATTCGAGTCTTCAAAAATCTCAATATTCAACGTTCATCATCATGACATTATCCTATTATAGTAACTTGGTCTAAATGGGTCGGCTTCCAGCACCCAACCACCAATTACAGTTCTAGAGCTGTCTACGCAACGCGTCAATGCTCTAGAGCTTTCTTCTGTACCCGAAGAATGTCTCAAACATGCGATCCTTCTGTCCAGGAGTAAACTCGCTCGTACTAAAAGATACAGTCAGCATTTATCCAGAAATTTGTGCTTCGGACCACCTCGGGGCAGCCTCAAGTCACGTATGCAAATGAGATAGATGGAAACATACCAGTTATCAGTCGTGTAGCCCATAAAGTTGTGGATAGGATCCACGCCTGCCTGGTTGGGACAGCTATCAGACCCAATGGGGCATCCGAAAATTTGAGTGAGCTGCGCAGGCGTGTCGGCAACATTGTCACCAGGCTCCGAGCAGCCACCCGAGAAGGTGTGGTTCAAGCCGAACCAGTGTCCGGCCTCATGGACCGTCAAATGGCCCAGGTTCCAGTCCTCAAAAGCTCCCTGCTCCGGTGTGATGCCGGGCATGGTCATTGCGCTGAGCTGGCACGAGTCCAGGCCGAATGTGAGGTTGTCGCCGGGGGCGATGACGGTGGGCCAGTTGCAGTATCCAGTGGCGCCGGGCGAGTACTTGCTGAAGAAGTAAATGTTCAGAGCATCGTAACCACCCTTGCGCGTGCTCGTGAAGTACTTGTTTTCCTCCTCCTCGTAGTGCACCCACCCCCTGTCTCCTCCTTCATTGATGAGAAAAGAGTGGCCGGTGAGGTTGTCGACGACGCGCTCAGTCGAGTTCAGCACGAGGTTGATGCTGTATTTGGCAAATGAGTCGTGCAAGACTTTCCATTGGGCCTCAACAATGGCGTCTGTAATGAGGTTCTCATCCTCCGGGGTGCTGGCGATATGAAAGTTGACGTCCACGGTGATGTTGCTAGGCAGGTCCTGGCGGCGGTTGGGCTTGTTGTGAGCGGCGAGATCACGGGCCTCAACATGTTCGTTGGGAACTAAACATCCAACCCCACGGGGGTTTGCCTGTCCTGCGTTGGCGACGGCGCTGGCGAAGCCCAACAAGGCCAAATTGAAAATCATCTTGGAGTCGTTTTGCGACAAATCGACATGTGTTTTTACACCAAACAAGAGAAAGAACGGCGCGACCAGCGTCGTACTTGTACCGCAGTGGTATTTAGCCAGAGGTCCCTGCTCGTATTGCCAAGGTTTCTAATTTAATCTCTGAATACGAGTAGCTAAAAATCAACCCCTGGCCCCAGCAACCGGCCCTTGATTCCCCGTATCAAAGATAGGAAGGTCTTGACTAGCAACTATGCGTATTCGTGTTTTTGTCCTTGATTGGCAGGCGGAGCCCGCGACTTGGCCAAAGATCCGCCAGAATGAAAGATACGCACAAAAGCCCGGACATCGCTCCCGCTTTCGCTTTTGAGCATTTCAGAAGTTGCTATGGTAATTCATCTACTCGGGCGATAAATACGCGGAATGTTGTGGGGAAATAAATGACAGCATTAATAAAGACCGATCTGCATTGCTTTCAAAGGTGAAAAATATCACAACAATATACGCATTTCCTTATCAGATGATCTACATTTTAAAGCAAATGGGACAAGATTGAGTTTTTCCAATTGTTCAAAGCTTAGACCATCATCGATTCAACAGGTCGAAAAAATGCGACAATAGAATTATATAATTATTATTGTTTCTAGATATATCAACCCCTAGCCAGTAGTCTTGGTTGAAAAAAAGGCGTATAGGCCAAAAAGCCTTTGGTATGTATGATCAACAGTAAGCTGTTGATTGCAGGTATCACTATATAAGATAAGACACAAGAAAACTTTTTTAAGGATTGTCCATTTGAAGATGATTACCCCCGCACCACCGTCGGATCACCGGTTTGATCTACCACGGCATTACTCTACTCCCATTGATGAACATGTCGCCGTTTATGACGGCATAGCAGCCGCTAGTATATGGAACGGGTTTCCTATCGACTTGGACGAATCCAGTGCTATCAGAGAAGCATACCACGCTGTCCCCGTAGTTACTGAACGACCCAATCTGATAAGTGCCTCCATAGTCTGACTCGAAGCTTGAACAAGAGCTCGAGTAGGAGCTCGAGTAGGAGCTGGAATATGTGCTCGAGTATGAGGTCGATGAACGGGTCGATGAGGGACGTGACCAGCGTGTTGATGAGAAACCGGAAGAGGATCTCGAAGGGGAGCATGGCGAGGATTTTAATGGACAGCCTGAGGCGCACCTCGAAGATGAACACGAAGAGGATCCCGATAAAGAGACGAATGAAACCGACTTTTTGACGGGATAAATAGTCATGAGAAACTTTTTATCCTTCTTGGAGAGGAGGTGGTTCTTGTCCTTGAGAGGAACCCAACTCTGGGCCTCTCCCGCACCCACATGGTAGTGCATGATGGAGTCCGGGTCATAGTCGAGCAGCCTTGTCCTCAGCGTGTCCTCTTTGTCGTAGTTGGATTTGATGGTCTCGAGAGGGCTCCCGTATATCCTCTGCAGCTGGGCGTAGTTCCACTGGATCGGGCAGCTCGGATGGCTGTGCTCGTGCTTCATCCCCAGGGCGTGGCCAAACTCGTGCAGGATGGTTGACTGGCGCGCCACCCTCCTGCTATCGGTGGTGAGGATGCTGTTGTCCAGCAGATTGAGCTGCATGGTGGGCTGTCCCGGATAACGCTCGGCCAGTCGCCCAACGTGTGACCACGAACCGCCATCGGGCGTGAAGGTGACGCGGATATCGGAACCCTCGGTGGAGCCAAAGCTGAGAAACTCGAACCTGAGCCTCATCTTGACGGCGTGGTAGTGCTTTCTGACAACGTGCTTGACAATGGCCCGACTCTGCGCGTCGCCGTTGAGAAAGGCCACCTTCAACACCGCCTTGTCCTCGTCCCACTTAACCACATCCTTCAGCGCCTGGGCTTCCTGTCGTGCCCTGGCTTTAGCACACCAGCTCGGTGCGCTAACGTCAGAGCCTACATGGCTATCGGTGCTGGAAAACGCATGCCCGTTGCTGTACGTGCTGACTTGGGAGCTGGAGGACATGGTTAGTAACACAAGCCTACTGCCGGGGCGGGGTGATGGAAAATTTAGGAGACGTGAGACGTTTTTCTATCTTTTCTTCCCCCCCAGCGAGCAACCCGTGTTTTCTGCGGATGGGAGAGCACGGAGAATGGCCGCACGGCTAGGCCAGCGTCCACTTCTTATAGCATCCCAAAGGATGCCCAAATTAGCTCTTTCCATCTGCCGCGGAATGAGGTGGCATGCATTGGTCCTCGTGGCCTCTCCTGCGCTGGCTATTGTGTCTCGCTGCTGCTGCTGATACGTTTTAGCATCTGATTGGACGTGCTGCATGTCCAGCTCTACCGAGACATTGGGCAACGGGCTTGGGCGAATCGCACGCAGGGAATAATTTTGGTCTACGATCCACATGTAGTTCACCGACTGGTAGCGCTATGGTGATGGCGGTCTCGGCCCAGGCGTCTTCCCCTCACCGAGTACCCTGCCCTCTTGTAATGATTCATCTTCATCTTCCCGGGTGGTGTTGGCGGGGAAACACAGTGCAGCCCGTTCAACTGTTTTTGTGTGAGTTGTACCCCAAGTCAAGTAAGTCTAGAGCAATAAACCCGTGCTGTGTGTGCCATTCACGATGTTTATGTGGAGGCGGCTGAGCTCTAAGCCGCGCGGAATTTTGGACCAATACCAGGCTCAGCTATTCGAGCCTCGTCAAATTTGGCCCCATGGTTGGCTGGAGCAAACCTCGTTTAAAACCGTGGCTTGACCTAATGCACGGGAGATCCCGATATCGCAATGCCCTCCGCACGAAATGCGAATTTCATCAAAACGCGAAATAATCCAAACTAAGGCAGGTGCGGCAAAGAGTCGCATTTGCGGACTGTGGCCTGCCTCCGCGATCAATCCATTACCTTTAGGTTGCTCCGAAGACCACTCGACCCCTGTAGTCTCTCTGGGCAACAGTATGCTAGTTGCATTTTAGCGAAAACGCTTGAGCGGTCTAGCAATTGTGGCGGTGAATCCAGGGGCGGGCCAGTAAACAGTATACCATGGGGAATGGGGAAATAGAATTGGGGGCGGTTACGAGTTCACTTTTCTATTTGAAAAAGAATAGTGCAAGTGCTGCTCAGTTTAGTTGACCATAAAACCCCGGCATAATGTCCATAATAAGAAATCATGATTTCATATTTGAGGAAGCCTTCGCTTTTAAGAGCTGGCCGGTAGCAGAATTTTACTACCATCATTCAGCTGTGTTTTTGTTTCTCTCGTAGTCTAAGCCTCCTGTCTTATTCACCCGGCGCGCGACAGCCTAACTGAACAGCGCATGGAATCTTCAGAATCGAAACGGACCAAGACGTGCCGCTTTGATCATCAGCCCACGCGGCTAATGCAAGATCATGTATGGGTTGTAACCACAGAAACGAGTGGTTGTTGATCTTGGCGTATGATTGCTTTGTGATTGTGACGCTTTTGAGTTTCGCGTATGTAATTGAATGGAGAATAGTCTCGCGGCAGAGAAGTTCAAGCACTTGACGACCTCTGCAATCGCTCCGGCGCCGTAGGTTGCGATGCGACGAGCTGTTTGGCTTCCGTGGCTTGTTTTTGTTTTGTTTTGTGCGATCATCAACAAGGCCTATTTCGATAAACCCGGTAGTTCGAAGTGATTTCGGGGTCCTGATTAGCCTCCCGGCATGTTGCATGATTTAGAACAGGCCAGTGAGCACTCAAAGCTATTTTCTAAGCGTTCCTGAATATGTCGGCGGTATCTGAGACGCATGCAGATCTGTCGCCACGTTGTTGCTGCAATTGGCTCCACGAGAATGCCCGTGGCTATTAAAGTTTGATCTGCACTTTCAGACAGTTCATGAATTACGTCACATATCAGAATCAGGCCAGAAACCATTGCCATTGGGCTAAAAAAAAAAAAAGAAAAAGGGAGACAGAAGGAGATCTATCGTACGTCAAACATGTCTCAAGGGTGATGATCTATTGAGGAACTTCATCTGAGACCTCGCTCGTCGGCCTTAGCAAGCCTTCAAACGAAGCCTACAGATAAGCTTAATTATCCGCGTGGATCTTTTACTGGCTATTTTTTAAACCTAGAATCGCAATGGTTTGACACTAAAGCAGATGCAGCATGTATCTTGCTTTGGCAATTAATCCTTCCGTCTGGCTGGCCCATCAACCATTTTGCCACGCCCATGAAAAGAAGTTCTCGGTGTATTCAATAGCTTATGACAAATGCATCTTTATTCCACGTGTTTTCATGATAGGGTTAAAGTGAAACGACCATTAGTGGTTAGGGTTGGAATGAGCTGCCGCATTCCGCTCCATCTCCCTACCTTCGATGGCAGGAATGTGTCGATCAGTTTCGAGTACTCGCAGACATTACCAGCCACAATTGCCTCATGATCAGGAGGAAATATAAAATACTGATCTCTGTGCCAAAAGATCCAACAGTATCCTATCAGTATCCAGCTTCTCACAGCCAAACAATCCATTTCGACAGCTTGACGGTGCGACTACTCATCTCTTACTCCCCAACGCTTTTCGCTGCACGATGAAGTTCCAGCCCCCTGTTATCGCCATATTCCTCGCCGGTGCACTGGCCAGTCCGGTCCCCGATCCACTGGTAATCGGGCCACGGCCGATACTCGCACCACAACCAACCGTCATAGGGCCAGATGGCGAAGTACTGCCACCACTGGAAGTCGCATCACCACCAACCATGACTGGGCCAGATGGCGAGGTCCTGCCTCCGCCAGTTGTTGCACCACTACCGACGGCTACGGGGCCAGATGGAGAGTTGAACCCCGAGCTGGACGGGGTCCGGGAAGAGGGTGCTCTCCCTACGGAACTTCCCGAAGACTATGATGAGATATTCAGTGTTGGATCTTCTGAGGACCCCGATGGCTTCCCAATTGAGCCTGAACTAGTCTATGCGATGGCCGGCCCAGCAGAAGGTTCTATAGCTCCTCCTGTACCTGTCGTCAATGATGCCGCAGCAGCCATTGCACCCACATCGATGGCACCTACGGCGATTCCGGACGCTCCTTCTCAGGACGACGAAGAATGCCCGGTAATAAATGAAGCAAATCATATCATTAAAGACAGGCTAATAAAATATGACGGCACAGAAAAACCAGGAGTGGTCCGATTGTAGCACGGCATGCCCTCCGCGATGCTTCATGCCCCCGGCCATGTTTTGCACGGCCCAATGCATCGTCGGCTGTCGATGCCAAAATGGCTACGTCCTCGACGGGGTGAGTTGTCTATCCATAAAGGATGAGAAGACCTATCCGAATACTAATTCCCTCATAGAAAGGAAATTGTGTAAGCCCAATTGGATGCTTTATCAGTCTTTTTAGTGGATTCAACAATATGCTTGGAATCTCTTAGACGGTTTGGCGCCGTGTTCTCAATACCGTAATCACTAAAGAAGGGAGTCGAAATCGGGGTGGAATAGGCCTAATATATAGTAGCTAATTTGTCAGACGACATTTTCCTTGATTATAATAGTAATTAATATAAATTGATCAGTCATTATTTTAATTAGTCCTCAAATGTACGGCGTTTTCTTTTGCTTGTTGCATGAAGGCCAATGCGCTTGATACCTCGGGCAAGCGCCCATTACGTGGAGTGTAGTATAGGGTAACTCTGCGATTTCATGGCCAGTACTCAACGGCCCAATTTGTCACTTGAGAGTGGTAATTGTACTGAAACAAAATTTTGAATATTCCTCAAGTCTGATGGGTGAGAAAAAACGTATTGATGTACTGTGTATTTAGTTTGACGATGTTTTGAGAAAGCAAATTATTTAGATCAATGCAATTATTTACTTCTTTGTCGTTGTTTAAAGCGTGGTTTTTGTCTTGATTCAGAGGGTATCTAATTTTTTTTTGGATAGTGAAAAGACTTCAAACAGGTTCAACGTTTCTTATTTTCTGTTCTAAATGCCATAAATTCTTCCGTGAACAATTGCCCATTCATTTAATCATGCGCTGGGAATTTCCGAAATTATGGTCGTCCTGGATACTGAGCGTGGTCGGGCTTCAACGGCGCGCCGGGGACAATGACGAGCCCGAAAACTGCCCTCGTTGATATGATTAAGGTCACCGGTGACACTATGACTGCTGCGATAAGATGGAAGACCGAGAACGAGATGGAAAGCACGGGCCGTGGTTAAAAATGAAGACAAGGACGGGGAATGACTTCCTGATTAGCATCAACCCCGCTATCGCGTGCTGAAGGCGCCTGTGCGCTTCACCTTCTCTGCCCCTGTAACCTTGTACTCACGGGAGCCAGAGAAGCAGAGAAGCCGATTGGTAAGCTTGGGTAAGGCCTCAGGTGGGACGATAAACAAAGCAACCCCTTAGAGGCTGAGTCCCACGCGGTCGGGACTGTAGGGCACGCTAAGCCGCTTCGAGTGTGACTGGTGTCACCAAGGAAGATCAGGTAGATCATGAAAGTGGGTTGATTGCCGTCAAATCACTCTTGAACAACGGGTCGGTTCTATTTAAAGACGGTGATGGTGCAATGCAGGGAGGCTGGTCGAATCTCTGTACCGGGACGACCGGACGAGCCCGATCTAGGAGCGATGAAAAGGCTAGCACGCGAAGGGAAAGTAGCCTGTGGTTTAACTGGAGATTGATGGCGATATTGGGCTAGTCAGTCCTGGGCTGGGACCTGATGAAATCCTTTCTGGCGGGAAGTGACGTTCGGGGACGTGTTTGCGGGGAGCCGTTGCTCAATCAAGTCGTTTGTGTTCGGTAGTATATGCATAACCTAAGTGTAAAGCATGCGTCTTTTGTTGATTACGGGGCCCTGAGAGGGTTGATTGGCTGTTGGCACAAAAATAGCTACGGGCGAAACCGAGACCGAGACCGAGCTGGGCTCAGTTGAAGCCGCAGCAACCTGTCTCAACGGAGATTCAGATTGTGTGGCATTAAAAATACACACGCTACTAAAACATTGACAACTAGTCATTTGTTTAAAATTCATCGAGTGCGCTGAATGAAATCTCTTTTCTCATCACTCTCCATTTCCTATTCCCTATTCCCTATCCTCTCTCTTCAATTCCTCTTTCTTGTTGTGGCGCATTTCCTTCGACTCCACCAACCGCGTCAAAGCGCCGATACTCAAAATGGGGGCCGGTATTTTCACAACTCGGTATAAATTTGCCATCCACATGGTGCAAGTGGGGTTGGTTTTCACAGTTCTGATACTTTCGGTCGTGCGCATGCTCAACCGGCCGTCAAATGCCCCGAGAAGTCGAGCTGGTACAATGTCTTTAGGAATGGTATGGCGCCTTCACCACCACAGCATTCCATTCCTCGCTAATATCATATTAGGCTGCCAAATCCCTGGTTATCTTGGCATACGAGATTTTAACATCGCACGTTCGTGCGCTCAAGAAATATGCCAGCCTCAAAGCATACCTCATTCTCAACGGATTGGAAGTCGTCTTTTGGGGTGCCGTGGTATTCCTGACGATTCAGGCAAACATCAAATTTTGTGAGGCCATGTATTGCACCCTGGGCTGGATTATTGTTCCATGTGGAATTATTATGAGGTGAGTGCCCTTTGCCGAGTTTCCAATCGCAGAAGAACTAACAATATTGGTCAGCATGCTAGCATCATACATGACGGCCGTGTCATGGGTCGAGTACCGCGACTTTAAGGAGGGAATCACTCGCGAAAGTGCCAAGAGCAGGCACAGCAAAACATATTCGAGCGACTCGATCGATTTGGAAGCATCACCCAGAATGAGCCAGCGAGCTGCAAGCCATGCTATGCACAATTACCAGAGTGTTCCCAAGTCCCCCCAGCCCCAGATGCAACAACACTGGGTACGCACAAAGGATGGGCTTCGAGTGGAAAACAGGCCCTCCGGATCTCGAGTCAATTCAGGATCAGGATCAGGGTCTCGTTCAGGGTCTCGCACACATTCAGAATCTAGAAGCCATAGACAAAGCCACCCTTCGAGATACCAAGGCGCCAGGCACAATGGCAGCCATTCAAGGCAACACAGCCATACACGACAACACAACCACGGAAGACAACACAGCCATGGTAGGCAGCACAGCCATACTAGACAACACAGTCATGGCAGACAGCAGAACCACAGCAGACAGCACAACTACAACACTCAACCAAGCTATCAAGCTCAACAAAGCTACCCAGCTCAGGCCGCCCCACCGCCGGTCTACGATTACACCAGCAACGGGTATGGATATGGGGCTGGATATCAAACATCTCCTTATCAACAGGGATACTCCAATTACGGACATTAAGTCAATGATGACAAAAGTTTCCTAGCCTAACATTTCTCCTTTGTTTTCTTTCTGTTTTTTCTTTTACATCGGGTCATCGGATTAAAACGAACAGCGTCGTGATTATTTATAGTGTAATAGATTGATAAATACATTAAAGTTAATAACTTGAATCCTTGTAATGGGTTGCGATTACTCGCGAAAAGCCCCCCGTTTCCGTCTGATGTACAGCTCCTGGGCCTCCGAAGAAACACCCACATAAACGCTCTCCATTTGCGAGCTCTTCATCGCAGTACCCAACTGCCCATCGCTCAGATTACTTGCCATGACAAGCCAGCCTTCGGTTTCGGGAGCGCGCAGTTGCGAGACTGCGGACCACGCATTGCCAAGCATGGTCGTGGGGCTGGACAAGGCAAACATGATGGCGGAAATCGTGACGAGGAGAATGTGACAGCCAACAACGACTAGAAACGCGAAAAAGTACTTTTTACTAGTCGGGCTGATGACGGATGTGCGCGCCGAGATGTCCGCTGGTGCGGTAGTATCGAACTGATAAAAGCGATCGTAGTACGACATGCTGAAGAGCGTAGTCATGAATGACTGAATTGCGAGAGCCGGATTGCCACTGTCTTTCATGACGTCGCGAAACATGTCGGCGTGAAATCCCGCAGTGTAGTCAAGGCTTGCTGGTTGGCAATACTTGCACAAGTAAACCGAATGGTTTGCCATGAATTGGTTAGAGCCGGAAGCCGCAAAGGCCACGACATCCGATCTCCCATAATCTGTGAGAGAAATCGAGTTGTTTGCCAACATGGGGTTATCAAGCGAGAAGATTCCTCTCTCTTCAGATGTATAGGTCGTTGCTGTCACTCCGAGCTGTTTTCTGATGTCAAAGGTATCAAATGTGGCCGTCTTGCTTGCCCATGTTGCTGTAGCTTCACTATCGACAGGTCTGAGGCGTGAGGCAGTGATGGTCTTGTCCATGACCCGCTTGGTGCCCATGCAAAAGGTTATTTTTATGGCCACGTCTGAATCATCATTCTCCAATGAGATCCATTCATTCTCAGGAGTGACTTTTGTCACTGGAAACTTGCCGCCGGCATTATTGATCGGTCCCCATTCTGTCGATGCACCTGTGGAATTGATCAACAAGAAAGCCCGGTTTGCGACCCCAATGCTGATCGGTGACTGCAGCTCAAGGTCATCCTCCAACTCTCCAATACTGCACAAAGCCAAGGGCCACTCTACACTATCTGAATAGGCAGGCGTCTCAGATCCTTGAAGAGCCCAAGTGCAATTGAAGGGTATGCCGCGTTTCGAAGAACGCAGAGGCCAAAAGTCGGGGTTCTTTTCATCCGACCGTACCCAACCCGAAATGCGAGGTTCGCTGTACGATGCCACAACCTTGATCTTGGAGAGCTGTGGCTGGACACATACGACACGCGCGTCCAGTAAAGTGGCCTTTCCATTATATGACACAAGGTTATTGCGGGCGCCTGTATCATTAATGGGGAGGAATGCCCTGATTGACAGCCCAGTGTCTTGCATGCCTTTTTGAGCCTTTGCAGGCTCAGCGTACTCCGCAAATGCAGGATGTGAAGCCGGTCTAACACTGTCATAGCCGACATTTTCGGGTTGCTGGGTTAGCAAACCTTGTGCAATGCTGTATGGGACACTCGGCAGAACCTGTGGCACAACGATGCTGGTCAGCCCGACATTTGACAGCAAAGCCGTGGAGCTGAGTTGCAGCACAAGACTCGTAACCGCCAATAAAAATACCAACACGCCCAATCCTGCACCTTTCACGCACAATTGCGTTGGCAGGTAGCGCAGCAAGGCCCAGGGTCCCGTGTTTGAGAAGCGCATCATGGACACGGCGGCCGCATGGGGCAGACGGACCTGGAACCAATTCAGCATGAGGGCAGCCATCATCGAAGTGGCCAACGCAGCCTGCGCCGCGGTGACAATGCGCAAGACGAGTGTCGAGATGGTGACGGATCGAGTGACCCATCCGGCGAGCACGATGCTGCGCCAGAGTGGGCTCGCTTCATCGCTCGTCCATAGAAAGGAGACAAAGGCCACGCAGCCCAGCAGAACAACGGTGCCAAATATGAGAGTGGCGCTTGCGTACAGCCCAAAACGCCGCCCTAGAGGGATGTTGTGCTGATGTGGAAGTGCAGGCGACGGTGGCACGCTGTTGATGATAGCCCAAGAATCGAAGGCATGCTTGTGTTTTCGATCCAACGGAGCCGACATTTTTGGCTGCGGCAGGAGAACAACCTCAACAGGGAGGAGATGCCCAACATGGAGCAAGCAAGGGTAGCTGGACCACCCACTTCCTTTTAAGCGATCTGCCCGTGCAAAGCTCAGTCACCAGATTGTTGCATGGCAACACGGGCGAGTTCGAGGCCCCCTGAGCGAACCGGTTCGTCCCATTTTAGCTGCTAACTAACCGTTTAGATGGCGCAAGCTGCCGCAGATGGCCAATAAAGACGCGACTTCTTTCGCTATCCCAGTTCAGCTGAAGCCACACCGAGGCTTAGCGTCGCGACGGTCAATTCTTCGATCTCGAGTTAGGGCCTAGCTTGGCGCCAGCAGCACGCGATCAGCAATCTTAGCGCAATTGCGTCAATTAGTGTTCCGAAAATGACCAACGGTCTGCTCGTAAATACCAACCTACCCTATGTATTGGGAAATGCAGGATAGAAAGAGCAAGGAGTGCGGCCTATTGAGGAAGACAAAGTTATTGCAACCGTGGTACTCGAGAAGCTTTGCATCGTCTGTGATATGGTCTATTTGAAGTAAGTTACTGACTAAATTGCCTGTGGCGATTGTCTCTGTTTGCCATTGACGATGGCAGGATTCACCTCTAGATAACCGATCAAATGAGGGTGTGGACTCTGCCAAAAAAAAACGAAATATTATCTATTCAAAATGTGGTTAAATCTCAATCTTTTAGTCACCACTTTAAACTTAACTCACACCTTCATTGAGAGCTATCGTAGTAAAGCAGTAAGGCCTCAGGGTGAGTCGTTAGCACCAGAGCACATACGCGTGCACCAAGCTGATGGGATTTTCTTCAGGGCTGGAACGACAAAGTAAATTTTCCTGGCCTGTGAAATTAGCTAGCCTCTGGCTCAAATCCGGCTTTGGTCGCACTTGAGGTAAAGGATTTCGACCAGTGGATTTGTGAAGGCAAATTTGCAAGCGAGTTAAATACGCGTGTGCTGATTTCACGCCTAAGCAAACCCAAACGTGTCAACCCGGTTCAAGACTAGGTACAATATGTGTCGAGCCCCCTGGCCTCCTGGATCTATATACGGACTAGGTGGATAATGAATGCTATGGAAATCTAATATTAAAGTTGCATCTACAAGACTATTTCGGTGGAATGCAAAAGATGATCAGGAAATTGTTGATGAGGAATGAATGCATGCCAGCCGAAGAGAAGATAAAACATGCCCTCTGCCTTTTTTTTTTTTTAGTTTCACAGTGCCACAGAGTGCTTCGTAATTTGTAAAAGAATGTATTTGGTTAGATTTAAGAGTTAACTCTCATAATAGGCCTCCATTTCCAACCCATCATCCATCGTTTGCTCATCGCAGATAATATTACTTGCACTTCCAATTTACCCCGTGCCGGGACCTCGCACAGTGAATGCCATATGTTGAATACTGCATTCGGGCACTCGGTTCCCTCAGGAGGCTTCAGTTCCTCATCCCGACTTTAAACAAGGGTAGTAAGCTGGGTGATGATTGTTTGGAGGATAGTAGCAACACCGCTGACGTTGCCTGCTACCAAACTGCCGATGACACTGGTGAGGCTGGTGAGGATTGGCCCAATAACAGTGGGTGCAGTGAAGAGCACACCGGTCAAGGCAGCCACAACGCCGGTGAGTGAGGTAATGATGGGACCGAGAACAGGACTAGCGGTGTTGTTGAGAGTATCAATAATGGTTTGAAGAGAGGCGATGGCAGCAGTAATGACAGCAGTAGCACTCTGGCGGGCCTCAATGGATCGGGCCTCGTTTTCAACAACCTCGCTGCGGGCTGCGAGGACGGGGACTTTGACGAAGCCGGCGACAGCAGACCTCTTCTCGAAGGTGTCAACATCCCTCTGGTGAGGAAGGTTGGCCTCGGCGCGAGCAACCTGGACGTTGCCAGCAGTGGGAGCGGCAAAGACACTGCCGAAGGCAGTGGCGAGAAAGACGATGGCGGTGGTGAACTTCATTTTGGTTGAGGGGTTTGTTTAAAGTAGTCAAGAGACTGGGAGGAAAAAGATTGCAGAAGACGGTTTGGAAGTGTTGGTTGTTGTTGTAGTTGTAGAGGCTTGAGTTGCTTGTGTGAGTGAGTGAAGAATCCAGATTGAAGGAGGATTTCCTTGGACTTATATAGAAGAAATCAGTCGCTACGTCGTTATCTTTGCCAATCCCCAGACCGAGATCGGATCGTCGATTCACCCAGGCATCTTGGTCGTTTAGCCTATCACAGCTTCTCACAAGAGGTCATGGGACACACCATCTCGGTGGGAGCGAACAGGATGCTTCGGTCTACCAGCGAGAGTTCTTCCATTAGCGGAATAAGCCGCCTGTGACCTCACTTGCGCAACTCAACCAGCGTATGTACGCGTGACGACACGACTATCCCGATACTGCAAACGCAACATTGAGAACCCCCGATGAGGAATAGTGATGTCCCAAATGTGACATGTAACACGGCTTGATCCATGCGAGAGAGAAGTAGGTACAGCATATGCAGAAGCCACCTTTGTGACGAGGCTTGAGAATTACGAATCATCCCCTGCTCGCGGTGGTTGTGCTGAATGAGGCAAATTTCCTTTTTCTTCTTCTTTCTTTTTTGCTTCGTCCTCTTTCTTTTACCCATCTGAGCCTGCCACATTCGGTATTCTTGGTCGCAAAAGCCACCGTGATGTGAAGAAAATTACAGCACAATAAGCATTTAAAATGGCATATATCCAACTTGGGGAATTCTGCAATGGGTTAGAGCCTTGGCTGGGGCTGTATTGGCCAAAGCTGCCTGACGTGGACCGCTGGGGGCCTTGCCACTTGACGGGTGTCTCAAAAAGGGGGAACTAACGCTGCTTTAGCGCGGATCTGCGCGCTGATGCGGGGGCTGCTTACTGTACGGGATTGAAATGGCTATTGCGAGTGACATTGTTGTTCTCGAATTGAGCCTCGTGCATAGTACGAGAGACACGCATACTTATCCCATCCCCACCGGACCAATGAAAGCCAAAAGACGGCCAATTATTATAAATGACAACAGAAATGCACACAGCCGCTCCGTTTCGGTACTAGCCCGTCACCTGTCACATTCCCGGGTGCACATGTGGCGACCAACAGCATGTTTGAGGAGCCAATGATGGCCGACACCTCGAGCATCATGTAGGTTCGGGAGGGCACGAGAGTAGTCGCGTAGACGCCGCAAAACATGACCAACATGGCCAAAAAGTTTATGCCAGATGATGGATGGGAGTGTTACACGATCGATCATCCATCGTAAATCTCAGAGAGATCTCATCGAGATGTGCATAACGTATGTCTACAGGTCGGATTTCTGTCGTGAGCAACCAACTGCGGGTGGATCCTTCTTTTCCCCTGGCGAACGGGGGGCCAAATTTGGAGCGCATGTCGTACATGAGGCTACCGAAGCGAGTCACTGTTTAGCACAGCAGCCTTGCGAGGAATGGGTATGAGAGAATTTTCCTATTGGCATCCTGAATCACTAAGTGACCGTTTACACTTTAGCCCAGCCCAACGGCGAGCGACTAGGTTCGCGCCGCTCTCGGGCGCCCGCGGGGCGCGATGCGCGGAGGAACAGCTCCTTCCCCCACGCCCCAGTAGCTTCGTCTTCCTTGTCGGACGGATCCGAAAGATTGCCTCAGCTACGGCTGCAACGGGCGCACAATTGTCTAAGGCGGCCGACAAGCTTTGGCGATCAAGCGACAAGGCGGGGGTCGCTCGGTTCCGCTGCCATGCTTTAGGGCAAGAGGGGTATCGCGAACGAAACAAAGTGGGATGGGATGGCAAACTGGCACTGATCGAGTCATGCGTGGAGGAAATGATTGGCGGCATAGGGACATGGCAATTCGAGAAAGCGAGAAGAGGTAACACGTCAAGAATACCATTGGCCCGTGGGTGGGATTGCGAGAGAAAAGCCATAGACGCAGTCACCTACGCTTCCAGACGTGGCGCCGCAAGCTAGCGGGCAACACTATTGATTCACGGCGCACTAACGCCTGTCTCGTCACAGAGGAGACGGGCCTCAGCCGCCAAAACGGCCAATCGGACTGGGCGAGCGCTGCATGTTTCACCTTTTGCTGCGCTGCTCACTGTGACCGTTCACTGTGTCGTGCCGTCCCGCGTGCTTCAACGGCGGCGGAGGCTAGGCACTGCTGGGGAAGATCCGGGGGATAAGCGTCTGCGATCTGCGACCATGCTGTTAGTTTGCCGAGACGCGAAGCCTATCGCTGCGCTGTTCTTTTCCTCGCTCGGAAGAGGTCGTGAAGCCATCTACAGAGGCTGCTCCTCACAAACACAACCACCAGTGGGATGCAATTTACGTTAGGCTTTGCAGCGCAGCCGTGATTCCCACGAGAGCCAATGGCGCCGCATTCCATTGCCGCGGGCACATTCCGTCACGGCCCGCTGCCCAGCTATGTGGCGGTCTCCGACTCCCCGCGCAGTACGCCTCCTCGACTTCAAAGTGCACAATTGCAAATTTCAGCTCCGCACGTCATGCAGCAATCATGTGCGCATAATTGGCTGGATATAAACTCCTATTCAGGTGCCTGCGCCAGAACACCACACCGCTTTTTTTCTTCTGCTTCCGAAACTAGGCCATTTGGAGAGGTGGCTCACTATGTTGAAAAGGAAACAGGCTTTTGGTGTGCAAGGAACCCAGTCAGGCCAGACCAAAGCCAAGGAAAGGCAAGCTCCGTCCCATAAGCACTGCATCATTAATCGAAAAAGATTGAATTCACGCGAATCCCAGTCTGAGACTTGCAGCCATGCGTGGTTGGTCCCTTCTTCCCAGTCAAGGTTCGAATTGGGCCGCCAGACATGAGCTGGGACTCGACACTGTACGCGGACGGGAGCGTAATGGGGCGATAACCGACCCGAGAACTTGCTCACGCCCTCACAAGACTCTGTGAGACTAGTCTCAGACCGCTTCTTGACTGTATTTTGGCTGTATTTGTGTGCTTGCTCGGCCTTCTTGGCATGCGAGCTGGGACGCATTGCCTCGGCTTACACATCACACTTCGCCCCTCTGTCAGAAATGATAGAAACTATGCGCATGGAGATGGGCCCATATGATTGGTAGAGGTGCATCTTCGCGTATCTCTAGGCGAGTGACAGATCTAGCTGAGCGCTCTATTGGGTCTGAAGTACGCATGCCCCTCCCCCTCCATGTATCTTGCCGCTATGACCCAACAAGATCACAATACAACTATTGGGCGGAATTGCACTTGGCAGAAGCGCTCCCATGCGGACTAGCCACGGAAGAAATCACCCGCGGCACAGCCATTGTGGCGATATGTGACTGTCTGGCTCAGTCTCCACCGCACTGTCTACCCAATCTATCTAGGATGAGCGCTCTAAGCGGAAATAACCATGGCCTCTATGGAGCGCACTGCGAACCAGGCAAAGAATCCTTCGTTGTATGGGACCACGATGTGAAGACCATGACTTTTGCGCGACATTTTACGCTTATCAGACCTCGTCCTCTGTCTTGGCTTTGTGTTTGGCGCAGCACCAAGTCCCCCGACCTTGATTGACGGCTTTAGTTTGATGCCTGTGACTCCATTAACAGCCATGATTGCCTTGCTTTACTCTACAAATTAAAACTAAGTTCCAATCTTTTCCATCAGCTCCCAGCCCATCTCCTGGGTCAACACACCCCCCTCCCACGTCTTGTATCTTTTACATCCATGACAAAATCTAAAGACGGTCCAGATGTGTCTTGGCTGAGGGTCTAGCTATGGTTTGAAAGCTATAACTGATATTTTAAGCACCTGGTCCTTGGATTTGTCTTACTGAGACACTTCTCGTGCTTGGGCGGGATTTGATGCAACTGCAGCATCATGATTCTGCGAGACACGGGTTGCGGACCAGAGCCCGTGCCTTTGCCATTGTCCATTCGCTTAAACCTTCATGTGCCCAATAAAACAAAGAAGCAGCTGACACCTTTATCGCTGCCACATTTGCAAGCCTCCTGCAGAGAAAGACATCTCATCTACGGGAGCGACGAAGAGAAGATGAGTGGCTGGCTCAAGGCAGAGTGCTAGCCTCGCCAGCTTACTTTGAATCACTTTGTGCTTCGTCATAGACTTTTGTCTCAGGAGTCAAGTTGCCGTCCTCGTCACGGAGCCGGCCGTCGCAACGCGGCACACAGCGCTCAGCATGCTGCAGGTGCCTTCTACTAGCTTCAAAGCCAATTATCCTGAGAGCAAACAGGGCGCCGCAGAATAGGTGTACACCTCAATCAGAAATTCTCAAGAAGAGGTCAAGTTTTTTGACGGCGCTAATCGAGGCGGCCTGGCGTGTTGCCTCAGGATGACCCAGGGCTGTGGCTTGTCGCTGGAGAGCTCGTGTGTAGGTTCGAATAACCTCGGCCCTGACATGAGCGATTGGTAGCTTGGCAGGCTTATTGCGGGGGGCCACCAGGAAGTGTCCGAGTGGGTGCTGTGCAATCCGTCTCACGTATACTAAGACGTAAGAAAACGCTGCAGTTTTAACTCGTCGGGAAGATTGCCATTCGACGGAGCTGCCAAACCTCGGGTTTATGCTCTTTCGGTAAATTCTGAAATGGGCCGTTCCGCGTCCGTCGCGTCAGCTGCGTCAGACTCTGCATATTAGCCGCCGTACTCAATGCTCATGTTTGTGTGCAGTGCAGCGAGCATTGTGACACTCAATGTAACCTGTGTTGTCAGTAAGCGGGAACATCTCACTGGAATTCCTTCTTCGCAGCCGCCCTCGGGGAGTCGTCTGCAATGAAAGAAACGTGTTCAAAAAATTCCCTTGTCAATGACAAGGAGCAGTCTGCGAGTAGTTCGCATCCAGCATAATTTCTCTCTCAGCTATCGCCTCATAGAGCAGATAATTACCCTTGCACTTGGATATGGAGGAGGACAAAAAAGAAAATGAAAACGCGGGGAAACGGTCCTCTTTATAGTGATTTTGGGTTGAAGCTATCCGTGTACATCTCCGATGGTTCAGGCAGCCATCCAAAAGTGGACGTCTGGGGAGTCATACAGGCCACAAATTTCAGCCGCTGGAAGGCATCACCAGGCAGCCGCAACTTTACCCTGTTTCCAATTGAATGGTCAATCAGAGATTATTATGTGACTGATCAATAATATTTTTTCTTCATTTTGGACTTTTTTGATCCTCCAAATTGCGGAAGGATTTGACGCATGTCCAACACAGCTGACTAAGCACGGATGTAGTGGTTACCCGTACCAGTCAACAACAGGGCGAATCTAGCTTTAAAATCCTCAAAAAAAGACGAAGACACTCTAAGAGTACTGAGCGCTTGTCTAGAACAATTCCAAAATGTATATTTGAGACAATTCCTCATATTTGTAACCATTGAGGTGGATAATGGGACTTCGGGTGGGTTCGCTAATGCAAGGTCCAATTACTACTTTGATTTGACCAAAAGAAAAGGCCATCCCAATCATCACCATGTATTCTTGTTCAATTGCTCATTCACCAAAGACGAGTCCAAGTTACTCTTCCGTGCCATTTCAACCAATTTCACACAGTGTCAATTCACAACATGGTTGAACTCACACCACCAAACTCGACGCAGCCAAACGTGTTCCAATAGGGTGCCTAGAATTGTGAATACCCGGAGCAACTGGGCTGCATCTTGTGCAATTGAGTTATGACTGTGCCTGGCCCGTGCTCTTTCAGGCTTACCTTAAATCCTAGGCAATGGCCTAGACGGGAGTGTCAAAACGCTGACATGACTAAGACGTCTCGGGAGTCGCTATTCTCGGGCCCCGAGAGTCCAACCAGACACAAGATGATCAGCGTTGGCATCCAACCATACACCAGACACTATTTTCCCCTCTTTTTTCTTTCCTAGTTGAGCTGAATGGACCCCTCGGCCTTCGCCCATCTCGGATATCCGAGAAACTGTCATTACGAAGTATTAAACGCAAGGTTGGGAACCACCACAACGTGCATATTTGTGCCAAGTCATTCACTCTGGCTACATCTCTCTTGCGCGATCCTCTTACGAAATTCAAGATCAAGTCAACGATTTTATACTTTGCAGTGCAAAGAAGAAAATGGCCCACAACATCTCGACCGGAGGGGTTCCTGTCATTATAGTCGGCAAAGGCCAGGATATATTGCAAGGCGTTGCAACTGCGATCAAACCCGAGTTCGATGGTAAGCCCTCAATGTATTTTAAGTGTTTAGCAGGCTTCTAAGCTACATCCATCGGTTCTCTGCTTGGTTATTTGTTTTTACTAATGCATTAAAAGCCGTGCACACCTGCTTCGATGTAACCAGCTCCGTCAACGAGATCCCGCAACTTCTCTCGGGCTCCCAAGATGTTCTCCCAGCATCCAACGTCGGCACAAACATCACTCGCAAGCCCGGCGAGGAACGCCCTTTCCCAAAGGCGATTCTCATTGGAGGAGGACTTTCGCAAGAAGAGTATGAGCAGATTCTGAGCGCAGTCAAGGAAAAGACCGGGCAAGAGGCACCAGGGGGTGTGCGTTGGCTGAAGGCGACACGGGACATGTACCCGAAGGACATGGCTCCAGGAGAGCCGCCGATGGACCTGATTGTAGGTGTTGCCAAGAATCTGTTAGGGACGGTTGTATAGATGCCATCTCTCATCGCTCGCGTCAATCACCACCGCAGGAACAGGCCTGTGCAGACCCAATGGTCGTTTCATGGAGCCTATTAGCTATATCTAAACCATCCAAGTTGAAAATCTTCCGCCGCAACCATGGCGCGCAATTCGTCTCATTCAGTGGCATCGTGTGCTAAAGCTAGTGAAACCTGGTCACTCACTTCCACATTGTACTGTTGGTTTTTTATTTGGGAACTAAAACCGTGATTAGTGTCTCAAGCCACGATGAGACAGGATTCAGATCGCTCATAATACACCGAAGATGCGCCGGCCTTGGAAGGCGGATATAGTAGGCATGAAGTGAAGTTGGGCGCACATGTGGAATTTAACCACGAAAGATGCACTGTCCAGTCAAGGAAGACGTCACAAGTCATGTAAGAGGGATGGTGGGTCCCAGCCGGACCTCTGCCACAGGTGGCTGGGGAGGCTGAATTTACGGGCCAATCAAAGCGGCTGTTTCGACATGGCGAGTGAGCTGCGTGGCTGGTGGTATCGTCGCAAGGTCAGGCCTCCGAAAAGAGAGAATGCCATGAGGGACCATTTTATTTCAATTGCATTTATTCTAATTTTTCTCTTCTTCTTAACGAGGACTTTCGTCTGTGAGCTAAGCCGCATCCAGCGAGGAATCTAGTTGATTTGTATCGACGTACATTGAAGCTCGAAGAAAAAGAAACAGTCCGGGCATAAAAGCCTTGACGACTCTGTAAAGTAACGCCAACCATTCTCAATTAATTCATTGACATGTTGTCAGAGAAGGCGCAAAAAATAAAGGATCGAGCGTGGATTGAACACGCGGCCTAGAGATTTGCAGTCTCTCGCTGTGTTTGTTGGTTGTCAGCATTGAACTGTTGGCTGTATGAGTGAGTCACTGGGTATGACTAACCTCTACCACTGAGCTATCGATCCTGTGTTTGTTGAGAGAGGGTGGTATTTGAATAATTTATAAGGTTCTTGTGACAGGAGGGGTGGATGCCTGAAAACTTGCTGCGTGATGAGAGCTGCTAGGAGTGGTCAGGGCGTGGTCAGTGGCCTTCTTTGGGGATCTGACGACGGGGGAGCATTCGGAATACCCAGTCTATTTCCCTCTTCAAGACTTTTTACAATCAACAAGTTTTTTTAATGTCAACGTTGTTTTGATTCAAGGAGGGTGACAATAACTGGGCTCAACAAAACTAAGAGGTGCAAGCATCCGTGCTTGCCATTCCACCTTCTCGCCCGCCAGGTCCATAACCACAATTCTTGCGATTTCCAGCACAGATAGCAGTCATTAAGTATAAACTGAGGTTTTGTGTGCTCGGAAACACCGGGCTCTAACCCAGGTCATAACACCAGTCTGTCGACGATGAAATTGCCAGCTCACCATGGTAAGCACAACAAGGCCGGCGATAAACCAAATGGCAGCTGGTGGGATTAATGCTCCTAGACCTAATTCATAATAGCTTAAATATTATAATGTATGTTAAATGAAGAAAAAATGTTCAACTTTGGAGCGGATTATGGTGTTAGCTCGCAATCCCCCAGCGCATGCTAGCAATGGTGAGGCGGCTGACGGGTTGTAAGAGCCGAACATGATCACAATGGTCGCATGTCAGGTACGTGCGCCAATAAATCCTTTAGTAACTGAGAGTTTCTTAATCGAGATATTATAAATATTTATTCATCTGAATATTATTCCCAGCCTTTATCCCTCGACTGGTCGCCAAACGTAATGGCATGCCTCTATGTTGACCCGATATTATATCTAACCGCTCATCTATGCATCATTTCCTTGGTGTAAGAAACCAATTATTTTGTAATTATGTGGTCCAACCAAATTCTCATCATAAAAGTGTCGTCGTGAATATTTTACAGACCGCAGAACTTCTTGTCGACGCGGACAACACTGGTATCGATGCGGCCGAGCTGGGCAGCCTTGCCGCCAGTAAGAGCATCCATGGCGGTCTTGCCAACGTTGAGGCCCTTGGCAGCGTGGTCGATGGCGAGGACATAGATGGTGTTGCTTCCGTAGGTGGCCTTGTAGCAGAGGCCGCAGTTGGCAGAGTTCCAGCCGGCAATGGACTCGGCGCCGCCAACGTAGGGGAATCGAGGGACGTCGCCCTGCTTCTTCCAGTTGGGGTACTTGGTCATGAGACCATTGGCACCGTCGGAGCAGGAGACGGTGGTCATAGAGCGGCTAGCATCATCGTAGCCAGTGTCATAGGAGACAGTGATGGCCGAAGCGGCGGTGGCAAGGGTGAAGATGGAGAGGAGGTTGGAGAACTGCATGTTGGCGATGTTGTTTGGTGTGGATTAAGAATTAAGATGGATGCGGAGGTGAGTGCTGGAAGGCTTGTTGTGATGCTTGAGAGTGTTGGAGTTGTGAGTGGTGGTGAGATTCGATTGAGAGGAGGACTTGGAACACTTTATATGCCGAGATTCCAATGTTGATGAGACGTTACAATGCCCGTCGCTTGTCAAGGCCCGTGTCTTAATCATCCGAGCCCATCTGATGGTCACGTTCCACTTCATGGCATGAGATGCGATGGTCGCTTCCCCAGCCCTGAACCCAAAGTTGGGCGTGCACAAACCACAGCAACTGATCTTGGCCCACCTTGAAGTTATTCCGATTGGCCCCTTGTGTTGTGGTCCAGCCGGATTGGTCCAAGTCTCATTTTAGTCTGCCCGTATTCCATTTAAGACGCCGGCTGGCTGTGGGGACTTCTCGTATTGCCCTTGCGCGCGGACCAAAAATAGCACCGCCCGGCGTCCCCGGGATCACCAAGTGCCGGCAAGAAATGCGGTCGGCAGATTTGCCAAACTCCGATGGCTTCCAGAACTTTTTAGGCCCGACCAAAGACCGCTTTGCTCGCCTTAGGGCTGTAATGACATCAGCGCTTGGCTCACCGAGTTCGTATCTTGCCTCTGTCCGCGGGCTAGCTGAGGGACGTATGGTGCCTTTCCTACATTAGCTAGTTAGCGCGTTCGGTTGAGCAAGTCTGGTTAGTGTACTCAGAAGAGTCCGACTCGAGCATGAGACAGAAAAGAGCTCAAAATTTATTCACAATTGTGTGACTATTCAATTCAAGCAAAAGGAACAAAAATCTCAATTAAATATGAACTAGTAGGAGCAGGTACCTTCTCTCAAGAGCGGGATCGAAAACGAAGGCGACATACCCTATACTACAAGATGTGCAAACATCACGAAAGTGAGGGCTGTACACTATACCTTCTGGGTGTTCTATATATATTAAAAGGTGTACATCTAATGGAAATTATATAACTGATGGAAATTGTTTTCATCATACCTAATATATGGATGATCGAGAGTCTGACAGGTTTCCCGTAACACATCCTTTGAGCTTGGCGATGGGTGCTCCACACCAGTAGTCAATGCACTGACAGTGGGACAGAACACAGCAACGGTTTTGCAGCTGGCACCTATTTTGTTTATTTAATCTATAAAGCACCAATAACACTCGGGAAATATTTTGGTCCAATCCAATCCAATAAGAAAGACAATTGATAACGAGAGGATCTTGTAACCGAGACGAAGGGTAAAAGAATGATGATATGAAGAGAAATTAATGCCAAGTACATCGGAAATACAATTTTCCAGCCCAAGGCCAGTGGCACCCATGATATATATCCGATTTATGCCCACTTGCCCAAAAGTGCCATGATTGCAGTACCAAGATATAGAGAAGCGAGCATAAAACCTAGCCGCTTCTTATCGTTGGTACGCTGCGGGTTGAAAAGGAAGTCGCGGGCAAGCATTTCCACAAAACCCGTGTAGATGAGGATACCAGCAGAAATGGAATCAAGGATTCCCGACACGACATTCGCAGTGTAGGATCCGCTGTTATAGGTCGTTCGTACTCCCAGACCAATGGCGATGGCAATGGGCGTTGTGAGACCGTAGGCTAAGCAAAGTGCCCAGGGCATCCAGCGAAGATTACGAGGAAATGGAATCACGCTCAAACGCGCGCCGATTCCCAGACCCTCAAAGGATTGATGGAAGACGAGCACCGGATAAAGCGTCTTGAATTCATCACCGACGACACCCAGGTTGAGACCAATAATAACGCTGTGGAACAGGACACCGAACTCGAGGATGAGGAATGCGGCAATCTGCAATGCAAAGCTTGAGGCGGCCTGATCGGGATCGCTCTCGAGGGCTTTCAACTCCTCGATATCGTCGAATGAGGCCCCATCGCCCTTCCTGTTTTGGTACTGCGTGTCAACGCCTCCATTGCTGACGGCTTGTTCGCCACCTGTCGTGACTGTATTCTCGACATCAACGTGGGTTGAGCCATACTTGGTGCTAACATAGTAATCGGCCAGGAAGTCCAAGAGGAAAATGACCATGGCCGACGTGAGAGCAAGCGCAGGCGGCCAAGAATAGCTAGCCCAGCCACCCGTCATGCCCACACAGCTGGCGGCACCAATTTCGCCATAGGCAGGGTCAAGCAGGTGGATAAAAGCCGTGGCGATGATGACACCGGCGCCAAAGTAGCGCGCGAAGAGGTACACGTAGAGAGGAATTCGCAGGCTTCGCACTCTGGTGGCGACGACGGGGAACAGGGTCGTGGCGGTGGACACGACCAAGATGACAAACAGAGCCGAGATTCGGGCGCCCAAGTGGCCGTTGTAGTCGTTGCTCCCGGCGTTCATGTAGCAGATGACATCGCGCGCGTCGGCCGTGTCGAGATCGACCGACTTGGGGTTGAACGTGTCCGCCATGGAGGGAAATGATGGCTAGCGCCGAGAATTGACTGCGAACTACGGAGACTCTCTTGAAGCATATTCTACGCAGAGCTTATATTAGATGGGCTGTGAAGAACCATTGTAGCCTCCTGCCCAACCTGGCACGAATAAAATGAACCCATTGCATCTCTACGTTGCCGACCTTCCGGGGTGCCGATTTCCCGAGCGATGCGAACTGTTCGATTTTTGGAAAAACCCAGAAGACAGAATGAAAGGAAGAAAATGCAAAAAATGTCCAGGGCGAATTGCGTGGGGGAAGCCGTCGTTTTTAACCATCAAGGTGTTCATCGGCCCACACACACTGGGTTTAGACGCAGGACCGGCAAGGCATTTCCGCGCTTATTGCATGTCAATCGGCAAAAAATTGCCGAAACATGTTCAGCCTACTTATTATTGGTTGTTTTCCGCCATGTTGGTTGTAGGAAGAAAAGGCCCGTTTGGTTGAGGCTGAACAAATGCATGTGAAATGGGTTTTTGCTTTGTAAATTAGTGGGCTAGTGCGGCTTAGACCTCGAAAAGTGTTAGTAATTAGTGGATTGAATTGCCTACAGTAAGGTTACCATACTGGGTGCTGATGAACACTCCCGCCTGCATTGGTGGGCGTGAACACTTGGAGCATAGAATATTGCGCCAGATTGGGAAGTAGGTCCGATCGGCGCTCTAATGAGACTCGCATTGAGGAATATTCAAGCATTGGTATATGTTGGGAATAGAATTTGACATCATAAAAGCCTACTACATCTTTCCAAGTGATGTTTGCATTAGGCCTACCATCGCAATCAGAACGATGTGGCTTGCTTCTCGGATTTAACGTTGTTCCTTCAGCCTCCGATAACAAGCGATGGCCGAAAAGAAAACAACAGTGTTCCAGGCAGACACTCATGCCCTGTCGGACTTCCGGGCTTAGAATTTGATGAGTCATCTGGAGGGTCAACAGGCAACGATGGACTGCTGAAATCGCTGGGTAATCATGAAGCCTGAATAACTCTCGTTAATTGAGAGACCGACGAGTTGATGGCTCCCGAAGAAAGTTGTACAATCGGCCGGGTCAGGGCTCAAGATTTCGCGGCCCTCCGCGATTGAGCGGTGTGGGCTGCAGGGTTTTCCAAGTATCCCTTTGAGTGTGGTAAGCCTCCACCCTGGTTAATCATGTGAAAGGTAACAAATCAGCATTCAAACCAGAACACAGTACCACATCCCTATTTGTTATATTTCACTAGCTTGACCAGGGTGGAGGCTTACCACACTCAAAGGGATAATCTCCGTCGCCATGGGCAAGGTAGTACTGGGAGACTGTAACGTCTTAATCCGCCCAATCATCTAGGGTGCGCCCGTTTTATTTAGTCATTGCATTGTATCTTGGGCGTCTTACCAATTCCAACCAGGATTTAACCTAGGATTATCGAGAGCAATTACTAGTGAGGGAGAAGAACTGAGTTCTTAACTTCTTTCCACCGCTGAATATCAAATGTGCGACAAAGGGGGAAAGCATAAAGACAAGCATTTGGATTTGAGAGTTTAATGAGAAGGTGGTGATGAGCACATGTACGATTGGATTTATTCTTGGCTTTATGCAGTTGAGCAGTTGGCTCTGACAAGCCTTCAAATATACAGGCAATCATTTTGTGCTATCTTGCTCTGTTTCCTGCACCCCTGTAATCATATGTACATAGAATGAATACACAATAGGTGGTGAGCTCGCTGAGAGGATTAACCTGCCAAAAAATAGTGCTAGGCCAATCTCACTTAATCCGTTGAGTCTATTACCCCTTCCTTCACCATGGCTCTAGTTCTGGAGATGGACCCGACTACGGCTTTGATTGCCATCTGACCAAACGTTAGCAGTAAAATTGTCTCCAAGATACGGCACTTACCTCGCTCATAAATCTTGTCAATTCTTCATGTTCTGCGGTCCCTTGACCAACGGATGGAAAGTCCCACTCAAATGTGAAGGTGAGTATCAAATCGGTATCGGCCACCGTTGGATAATAAGACACAATGTTTGTCGTCACCGAACCTTCGGCCTGTTCAAATTTTATCTGCAGATGGTGAGCAACGCTGTATGGTTGAATGGTCCTCTTCGCTTACCCAGAGATCGCCATGGGTAGTAATGGTTTCATGCATAGGCCTTTTGCCCCATTTTCCAAGATCGACAGTGCATTCACGTTCGATAAAGCCCTCCTTTTCCTCAAGAATCTTGCATTCGCCCAGGATTGGAGCAAACTGGCGTGGGCTGCGCGACTTCATCTCCAGTGCCCTCCAGAGCTGGTCGCGTGTGAGGACCAGGGTATCTTCTGGGCCATTGACGGGCTTGGACCCGGTGCCGTAGACTCTGACCATGTTGTGAGTGATGAATGGTTCCTGGCTTTGATCGACGGAAAACTGCGTGAGCATCAATGACTCGAATCAGAAGACGAATCTTTGATCTTGACCGTTCCTATCTATACTTGATCGTTAGTCCGCCTCTAGCGTCGATTCGGTGGAGATGATGACGGCCAGCCCGAAACACTTTCACCGGAGGACCGGATATGCAACTCGGCTATCGTATTCTGTATCAGAGTCATGTTCCGTCCTTCAGCTTCTCTCACAAGGTCTGACCGCGCAACCAATCAGACAAAGATCTCTTACGCCTACAGCCTTTTCATTTGACCCGCTCTCTTCATGTTATCAGCACGTCAAGTGGGACATGACTGCAATGGAAGAGGTGCAGTTCAGCTGTACGCAGCGTGCCGTGGGGCCGTCCGCTAAATTCCCGCTAGTACCCCCCTGAAACCATTTTCCTGGGCTCGCCCACTTAGTTTCAAGGCCGTGTGAGTTGGCGGTGACACCAAGAAAAGACTTGATCGTGATGTAGTGAGCGTGGAAGGTAGCTTGTGTTTTTTGCCTCTTTCCTTTGTATTTTTTCGTATATTTTACATGGATAATATGAAAATCTTCTCTCTCATGGTCCTCTCTTGAAGCCTTTTCCCCGAGTAGCTCCTTTGTTTTTCCATTCCCGTTCTAGAAGCCTACAAGGCTTGGTGGCGACGCTAGTCACAGCCGCCACTTTCATCCCGTCCATGTTCTCAGCCACAACTGGGAACTGGTCTTGCTTTTTCCTGGAGGAAAAGGCGTTCCATTGGCCGTCCACATACCTGTCGTATTTACCGAGTCGATGCTGCACCCCTGGCGGCCAGGTTTCGTGAGATGGCATGATCCGATCCAATTGACATTTAGGCTAAAGGCTTACCATCGACACGGCACTGATAATGTGCGCATCACCGCCGACTTGTGTGGGTAACGAGATGGAGCTGAGAACCTCAAGCCGCCATGGGCGTGCTCCGGACATTAGCGTTTGGGCTAGACAACAGCCACCACCATCAACTCGGATCACGGGATTGGTCGTGGACCGAAGTCCCGGTTGGTTTTATGCCCACCAATGGGGTCGTCAGGTTTACGAGGAAAAAACCCACGAGAACGGGGCCGACGATTGTCGGGTGTGTCCGGACTACCAATGGTACATGCGTTTGAAGTCACGCCTTGTAATCCAGAACTAGATGACGTCTTAATGGTGCGCCGCAATTCTTGAAAACTAATTTCCAGCTGAGCTTATTACCAATGGCCAGGGGACTTGTCAAGATGCTCTTCTAGATGATCAGATGTTCATATTGATGGGTTAATCGACGGAATCATCTCGGAGTCTAATAACAACCCGATTTCAAATACTTCGCTAGTGGCATGTAAATACTGGAAGATCTTTCAGACATGATCTGACTCATTTCAAGCGACCTGCTAAGCGGGAGAGTATACGCAGTATCAGCAGAGCAGCACTGGCTCCGTGGCATCCCCGACGCTCAATCCAAAAAAAAAAAAAAAAAAAGAGAGAGAAGAATTCATCGAAATAATCGTGAACTAGGGTGGATCATCTACTTCTTTTGTGTGCTTGGAATTGTAGCCAAGGATCTAGTGAGAAAGAAAACCTTCGTCAATTCTGCGCAAGGATGAAAACGTGTCATCAATGATTTTAATTTTCTATTCCATTGAAATAGATAACACAAAAAGATTATTGACAATACTTCAAACCCATCAAGATCCATCATTTATATGGTATATCTAAAATGGACGTCGTAGTCGCCCAACTCAGGATTAGGCTCAATTGGTGTGCCCGCCTGTTCCGCAGCCAGGATTTTGGCGGCTCGCTTATGGTTCACCCATGTAAAGCTAACCATGAGGCCTACCACAATACAGAATGCAAAGCCCGCAAGACCCAATGCAACGGACAGCCCAGGGATGTATCGAGGAGATGTATCAGTTGTGAAGATCTGTCCGACGGCGACACCAGCTGTATTTCCCAGGCACAGCGTGAAACCAACCATGGTGGCTCGCTTGTAATGCCTCGAGACATTATCTTGCAGCCACATAAGAGACAACCCCGTGGTTGGGTAGATTCCAAGAGCAGCGACTTGGGATAATTAGCCGTCATTCATAACGTGGAAGTAGCTAGACTCACCAAAGCATGCAAAGAATCGGACCTTGAGATTGTCAACGCTGATCAAGATAGCATAGCCAATGATCAAACAGAGCAAACATCCGGCAATATAAGGGCCTCTAACTCCGTGTTTATCCGAGAAATATGCGATGATCAAAAAGAAGACTAAAGCGCAAATGTAGATGGGAACCGTGATGAGGTTGGCGTGAACAGACGTGTATCCGAGGCCGCTCACAATGGCTGGCATGAAAGTAGTCAAGCCATACAGCGAGATATCAACGGAGAACTGGTAAGCGAAGAAGGCGTACCACTTGGGATCAAGAAATGCCTTGAAGCATTCGTCCCATGAGAATTCGTCTGTGTGGCCCCACGATGGGTCGGAATCGTACCGAGCCTGCATCATTTTCTTTTCCTCTTCAGTAAGAAACCACGCATCAATCGGGGATTTCGGGCAAACAGCCCAGAAGCATGGCACCACAAGGACCGTCATGGCGCCTTCAATGGCAAAGAGCCATCTCCACCCTGTGTAGTCGCCCGTACGAATCTGGGTGAGGCCAAAGGCAAGGATTCCGCCAAAAGCGCTGGAGAAGGCGCTAAAAGCAAAGATCAGCGAAGATCGCTTTCCTCGCTCCGACTTTTTGTATACCCAGCCAATGTAGACATTGATGCAGGGAATTAAGCCGGCTTCGAACAAGCCAATCAGCAGACGACAGGCATAGAGGCCTCTCCAGTCCTGTACAAAGCCTAGTGAAAATTAGCGGCATACAGTGCATTTGATTCACGGCCACGAACTCATGCCCAGAGTGGCCATTGCCCAGCAAAAGGCGGAAATCGACATCAAATATTTGGAACCAATGACCTTGAGCAGAATTGCAGCAGGTCCTTCGAGGGGAACATAAGTCGCAAAACTATTTCACATTAGCGAACGAAATTCCAATCTATGAATGCATTCGCCGTACAGCAGAGTTGTCGCTGTGCCGAATTGGTTCCCGACAAGACCAATTTCGGCGGGCATACCGGCAACATTGGCATTGCCCAAGTTGCTCCGGTCCAGATTAGACATCATGTACAGGAATCCCATGGCAGTCACAACATAGATCTGCATAAAAATGTCAGCTTGGGCGCATAGTCGGATACAGTTGCCACAATTCACATCAAACTTCCTCATCATTCGCCTCTCCTTGACCGGATCAATGTAACTGCCCATGGCTCCATTTTCGTAATCCTGCGGCAGCGAATCATTTGGGATTGATCCGACCTTTTCGGCCGGGGTGAGATCTTCGGTCGCTGCTGCACCCATCTTGATCAGACGGGAGGAGCTCCAACAGTGGTATCGCAAAGGATTGGCTTGGATGCGGCAATTGACAAAACAGAAACGCACACAGATGGGTTCATACAAGGTCACATGGAACTGGGAGGCTGAAATTATTACATGTCCGGCCTACATCAAATGCTCGCTTGTCAATGGCACACCGACAGACAGACTACTTGCCAGAATGGGCATGCAATCTACTGATAAGTCGGCCAGGCAGGGTTAATGAATGCGATGCGATATAGTTCAAGGGACTTATCATGACCCTAGGAGATAACAGTGTCGCATACACCCACAGTCGATCGTTCGATAAGGCGATCAGTTTGCGGCCACGGGCTTATCGCTATCGTCCTGCGTTCGGCATTTCAGCCGGGCTCGGCACACATCCGACCGGGCATAAGTCCCGAGGGGATTGAGTGGAGGTGCCCATCACAAGTGATGATGAAATGGGCGGAAATGGTACATATCTTCTACGACCCCTGTTCACCAAAAGATTAATGCAAATCGCATTCTCAATAGTGCAAGGTTAATTTAATCCAATTATACAAAAAAAAATGGCAACGGCAGCAGCTCCAGGTATACGCATTGCCATTGACAGAGGCGGCACCTTTACCGACGCGTGGGCATGGCTTCCGGAAACACAAGAGGAGCTTGTCATCAAGGTGCTCTCACAATGCCCAGATGAATACCAAGACGCCCCGACGGAATGCATTCGGCAAATCCTTGAAATTGCCAGCCATGAGAAGATTGATCGAGGAACGCCGTTGGATCTCGCCCCTGTCGAGTTCATTCGCATGGGAACAACGGTGGCCACAAATGCACTGCTAGAGCGCAAAGGCGAGCGCGCCGCCTTGGTCATCACAAAGGGCTTCCGGGATATTCTAGAGATTGGCAACCAGGCGCGACCCCACATTTTCGATCTCTCGGTGCGCCGCATGGCCAAGCTGTACGAGACCGTGGTTGAAGTTGATGAGCGCGTTACAATTGAAGGCTTTGCCGAGAACCCAGAGCCGAAGCCAATAGATGTCAAATCAGACCCTAGTTTAACTACAGGGTTGGCGGGCGAGGTGGTGCGCGTCATCAAGACTCCGGATTACGACCAGGTTCGCCAAGATCTCTCTGAGCTATGGGACAAGGGATACCGAAGCTTGGCTGTGGCCATGATGCACTCGTACACTTTTCAAGAACACGAGCTTGGCGTGGCCAAGGTTGCGCGGGAGCTCGGTTTCAGAGTCGCAGTGTCGTCAGATCTTCAAAAGATGGCCAAGATTGTGCCGCGAAGTCAATCAGCCGTTGTGGATGCCTACCTGTCCCCTATCACGGATGAATATCTTGAAAACTTTAGAAAGGGCTTCAAGGGGCAGCTCAGAGATGAAAATGCTCACAAGCTGTTTTTGAACCAATCCGATGGTGGTTTGACCGCGTTTGACAACTTTACTGGGCTCCGAGGAGTCTTGAGTGGTCCTGCCGGTGGTGTAATCGGCCTTTCAAAGACATGCTATGACGAGAAAGATGCAAAGCCCGTATTGGGCTTCGATAGTACGTCCTGGCAGTTTTGATTCTTTGCATCAATTTATAGGCGTCTGATAGCTGACCGTGCATTAGTGGGAGGCACCAGTACCGACGTCGCACGGTATGCAGGATCCCTGGAGCACATATTCGAGAATACCATCGCCGAGGTGACTATTCAAACACCTCAGCTCGATATTAACACCGTCGCCGCTGGTGGTGGCTCTATTCTCACTTGGGAGAATGGTCTGTTCAAGGTCGGCCCCGGCAGCGCGGGCGCTAACCCTGGCCCTGCGTGCTATGGTCGAGGAGGCCCTCTCACTGTGACCGACGCCAATTACTTCCTGGGAAGAATCATCCCGGACTTATTCCCTCGACCATTGGATCTTGATGTGGTCAAGAGAAAATTTGCAGAAATTACGGTAGCTGTCAACGAAAGCAAGGAGGGCAGTGTCGAGTTTACGGCTGAGGAGGTTGCCATGGGTTTTCTCTCCGTTGCAAACACAACCATGACGAGACCAATTAGAACACTCAGCGAGGGACGTGGGTTCGAGACAGCTGCTCATAATCTGGGCTGTTTTGGTGGTGCTGGTGGCCAACATGCGGTTGCTGTTGCTCGGGACCTTGGTATTCAGCACGTCATCATTCCTCGCTATTCAAGTATTCTATCCGCCTACGGAATGGCTCTCGCCGATGTCGTTGTCGAGAACCAGGAGCCCGAGTCGCTTACATTCTCAGCAGATGCTGTCGAGCGGCTGCAGGAGCGATTCGAACGATTATTTGCCAAGGGCTGCGAGGGGCTTTTCTCACAAGGTTTCAAGGAGGACCAAATCAGGCACGAGCGTTTCTTGAACATGAGATATCAAGGAAGTGATACGGCATTGATGATCCAGCACGACGGTCCCATTTCAGACTTTGGCAAGGCCTTTTCCGATCGCCATCAACAAGAGTTTGGTTTTACCCAGCCTCGCGGTATTATTGTGGATGATGTTCGAGTGCGCAGCGTTGGCAAGGGCGCAGACTTGAAGCTGGCAAACCCATTCGAAGACTTGCGCAGGGTTCAAACATCGCCTCCCGTGACTCCGGTCCAGCCGCAGTCAATCAGAAAGGTCTATTTTGAGAACCGAGGGTGGACAGAGACCGGGCTTTATCTTCTGGGCGACCTTCCCGTTGGCGCTCGCATTGAGGGACCGGCCATGATTGTCGACAAGACACAAACCGTTGTGGTGGACCCTGCAAGCGCGGCAGTTGTGCTGTCTGAGCACCTGATGCTCGAAATCTTGGATGTGCAAAAGCCCGAAATAGCCACTGAAGCTGTGGATCCCGTTCAGCTAAGTGTTTTCGGCCATCGCTTTATGAGCGTTGCGGAGCAAATGGGGCGAACCATGCAAAAGACGTCAATCTCGGTCAACATCAAGGAGCGACTCGATTTTTCGTGCGCGGTTTTTTCTGCCGATGGTGGTCTCGTTGCCAATGCTCCACATATCCCTGGCCACTTGGGCTCAATGAGCTATGCCGTTGCGTACCAAGCCCAGCTCTACGGGCCTGGAGAATTGAAGCCTGGCGATGTTCTCCTAAGCAACCACCCCTGCGCAGGAGGAACCCATTTGCCTGACTTGACAGTCACTACGCCCGTGTTTGACGAAAATGATGCTTCAAAGATTCTGTTTTTTGTGGCAAACAGAGGACACCATGCCGACATTGGCGGCATCCAACCTGGATCGATGCCGCCGCATTCTACCGAGCTTTGGCAAGAAGGTGTTGCGGTGGAAACCTTCAAAATTGTAAATGAGGGTGTATTTGATGAAAATGGTCTTCATGAAATTCTTGTCGACATTCCTGCGTCTTACCCTGGCTGCAGTGGAACACGCACGCTAAAGGACAACATTGCCGACTTGAAAGCAGCCATTGCAGCCAACAATCGCGGCATCCAGCTCATCACGGCACTGGTTAAGGACTACTCTTGGCCTGTGGTGCAGTTCTACATGAAGGCGATCCAGAATAACGCAGCTCAATCCGTTCGCTCACTTCTCAAGGTATTCTCCAAGCGGTTTGAAGGCCAGGACCTGCAAGCTGTTGATTACCTTGATGATAGTACGCCTTTGTCGCTGAGAATTAACATTGATGGTGAGACGGGCGACGCCGTGTTTGATTTCGAGGGAACTGGGTACGAGCACTTTGGCAACCTCAACTGTCCACCTGCAGTCATGTATTCAGGCATCATGGTAATTTCGGCAACCCCGTATTATTCCAACTTCCACATACTAAATTTCTTCTTAGTACTGTTTGCGATCCATGATTTCCAGCGACATTCCCTTGAACCAAGGTTGCTTGGCCCCCATCAAACTGATTCGCCCAGCCAACAGCATTCTTTCGCCTTCATTAAAGGCGGCCACTGTGGGCTCCAACGTGGAGACGTCACAGAGAATCGTAGATTTGATCTTTAAGGCTTTCCAAGCTTGCGCCGCGTCCCAGGGCACTTGCAACAACCTCACATTTGGCTACGGTGGAACGGATCCCGACACAGGCAAGGTTGTCAAGGGATTCGGTTACTACGAAACAATTGCGGGCGGTTCCGGCGCTGGTGCTGACTGGGAGGGAGAAAGCGGCGTGCACACACATGTCACTAACACGCGTATTTCTGACCCAGAAATCTTTGAGCGCCGTTACCCAGTTCTCCTCCATGAATTTTCTATTCGCCGAGGTAGTGGTGGTCCGGGACTAAACCGTGGTGGTGACGGCTGCGTCAGAGATATTGAGTTCCGCCAGCCTCTCCAGGTTTCAATCCTCTCGGAACGCCGTGTCATCGCCCCATATGGCATGGCAGGTGGTGACGAAGGCAAGAGGGGTCTCAACCTGTGGATCCGCCGCGATGCTGATGATGGCACAACCCGAACCATCAGTCTGGGTGGCAAAGCGACTACTTACATGAATGCCGGAGACAGGATCATCATTCTGACGCCTGGCGGTGGAGGCTATGGAAAAGATCCAAAGAAAGAGGAGAAGAAGGAAGTTTTCGGTGCTTTCAAGATTGGCGACAAGTTTGCAGGCAATGTGGAGGCTAGAACAAATGGCAGTGTGGCTCAAAGAAATGCCGCAGCAACAGGGAATTAGAAAAGTATTTGTGGGCAGCTTAGAACAGAAATTTCTTTCATGTGTCGCAAAGCACCCATTAAATGAATATTGAATATGAAGGACTATGGATTTGCGGTATTGCGAGATGGCTTAGAAGTGACACATGGATTAGCACACGTCGCTGCTTTTGCGGCATATTCACTCACTGGCTCAACCTCGGCTCCGCTGTTCATCAGCTATCAATAGCCATCGGGAAATGTGTTTAGCGAGGCCAAAGCACAATTCAATTCATGTAGCAGCCTTGAACGAAAAACATTTACCATCATGAGGCTAGCTGAATTTGAGACTGATTGAGTTAGTACCCTCGCTGTGGCTTCTATCAGTGGAGTCCGAGTAACCACAATAGGCAGACTGAGCCGTGCAACTCAGTGTACAAGGGCTTCAATTCATTACATATCTCCGCAACCACGCTTGGGTCAGCCCAGAGTGGTCAGTGGCGTGACCAAGAAGGTCCTAGGCTGAGGGGAGTGTTGAAAAATGAAAAGCACACTCCCAGACTCTTATACCGTTTTAAATGATGGGTTCTATGTGTTTTAGCTTGAGTGGGTCTTGTATAGTGCTGCTTTGAGCATATCACGCCACGTTAGTTGCATGCCTGGTATACAAAACGCCACGTGGAACGGCTACTAATGGCACCATTTTCATTCTCTATCACGTAGTCATTTGCATTCCAAATGTTTCGTACCGAACCGATGAGATCATCCACACCACTTGTTGATAATCAAGCAAAAAGTTTACCGGTCTGTCTTGACTGCTTTGACACTAGTTTCAGCACGATGAGGCCACCGTAAGCTTCGCGAACCCTGATGGGGCTTACTGGGGTTGGGCACGCGACAATTTTTAGAATAGAGTTGTTGGAAGGAATGTGATGGAGCTTGTGGCAGACCTCAGATGTAAGGCACCAAACCAAACATGGGCGCCCGGTCAGCCAACCGAATGCGAGGTTCAACGTGGTCCAGCAAGAGTCATCAATACAGCCAGCTAGCCCAATTGGACTAATGCAAAGATTTTGCGACGGGTGATCAAGGAGGACAAGTCGTAGCTGATAAATCAATACGTCCAGAGGACCCCGGCGACAAAACTTGGTGCATGACACCCACCAGACCGAGTCAGGTTCATGACGGCGCCAATTGCACTTTGGGAAGGCTCCGAGGTCATGGGTACACTATCACACTTGGGATTTCAAAACTCTGAGTAGTGTAGAGGGCAGAATAAGCGTTCAGCATGTATCATATACCATCTTACCACAGCACAAGCGGCCTCTTGCGCCCACCCAGACATTTCATCAGCCAGCCACATGAAAACCAAGCCCACACCTACCCGCCTTTAAAACGCATCAGCTTTTCAAGCTCCAATTAGAATGAATATATCCGAAAGGTAGAGCAGGGCCGCGCGGCACTAATGCAAACTCATGCCTCATCAGCTGCTTTGTCTTTAGCTGCAGGGCGCGTCCAAGGCGAGAGGTCGAAACTAGCACGCCAACTTGGCAACAAATGAACAGGTCGGTTGAATCGGGATAGCAACCAGCGAAAGGAAACTTGGACGTGTGATGTACGTTGGTTGATGCGCATCGGAAGACCGGGGACGATGGTTGATTTCTTGGGATGTAATTTGTCCTCAATGCTGCTGCATTGTAGTAGATGAATTTTCGAGTTGTGCAAATTATGATCTCCATAACGAACCAGTAACCAAGTACAAATTCATAAGCCTTTGGGTCTCGTCAATTCAAGCCTTTCCTAGGCATAAAATCCAACCCTCTACTTCATAAGCGTCCCAGAGTCCTTCTACATTAAGAAGTAGTCGGTAAGAGTGGCTGGCTGGGGATCGCAAAGTTCCAATTTCGGATCAACACGCTACTAGATTTCAAGCCTCTGGGCAATTCGAGTGCATTAGCCGCCTCTTCACCCAATCGGATTTATCTATCTTGAACGAAAGCGGCAGAACTAACTAATTCACCTCAGCTGAGCCACTTTGAATCATAATCGAATCGGAGCAGAAAGGTATCAGGTGAGGAAGTAGGTTTTGTTGTGTCTAGACCAGCTAGTGTGTTGTTCGTCGCGTTGTGATGGTGGAGCAAGTATATTTTCTACATGTATAAATCCTGACAAAGTCGCCCAGTCGAAGATCAAAGCAACACATCACTTCAATCCACGTCAATCATCTCATAAAAACTACTACAACCATCTTCATCCTTCACAATGTCGAACTTGGTAGTCAACTTCAGCTCCAACGCTATCACCCTCAAGGCCAATGCTCTCGTTTCATACATTGATCTGGGATTCTCTGGTGCCAATCATATCACCAATGGCCAAACTACTTCTCAACTGACGGGCCAGTCCACTGGTGTCACTGTGTACTATTCTGACGGTACTACTCAGTCGCGCTACTTTACAGTCAACCAGCCCGCCGACTTCAACCCTCAGGCGAATATTACCATCAAAAGTAAGATACATCTTCAATACTTTAAACCTAAGCTAAACTTTCGCAGATGGAGGTCCCAACGAATCTACGGTTGATGCTGCTGATGGCAATAACAGTAAGAAGGCTGTTTGGGTCAATGTTGGAGCGGAGGAGAAGTAAGTGGCAAGGTCAGAACTCTATATAATGCGGGGAGGTTGGCTACTTCATGTCTTCGTTCCGATATCACTGCTGCATAAGTAGTCACAATTGACAAGAGATTTCCGCCCAACTTGTATTTTGTTGATGGCATATCGGTGACTAAGTCTCGCACTAGTAAGTGCAGCGAAGCGCCTTTTTTATTCCAAAAGTGGATCCAATCAGGCACCTCACTCTCAGCCCACCCAAGCTCAGCCAAGCTCAGCGGCACCTCAGCGGCACCTCAGCTGAGGGCGACAAAGGTCAGCTCTGCAAACCGAAATAGATTTTGGTGCTTGAGTTTCGTCTGCGAGTATTCCGGAATAAGCTGTGCTCCAACAGTCTTCGGGGGTTTTCACGTGGCATACAAGCTGTGCGCCAAAGGTCGATCTGGCTTGCAAATCAGCCACACCCAGAGTAGACAAACAGCCTTTGCACACAGCTACAGATTTTGCCGCTGCACCATCGCCTCTGCAAAAGCAAATGACGCGACCCAATTGTCCTCGGATAGGCAGGTTCGGAGCATCTCGGTTTTACGATGTAACTGTGCTGCATCTATTAAGGCGTGCGTGTACGTCGTTCACGCCCTAATCTTGACATGTCCTCGTCGTCACGGAACTAGTGGCGGGCCTGATCCACTAAGACTCGGGATATCCACCGTGCCGAATCTAAAACTTGGACATTCCGGGTGCATCCCATTTACAGCGGAATGCTTGACCAATTAGATCCACGCCTATACGTGAAATTTAGAGCACATACTTGGCTCGGGATTGACTTATCGCGCAGAATCGAGGATAAATAGTTCAAGCTTGATGGTATCTAGGACTCATGTTATCAAGAGCAAACAATTCTGGTGTCTCTCAGATTTTCATAATCACTTCCATCAATCCATCTTCACTTGTTGCCATGGCATCTTCCAATCTCCAAGTCGAACTTGACGCGATACGTCTTTCGACTCAAGCCATCTCCAAGTGCTTCCCTGTGGAAAGCTTGAGAGTTGATGACGACGTTCTAAACATAGTCGCTCAACCTAAAGATATACCTCGACTCAGCAAAATCGGTACACCCGGTGATCGCCACGATGTTGAACATGTCTTGGGAGAGGCCATGACTGTCTTTGACTACCGAATGCGTGTGAACCACCCCCGTTTCATGGCATTTGTACCGTCCCCAGCTTCACCATTATCCTGGCTCGGAGAGGCCTTGACCAGCGCCTTCAACACGTTTGCTGGATGCAAATTTGAAGGATCCGGACCCGGAGTGATAGAGAATACGCTCCTGGAATGGCTGGCGTCGCGTGTTGGTCTGCCCTCAACGGCCGGAGGTGTTTTTGTCTCGGGAGGCTCCATCGCGAACCTCACGGCGCTCGTTATAGCGCGGGATCGCATGCTTCCCCGTGACAAGCACCAGTTTGGCGTGGCCTATGTTTCTGATCAGACGCACTTTTCCAACGCCAAAGCCCTTCGAATCCTTGGCTTCGCAAAGGATCAAATCCGAATCTGCCCTTCTGATGAAAACTTTCGACTAGACCCCGACACTCTGTCCAAGGCCATCGCCGCCGACCGGGAAGCGGGCTTATTCCCTTTCGTCGTCATTGCCTCATGCGGAACGACCAACACGGGGAGCGTTGATCCCTTTGAAGAAATAGCCAAGGTCTGTCGCCGAGAGAAACTATGGATGCATGTCGATGGTGCCTTCGGTGCAACTGCCTCACTCGCAGCCACGCGGAGCGCTGTGGTCAAAGGACTTGGTCTCGCAGACAGTATATCTTGGGACGGACACAAATGGCTCTTCCAAACCTATGGGTGCGGTATTATTCTAGTGAGGGATAAGCAACACCTTATGGACAGCTTTGCCACAGATGGAGAATATCTTCTAAGAGATGTCGCACAAGAGGATGATGTTCCCAACTTTTGGAACTACGGTATCGAGCTCACCAGGCCCGCCCGGGCCATGAAGTTATGGTTCACGCTCCGAGTCCTAGGTACTGATTTGCTGGGAAGAATGATTGATCAGGGGTTTTTGCTGGCCGAAAAAGCCGAAGAAGAGCTGCGCAAGCTACCTGACTGAGAAATCACCAGCCCTGCCACCATGGCCATTTTAACGTTCCGTTTCGCCCCGACAGCGGTACCGGCAGAGGACTTGGATGCGCTGAACGGTGCAATCTCGAAACAGCTTTTGGAGCAGAATGTTGCCGGCATCATCACGTCCGAGGTGAACAGCAAAGTTGTGCTCCGTATTTGCCCCATCAACCCAAACTTGACCGAGGAACAAATGACTACCGTGATCGCACAGATCAATCGTGTCAGCCAAGAGATTCTCCAAGAGTATCAGCCTACACTGGAACCAGGTAACAGGGGGAAGGATGAATAAGACAGTTTGATACTTCTAAATATAAATTGTTCGTTACATCAACGTCCCCTGCCAAGCGAAAATGCTTGTTGATGCATCTTTGCTGATGCGCACAAGAGAAGGCACCGTCTTGCTTATAACAACACGTTTTGGTGGCTGGGCTGAAATTCAGAAACGCCAAGTCCATTTCATCCGCCGCCAGGCATGCTATTATAACCCAGCCCACAATTAACTAGCTACCCTATAGACCTTTTAGAAAAAGCTTAATATAGACTTATTTAATCTTATTTTTAATATTATTGTTAATGAATAAAAAAAAATTTATTAAGAATTTTAATAAAATGATTTATAATTTAATGTCATAAAAATATTTTAAAATATTAAATTATATATTTTTTAATTATAAAAAATTGATAATTGTAATTATTCAAATTTAATTGATAAATATAAATTTAACATTAATCTTTAAAAGTATAACAATACATCAAGCGCGATTTAGAATGGAAAACGATCGTCATTTTGATCATATCCATTGCTACCTCTATTGTGGTCGCTGCTATCCTGATCTTCATTTGGATCGAAGCCGCCCACAAGCTGAACGGTCAACCCACTTCAGCAATTGCTTGGGCCATGTTCTCTGAGCCGACCCTCCTCTCCAAGATCATCACCATTTCGGCCATGATCCTTTTCGCATCGCTGTTACTACGCTGACTGCTATCTGCACCTCCATGCTGGCTGCCCAAATCCTGCGCCGCTCACGATGCCCGCTGCCTGCCGTTCCCACTGTTCTGATGCTGCGCGCCAGTCAATCTGCGACCCCTTTCAGCCTCGTAGAGGCGGTTGGCTAGCGTCGGATCTTTTCGCGCCGAGGCTGGCGCCATTGCGAGGGCGTAATAGCGGCGGTGCTGGCTGCTGCCACATTGGGAATTCAAGGTGCCTCAACACTGCTTGTATCGGACTTGAATACAGCCTTTGTTAGTGGGACGCGAGTGACGAACGGCTTACCTAGTGACTTCATGCTGTCGTGGGAAGCTCACCAGTCTGCCAACTCAAGCAATGATAGCTTCATTCGCAGCAAGCTACCCGGGAAAGGAACAGATCCATGGATTTCCCGCCCGCAGTCATACCCCACGTTCGCCTAATATCGTGAGGCACCAGAAACAAGTGATGACTCTCTTGACACAGGAGTGACCATGCGGGCATTCTTGCCATTTGGTCCGGCTGAAGATCGGGAGAGAGTCTCAAGTCTCTCTGGACCTCTTCGAATCTGGGATAGCCAGGTGGTTTGCGTGCCCCAGAAAATCAATGCGACGGTTTCATTGAAGTTGGCACGTCCTGATTATACTCCTTGAAGATTTCTTGGTGCGACTTCGACGGAAAAGATACCCATTCAGATCGCGAAAAGTTTTGATGGCTGGGAAGTACGGCTTGCCGGCTACTTGACTGGCACGGCTCTTTCCCCACCTTGGAAGCCCCTCCAGATGTATACAGATGGTCAGGCAATTGTTACTACCCCTTCACCGCCGAAGGGAGTGCGAAGGGTGACAATTTTGCTGGCAATGAGACAGCCATCGCTGTCTGTCCATTGGGAAAGACAGAAACGGACTCCTGGGGCCTCAAATCTAGCCTCAGTCCCAATGGCAACTTCTTCAGCAAGACTGCTCCTCAGCAGGCATACGAATTGTTACGCATGGACAGCACCAGAAAGCAATGGCTCAACACCATGACTTCGAAGACAGCCAACGCCACATTCAACAAGGATGGTTTGGTCATCGAACGGAAGTTGCCTTGGAACTGGAAAGAGTCAATGGACGGACACTGGAGAGTCCTTCGGGCAAGTGACGACAATAGAGCGCCTGAATTCCGAGCGAGCATCTGCTTCACGACCACAGCGACAGGGATTAGGGACGTGAGGGTCCATTCTCTGGAACAACACGGCACAAAAATGGAACGCGAGCTCTGTAGCACAACTCTATGTACGGGGAAAAGAGGGGAGTGGGAATGGAACTTCCGGTCGGCAAACCTTCCTCCTCGAATCAACGGCGGGAAACTGGTCCGAGAGGTATAACTACTCTACTCTTCCTGGGTCAGTTTGGCAGCCACGGATGAGGAACACGGCTAATTTGGTTATTCCTGACTATCCTAAAATTACAGACACCGAGGTCTGGTAGAACCTAGAGGACATTCTTGGTCTGTATGCCGTTGATCAAGTACTTTCAAACCTGGAAGGCGAAACTCATCTGGCCCTCTGCAATGACTGTATTTCAGCAGGAAAGCCAATCCACCGCAATCACGTCATCTTCTTCCAAGAGGTATTGCGATCATCAAATGGAAATATCGCTATTGCTGTGCAAGCGCTCTTCACGATGCTTTACCAAATGATATACTATAAGCTGCTGCCTGAGGCGACCAAGGCACTGCCCGTTGAGTCAACTTCATTCGAGATGGTCCAGATTCCCACTCGATGGATTGGCTTAGCCATAGTATTGGTCTTACTAGCCATGAGCCTCGCGTGCTCTGTCATCACATGGAGTCTCTTCCAGCACTAGACGCCAGGTAGTAGTAACGGCTGGGTCTCCAATACACCGGCTTTCTTATTTGACTCGTGGCAGTCTGTAGCGCAGTCGCAGAAAGGAGAGCCGAGAGCGGTCATTGCAAAGCTTGGCGACAAGTCTGACAGCGAAGTCATAGGCATGCTCGTTAGAAATGGGCAAGGGAAAGTAATGGTGGGCCTGGACACATGTGACAAAGAGGGGGTTCTAGCCGTTCGTGCTGTAACTGCCATTTGAAGCATTCCAATCAATAGTTGATAATAAATCCAGTAACTGCTCTGGCATATCAAATGCAATATTAGGAAAGGCCTGGCCCTCTTTGTTATTACTAGCTAATGACTACGAATGCCTTGATTAGCGCCGAGGCCGTAGCCTGCGATAATTGCCAGCTGTAGGGTGAGCCCTTGAGCCTGGGGGCCTCGCTTCTGTAGGCATAGCGACGCCAGGCCAGCCAAGACCTGGCCCAGATGGAGGCGGCGCTGGAGGAGATTGGGGACGTCATCGGGCTGGTGTTAGCAGGCGGCAGGGGCAAGAGCAAGAAGATGGTGTGTTGGCCCTGCTCGCTCTTCTACGGGCCAAGGAAAGCCAGCACCTTTGGTACGACTGCAAGAAGATCGGGCTAGAGGAGGAGGAAACACCAAGCTCCGGCCTGTCCTTTGAGGGTTGGATGGCAGAAGGACAGCGTAGTTGGGGGGACATGTGGAGGCATGAAGAGTGCGAGAGGCAATCGAGGAGCTTCGGAAGATGGGCTGCGGAGCTGCTTTGGGAGCGATGGTGAACTCGCCCCACCGATGGATCACTGGCTGCCTGCTTGGCTGGTCGTTGGGCCTAACCGCCCGCCCCGATGTGCGCTACAGTCGGAGACAGATGATCATGTTGGTCGCCATGAAGGGCTACAGGCCATCTCCAACCAACTCAAAAGATCTCAACGTCTCCGGCTCAACCAACCGTGTGGACCTAGGTGGGTGGGCGCAGCACTCGGATCGATAGGGTGATAGGCGCACAGACGAAACGCCTCATGTGATAACACTAACGGGCCCTGGCCAGTGCACGAGGCCCTTTTATTTCGTGTTGGTTCTCGGGCCTTTGGGTAAAAGAGGGGGGAGTGACTGATGTCATAGCGTAGCTTGTGTTGGTTGCAAGCGTCCATCCATCCATAGTGGGGTCTGTTGGGCATTCCATTTCCATGCTTATTATCTTATTGGTTGGGTTACTACCTTTATTGTTCTTATTCCATTTACTCATCCTGGCCGTTTCTTTCGAATTGATGGAAATAAACAGGCGCACGGACGTCCCGCCTCGCCTTGTTGGTTCTTCCTCAGAAAGATGCACCAAGCTACTGCATCATGTGCAATTCTCACAAGTAATCATTGGGCTACCTTTTGGGTGGAAGTACAACGCCGGCGCCTATCCAGCAAGGCATGGATTCCCTAGTAGTGGGGTAACTTGGTCCGGGCCATGACACTTAGGGTTGGCGGGTTTTCATCGTGAAACCCCGCGAGAATGCCTCAGGCCTAGTTATATCTCAGTTTAGTTATATAACAAAATAAGATGGATAATCAGTTATGCGTTAGAAGAATAGTCCAACAATTATTGCTATCTAATTGCTGTAAATAGCTATTGTTTCAAGCTCCTGGTTGTCTCTAGGGATCCAAAACATCCTATTGCGATAGCTACTGTCCAGCCTTTGAATGAAAGACACAACATCCCCTTCTAGTCACAACTCCCATAGTCACAATCCGCCTGGTTGTAATCTTCCTCCAATTACCAACACCGAAGCGATAGAATCAACAAATTCGGCCGGATTGTTGCCTGATGTACACCAACATAATTAGGACCATCCGCGCTTTTCGATTGGGTACATAAATGAAGAGAAAACTTACAATTTGCTGAGCTACTCAGACACAACTTGGCATAGCATTGGGACTTCATCGTCCTCGCTGCTGCAGAAATGAACGAGGTTGATAGCCTTGCCAGAGCCAGGGCAATCATGCGTTCCGCCACTGGTCTTGATCCACTGGTCACAAACAGAGCATCGCTTGGCCATTGTTGGTTCGAAGAGTTTAAAGTGAGAGAATGAAATAAGTGTTGGAATCGAGAAGGTTTCTTAAGTTAAAATGCGGTTGATGAAGCTGGTGATGATTAGAGGAACGCCTGAACATGCCACTCTTATATAGCCATTCTCAATGGCACTTGCCTCAGGTATTATAATATCTGTAGACTGTAGTAATTCACAAGTATGTCAACCAACACCAGGTCAATCGTAAAGCTATTGCTAATCTAGAAAACGGATGACCGTTTAGCCTTACTCAAAACGTGTAATGGCGCTTCACAAAAGCAGTTCATTGGCCATATTGGGTTTTGTGTTGGTTCCAATTGTACTAAGGCTAAGGTTTGTTCAGGGAAATGTGTACTTTTCTTATTATGGTTAGCTGTTAAAGTAGTTCTATTACTAGAAGCACCTGTGTTGGCTACACATGTTAGCAATGAGTGGTCATCTGGCGGCTAGACTCATTAGATTGAGCAGAGGCCTCTACCAAGGAACGCATGACCTCAAGCCTACCCAAGAAAATGTAAAATGCGCATGCTGATTGGCATCGAGACCTATTCTGTTGGTGATCTACATGTTTCATTTGCCGCAGCTATGACTCATGCTTGGTTGGTTAGGTGCCCACAAGCGGTGAGTGGTGGCGTGGTCGTATTGGCCCAAGGTCCCCGCATCATTGCAGTAGTTTGTTTGGAGCCAACAACATTGGAAGCCTGGGCAAGGCATATTTGCGCCTTGACGGTACGTACATAAAAAAAGGCGGCCCGTCTTTAATCGAAGATCAGATACCCGTATTTTTTAGCCTCTTCTACCAACGCCCCAAATCCACCATGAATCCATACTTGGCTGACCCAGACAAGATCCCGCCTACTGACAAGTATGCGCGGGAGCCGTTGTATGGCAGGTATTTTCCGAAACCTGATGACTTTCGGGTCGATCCCAAGCACATTAATTCCACCACTGCGGATTCTCTAGAATATTGGGCCTCAGTTGTTGATCTTTGCACCGAGTCCATCCAAATCTACCCTGCTGATGACGGTGGCCGCGACGTATTTGCACTGGGTAGTACAATTGTCAAGTCAAGCCACCTACACGAGGAAGCTGAAATCGACTACACATATGCCGATGCTAATGAAACCGAGGCAATTAAAATTGCTAAGACTGTTTTAAAGGACATTAGGATACCGAGCATTTACTTTTCTGGAAAGGTAGTTCCCTCCATAGATTACTTGTGTACAAATGATTAACCACATGCCTCAGATAAACGGTCGCCAGGTTCTTGTGCAGGAGAGACTGCCTGGCGTTGGGTTGAATGTTGCATGGCCGTATCTATCCCATGATCAAAAAGTATCATTCAAGGCACAGGCACGGAAAATTCTTCAGAGGCTGCAAACCATTCAACCCTCCGATGGTCGCGAAACTAGTAACCATGTTGTTCCGGACCCAAATATTCTCACAAATCTCCGCATTGGCTCTCTAGAGGCAGAAATCCTGTTTTCAACCAACGAGGATCAGGATATGTGTCTCATGCACAACGACTTTAATGAGTCTAACTGCATAGTTGATGATGACAAGATCGTCGGATTGATCGATTGGGAGATGGCTGGTTATTTTGGCTGGAAGAAGGCAGCTGAGGTCCATTTACGAATTAGGAGTCCCCAAAGAGAGCACTTTGTAAAGGCCAAATTGAGCGAACAGAGGCTTCGGGAAATTATGTGGTGGAATGATCTTTATGATTGTAGTATTTCTGGGGTTTGAGCCCACATATCGTATATTTTTATATCTTTGGACAAGAATTCTACGCTTTTATCATTGCCTACATTAACCAGACCCAGACGGTGAGCGAGGAATAGCACCACTTCCTCCAGTTCCCTTCCAGCCTCCGCGTGGACAGGCCGCCGGTGGTGGGCCAGAAACGCGCGTCGGAGTCCTACTGGCGACAGGCCAACAACGAGATGCGGGCCGAGAGGCGGAGGCAGCTTGCCAACACTAACCTGCAGGCCCAGCTGCAGATGCTTATCAGGCCTAGCTACTATGCCTTCCCAACTTTTTCAGTGAAAAAGGATGACCCTATTGTTGATGGGGCGATGCGATTGATTAAGTATATTAGATTTTAATGGAATTTTAAGTGAAAAAGGATGGTAGATTTTCTAGCAAGTTTTTTTTTAAAAAAATATATTAAAATAAACAAATTATATTAAATTTAATTTAATTATAAATATATTATATAATCTTTATTTAATTAAAATAAATCTTATTATTTACTTTCAAACTATATCCTAGTATATACAATACCTTGGGTTTAATACCTACCACCACGGCCTCCAACAGTAATCGCCCCACCGTCTATTGTCACTAATATTCTGTAGTTTTACCGCTGCGGCTGGACTGGTTGCCTAAGTATTCGCGCGAAAACCCATCACAGCCTCGTTTGGAAAAACAGGGAAAGCTTTCCTTTGCTTCCCCTATTCAATTTATTGAAGCGAAATATGACGAAGAAAAAGGCGAGTAAGGGTACGCCCGTGAGGGGTTTTTTCACCGCGGGCTTGGCCAGGGTATCCGCGATCTGGCAGCACTTTGTCTTGACCTACACCAGCTTCCTTCGCGCGGTAGGGCTCGAGATTACAACCATCACCAAAGGCCCCGAAGAACCAAAGGTCCTCTTCACTGTGTCTTGGAGGGTTGCGCTGGCTCGCTGTGGCGTTCATATATTTCCTGCATTTGTCACAATTGTCATCATCACCATCAATCTGCTCGGATGGTTCATTGGTGCGCAGTTGCAGGGCCCACAACAAGCTGACGGCATCAAGATGGGTATTCTGCAGGTCTGTGCAAAGATACAGGAGCTTCTTATTGTAGCCAGTCTGTCAACCGTCGTTTTCCATGTCCTGCGTTCTGAAATGGTTTTTGGCCCGGGGCTACCATTAGGTTTGATGGGAGCAGGCTTCAACTTTACATCTCTTAGGCAAGTTCTTTTTCCGGTTGTCAAGAACAATTCCTTCTGAGGCTCTATAATCTAACTGCTGTACTTCCACGATAGCTTTTTCTGGTCATCTGACTTCTGGGGCTCAATCTCTTACAAGCATCCGTCCCCGTTCCGGAAAGCTTGTATTTTCTCGCTGCTCGTTGTTTCTGGGATCCTCGCTGTTCTTGCAGGTCCAACAAGCGCCATTCTAATGATCCCTAGAGAAATGGACTGGAAGACCGGTGGAGCAAGATACTGGCTAAACGGTTGGAGTCCAAACGTTCTGCACCGAATGTACAAGCGATTTGCTAATTGAAAGGACAGGCACCAAAGAACAGATATGGCCCACCAATCCGACTGTGCCTCCAACAGATTGTAGTGGAGCGCTCTGGTTGAACGACTCAAGCTGCCTATCCAATGGTTATCAGTCTATCTTTGATACCTTCAAGAATCGCAGAGGCGGTGCGCAAGATGGTGTCATTTCGTTCGAACTACAGGACAGCCAGCTTCGCAAAAATGTTCACGCTCGCGTCCGTGTACCAAACACATCGAAAATTGAGACATGGGCCTTTACAGCACACACGCCTCCTGCCATCATGCAGTCAGCCTCATACACTTTGTGGGTCAATGCTCTAGAATATCTCAAGACGGTTGCAGGTCCAACAACGCATCCGAACCCCCGCTTGCTAGGCTATGCTTCTGCTCGCACATCATCTGTCAAGACAGAGCTGCCAGCTGTCAGAGTATCATGCAACGATGCAGTCTCGCCGGCTACGTATGAGGATCCCATCATCAACGCAACCTTCCCTGCACTGCCGGAATATCAATTACAATGGCAGGAAACATCGGTTGACAGCTGGCAGTCATCCTACACGGTCTGGAATGTTACTGAAGAAGCCAAGAAAAAGATGAAGGAGGCTGGGAATGCCACTACTGGTATTCTAGCGGCATCTTTTGAACTGGCAACCCCGACTTTGAATCAGACCAGTTCCCTTGGCGTCGTCCTACTAAGCCGCAATAGTACAAATGATACCACTTGGTCCATGCAATCCTGCTCGGTCGATGCGAGGTGGGCAATAGGCACAATGCTGATTGACGAGAACACTCGAAGTGTACGATATGACTTTTCTGTTGATCAAGGTCGTTCACTTGTGGACAGCGAACTTAGAACGGAAGAGTTTGGTTGGTCGGGGTTTGTCCCTCCATCTGACGGAACTTGGCGACGAGTCAATATATCGACGAATTGGTTTGACAGTCTGAGTTCTAAATTACCCTCGACATGCTCCTCGTCCGAGGTGAATAGCACCGTCTACAATGCGAGCACCGTTGAAAGCATTTTGAGCTTGGTTGGCCCAAATGGGATCGGAATTGGCGAAAGCACGACCATGATGTTCGAATATGCCCTTGCTGTCATGGCAGTAGATGGCCTATCTCGCTCAGCCAATTCACAGACATCAAATTACGGGGCCATGTTTGAGCCGCTGGTGTCAAGCCCATGGACTGAAAAGTTATCCAAAGCGTTTGTACGGCTAGGAGGGCCAAAGATAGCATTTCAGCCTGCAAATGCAGACCAACTGGCAAGCCAAACCATGCAGATTTCTCTTCGTGGCTACGTGATGGCCGCTGTGGGGTGGTTTGACTACTTTTGCATATTTGTGCTATTGACACATGCTGTAATAGCAGTTGCGCACACCATTTGGGTTTTGCGAACTTCACGCACAAGCGATGCGTGGGAGAGCATTACAGAACTCCTCGCTCTCGGCCTCACGTCTGAGCGGCCAGAAAATACGGGAGAGGACTGCTTTGCAAATTCTTCCGCCGGAGTTAGGACGTGGGTTCCAAGGAAACAAATGGGCTGGGTCGAGGCGTTTGATCAACAGCCAGATGATGCAACGACTACAGGTGCCTCGCGTGCCCCAGGAAAGTCCGAAAAGCTTCAGTTGCGCTTTGGAACAGGTCGACACAATAAGGGACCAAACAGAGATGCAAAGTTCCAAGTTCAACCAAACACCGCGTATGGGAGCTAAATTCTTTCTGGCTGCAGATGTTTAAATGCCATAATGTTATACAATAATCACACCCTGGTCAACATAGTTGCCACGATGCACTCCCAATTTGCCAGCCTCGTATCGAAACTGGCACCGTAACCCAACAGCGCGCCATATACTATCAGCTTCATTTTGGGGTAAAGCAATCGGGTGTCTTCCGCAACTGTGGATCCGATCGGCTAAGAGATAAGTGATAGCTGACCCGACACGCTTGATAAGTCGGCCAAGGCATCACATATATACACAGCGACCGATACGCAAGAAAAGTGGCACTCGGCGTAAGAAAAGACCTTGGCCGCGTCAGCAAAACTGCCTTAGACCAAGATCCTTGTCAGCGTGCCGAAAAGCGTTGCTCCTTGTGCCTACTCCACAGTCCCAAGACGCTCAAACGGCCAATATGGCGGCGAAACAGGACATTCTCATGATCGATTCCACGGTGCAGCGAATCGATGTTGCTCGAAGAAAGGCGCTGGCCGAAAGGTTCAATCTGATTCAATACGACTGCGAATCAATTGAGCAATTCAAGGAACGGTTGCAGCCCGGAGGCCCTTACTCAAACTTGGTCGCCATTTTACGCAACGGCTGGCTTAAGGCCGGTCCACTCGCCCAAGTACGCCCGTTTGCAAGCGATGTGGTGCCCTACTACCCGTCGTCGCTGAAGCTTATATGCTGTAGCGGCCATGGGCACGACACAGCCGACATAGAGGCCATGACGGCGCGCGGCATATGGTACTGCAACACTCCCAATGCATGCACCGAGGCTGTCGCCAATACCGGCTTGTCTCTAGTTCTCGATTCATTCCGCTTCCTATCTTTCGCGCAGTGGTGTGCCAGATATGATTGGTCGCAAAGCCGCGACCTGGGTACCAAGGCAGTTGATCCGACAGGGAAGACGCTGGGCATAGTCGGACTTGGCGACATTGGCCTCGCCATCGCGCAGAAATGCGAGGCTGCATTCCAAATGCGCATACACTACCAAGGACCTCGGCAAAAAATGGATGCTGAGAAGTCGCTCCAACACGGGGCAGTGTATCATGCTACCGTTGACGGCATGATGCCCAACGTGGATTGCATTGTCCTGGCGGCACCTTACACCAAGGAAACTCACAACTTGCTATCAAGAGAAAGATTTAATCTAGCGAAAGAGGAGGGCATCAGGGTAGTCAACGTAGCTAGAGGAAACATGGTGGATGAGGAGGCGTTGTTGGAAGCTCTCGACAGTGGCAAGGTAGTCGGCGTTGGCCTTGATGTACATGCCAACGAACCTGGGATTCACCCCAAGCTGAAGGATAACTGGCGAGTGACGGTTCTTCCGCACATTGGTGTCTGCTCAAACACAAGCTGGGAAAACTTTGAGAAGAGAAACCTTGACAATGCTGAAGCTTTCTTCACCACGGGTAAACCAATCACACCAGTCAATAATATCGCATAGATATAAATAAGCTACACAAGAGCATAATTAAAGTTGGTTTTAGTATCTACCAAGTTTTGTATTTGCCCGTGCTACACCTGACATGCGAACGCAACCAATAAGCTCGAAGTGGACAGTTTGGATATCCGCTTCGAGAAACAACCCATATTTCCAGACATAAGTTGCATAGAGAAATACGCTCCATGAATCATTTATTAATTGAAATTACGTAGAGGCGACGAGTTAGCCGTCCTGTAGTGCTCAACCACCTTGGCCGCTTGGCCGTAAATCAGCAGCCAAAAACGGCGGCGAAGCTCCACTTCAAACCATCGGCCAAAGTTGGCCGACTCCACACACAGTCGAATGAGGCTTTGGGGTATTGAGCCAGGTTCCTATTAATCGTGAGTTTTCCGTCGATAAGGCGATTCAATCGAGATATCTCAAACGAGAAAGAGCATCAGTCAATCATTCATCGCATAATGGCTTCCACAGGACAAACGAGGCTTCTGACAGTGGCTGCGGCTCAACTCGGGCCCATCACGAGCCTAACAACGCCGCGGTCGGAACCGCTCGATCGCATGATCAAGCTTCTAAGCGAAGCTTCTACCAAGGGCGTCAAGCTAGTCTTGTTTCCGGAGCTGGCCTTTACAACATTCTTCCCGGGTTACGTCATCGAGGACCCTGCTGAGCTCGCTAAATTCTTCGAGCCATGTTCCTCGTCAGATCCCTACGCATTCGTTAATTCGCCAAACATCAAGCCTCTTGTTGATAAGGCAAATGAGCTAGGGATCGATATTTCCTTTGGTTTTGGAGAGCGATGGACTGGGGAGGATGGCAAGACGACCGACTACAACACGGCCGTCTACTACTCAGCCTCTCAGCGCAAGTGCATCGCCAAGTACAGAAAGGTTCACTTGCCCGGGCGCCATGAGCCGGACACGCGACCTGGCGTCACTCAGCAGCTAGAAAAGCGATACTTTACTCCCGGCGACATAGGTTTCGAGGCATTCCGCGTTCCTGACCTGGTGGGTGGAGCGCTCAAGGCTGAGGATGTTGATGCCGCTGCCGATCCGGAAACAACACACGGAAAGGGTGACCCGATTCTGGGCATGCTCATCTGCAATGATCGAAGATGGGCCGAGGGCTGGAGAAATTACGGATTACAGGGCATCGAGCTCATTTTGGTAAGTCTGCTTTTTCAGGTTGGAAAATGCTGGCTTTTTTGAGACTTACACCGTGCGCAGGAAGGGTACAACACCACAGCGTTTGCGCCACAGTATGATGGCACAAATGAGGAACAGGAGGAAGAGGCCCTCTTCCATCATCGCTTATCAAACCAGGCAGGCAGCTACCAAAACGCGTGCTATAGCATTCATGCGGGCAAGGCCGGTAAGGAGGATCACGGATCGCTGATTGCCGGTTCCAGCATCGTCGATCCCAATGGACACATTATTGCAGAGTCCAAGACTCGCGATGACGAATTGGTTTGCGCAACCATAGACTTGGCCAAGTGCAGAAAGGGCAAGGAAAGGGTGTTTGCATTTGATAGACACAGAAGAACGGAGCACTATTCGCGACTCGTGGATCAAGTCGGCGTCAAGGAGCCTGCTTTGCTTAACAAATAATTACATTTCTTGTCATTAAATAATAAATCTGAGCTTTCTGCATCCAGTATTTCAGAACAAGAGGTGATCGTGTTGTTAGGTTCCATGTCTATACAATTGTATAAATTATTTTCATTTAGGCAGTTTTGCTGTGCAACGTGATTGATGATTGGAAACATGGTGGAGGCCACGTCGCGGGCGAGTTTGGCAATGGACAATAATAAAGGGTGTTATTGATATGGCCTCATAAGGGAGGATCATGATGTAGAATATTCTCAATCATGTTGATACAATCTAGTGCTCTTGTGCGTGACTGCAGCGTTTCCAAAGTGGCTACCCTACAGTAGCAAACACCATGCATCCTGAAAACCCACCCAAATCTCGTTGAGTGGAATCATTGCGCGAATGAGAAGCCTCGGAAGAGGGTCCACATGAGGCATTTTCTGTACACCCTCATCCTTGTCTAGTATCCAAAACGGGGTTAGCACTAATTCTGACGGATAGTGGAGGTGCTAAAGCGATCTAACTAGGTTGAGACAGAATTAGTGCGACCAGGAGATGGCTTTGGGGCTAGTGAGAACTTCACCAGCGCCGCTTCAAGACCACAAGTATGGGCATCACCAATTTCTACTCTCTTACTTTGAGGGGTATTAAAAACGGACAAGAGGGCGCAACAAAGTCCAATACAAATGATGGAACAGCTTTGAATCTACCTTCTTCATATAAAAAACCCAGTACCCACACTCAAGCAAAGCAGGACTGGTGTAAGGGAAACGCGCTGAGTTGGCACGCTGCATCTTCGGATACAGTGCCCGAAAGGGGTCAGAGATCTAGGTTCGAATCCTGTGTTCGGTAAAGATTCTTCTTTTTGTGCTGGATTTAGACTTTCGTGTCAAAAGTCTACTGAGGCGTGCAAAAGTGATTCCGATGAGCCTGCTCAGCAGCCCGGAAAAATAGAATCTGATAAGTAGCAAATTTTAAAGCTTGTCAAGGATGAGCTGAAGTTCGTTTTAGCTGGTACCATGAAGCTTTTCTGGAAATGGACTTTCCCATCCAATACTCAATGCTAGTTGTAAAGCATGTCGAAATCGGGAGATGAGAGTTGTTGCTGCTGTGCAGTGCTTTTGCGACACCTCGCCTTGCTTGAACGCCACCGCCCCGAGACCAAACCCATCTTGGTCTTCTCATGGAAAGTCTACGTAAAATATTGCCTTTGCGGTCCAGCATGATGAAGCACATTCTTGAAGAACTTCACCAGAAGTTTTGTGAGGCTTTCCTTCGACTGATGGGCTCATATTTACGAGCCAAGTGAGGATGATAAGAGAGATCATCCTTGTACTTGCAGGCTGTGAATACTAACTATAGAAATATTCTATATAAACAAGCTTCGTTTCATCCTTATTTCTTGCTCCCTAGCATGAGCATAAACTGCCCTCGACTGTGCCCCCCCTAAACTGTGCGTTGTGTATAATTGTGATGTTCAAACTTCATTGGTCTTAGTGGCTTTCTTTGTAATTTTTCCTGATGGTATGCTGAATTTGTGATTGGCCTTGTTAATTGTATTCTTAGGTTTGTTGCTAGTTATAGGAATTATTGTTATTTTCTTTTTATTGTGGTCGTCTTTGAGTAGGTGTCTTATATGGTCGAAAATCGATCCTCATTTCTCCTGCATGCCTCCGCGAGCACATGAATCCATCCCTCCGAAGCACTTGCATGGCTGTGCTTGGTATGCTGCAGAAAATGATCGCATCTGTAAAACCTCTTGCTCAAATTACACCTCATATATGCGTGGATATCTTTCAAATGCTGGGCGCGCTCGCCGTGTTCTTGATACAAATCAGCCGTAATATTTCCTGAAATACTTTCTTTGGGTCGCGGAAACTCTTGACCGCAGTAGCCGCACACGTCACTCCGTCCAAGCTCAGTGGTGGATTCGTGGAAGGCTGTACTGTAATCTAGTAAGTTGGAACAGGATCAAGAGGTACGACGGACGTGCCGCGCGTTCATGTGCCTCTCGGCATCCTTCTTTTTCTTGAATCTACTCTTGCAGAGGCCACATGGTACCGGCGCTCAGCTGCGTGCAACCTGTGTACCTAGTCAGCAAAAGAGGACAAACTCGGGCGGGGGCACATGGCAGATTTACCTCAACTCTTCGCCAGTCTCAAACCTCTTCGGCTTCCTCGGGCAGCAGTCACAAAAAAAGAAATCACCCAGTTCTGGCCCGGCATTGGCTTCTTTTGGACTGGGGAAAGTCTCCTTTGACTTAGCATTGATCTCATAGTTGAAGCTGGGTCCGCTGTAACTGCCCGCTGAACTGAAACTTGCTATACTGCCTTTCTTCCTAAGGGTCTGGTGAAAAGAGCCGTGAGACCGTCTTTTATTGACCCTGAGACTGGATGTATCAAAATTATGAGCGATGTCTCCATCGCTGCCATCGAATGATGCACTTTTGGCAACTCTGTTGTTGCTTTCAAAAGAAGTTCCGGCAAGTATAAACTTGGTTAAACTGGTCGTTGACTCTGATAAGAACCGAGGAGAGGGCAGCGGCGGAGGTATGTTTTCATCAGTATCTGAAGTGGAAGCGTGGATTAAGTCGGTTTGGGATTGTGGGACTTGAGTTTGTGCCTCATTGAAATCTAATACCGAAGGCAGCCTGAAAGCGTCGCGAAACCTTGCCTCTGCTGATTTCCGGTTGCTTGGAATGTTATCATCGATAGGAAGATGGCCTGCGCTCCTTATTGTCGGAGAGAAATACCCTGGTGCACGTTTGAATGGTGCCTCATGAGTGGTATTTAGACGCTGAGACATAGCCTTCATCCAAGAAGACAGGCCTAGATATTCGACATATTCGCTCATTTCAGTATCAACTGGTATGTTCTCTCGCAGTGCTACCCACCGAGCCCACATGCCCTTGTCTGCAAAACACTCAACGATAGAACCCGGATCCACCCCTTCTTTCTCTGCCAAGAGAGCGTGGTCAAATATACTAAACGTAGCATATGAAAGTAGTGCGGGAAAGTCTTCGAGAATTCGAGAGCAGCCGGCTTCAGACGAGCTTGTGGAAGAGCTGCTGATGCGATGATCCTTGGAGATTGATTCGGCATCAAAGGAACGGCTTTCCAACATCCACCCAAGAATGTCTATGTTGTTAATTTCATGGGATGAATTCAACTTCTCTAGTACTTGGATTGTTTCCTTTTTCAAGCTTGGCTCTTGGTGTGGAAGCCTGAAAAACTTGCCCGGCGGATCATGCTGGTTTAGAGCATCATCAGAGTACAAAACAGAGCCAGAGGAGCTCGTACCATCTGATTCGGCTAGGGATGATTGACCTTGTTGTCTTATGTCTCCATCTTGTGTCGCAGCTTGGTTTCTTGCTCTCACAAGTGCATCCAGCTCGGAAATATTTAGATATGCCAGACAGGTTGACATTATGGCAAGGTGTCCCTTGCCGGTGTGATGGGATTGCAGCTCTTGATTTAAAACTGAGAACCCCTCTTTTCTCAAGAAGAAGTCGCGCACTGATTCGTGCATGACCTGGACGATTCTCGTATCGCCATGCTCGAGATTCAACGAACCTGCCCCAGCAAACACGGACATCTCTTCCAAGCTCTTGTCCTGTTCTTCGGGCTTCGCTCTCTTCACCTCCACTAATCCTTTTGAAATACTTCTGATCTGTCTCTCTAGTTGGTCATCATTGCTTGTGAAGTGATCTGACCTGCGCCACTCGCTGAGGGATGATGGTTTAGGTTCCCTGATGAATGCCATGATGTGGTGCCATTCGTGAAGACGAAGCGGCTGTGTCGCAAAGATGACCCACTGGAAAAGTCCAACCGTGACGCTTCTTGTTTCTGGGCTGAGAACAGAAAACATTTCCGCGAATAGGCTTTCAAGAGCTTCAGGGATATCCTTCACGAGCTTGACCAAATATTGTATATCCTTGCCATCGTCCCACTTGCTGAGTACGTCATCCACTACCAAGACCACCCAGAGAAATACACCGGCTGACCTTTCAATGATGCTGTCTCTCAAGAGCTCCCATTGTGATTCTTGCTTTGCGATCCCAAGTTGGAATCTTTGTTCCACATATGTTGAGATGTCGTGCCAGTTATGCTGCTCCACAATGATTTCTGGACAGTCGCTGATTGTGATGGAAGGGAAGTGTCGACTAGATAAACAAACATTTAATTCGACACCGGAAGAATAGGCAGACTTTGTGATTCTGCGCCAGAAGTACGCCATATCCCGCAAGCCACTGGGGTCACATTCACCAAGAGCGTCGATGAAAATAAATGTCTTGCCATTTGTCGACTCCATAAACATTGATCCAAAGAAGTCTATTAGATCGAGCTCTTGCCATGTAACTTTATCTGCACCCATGGGTCCCATGTGCACAGCTTTATGCTCCCAGACCAGCTGGAAGTGCTCGCGCTGCTCCTTATTGCGCGATAGAAGTTGATATAAGAGGGATCGGAAAAGCCCGAGGGGCGAGTGCTCCAGCCCATCTCCTTTTGCATTGAAGAAGAAGGCTGCGGTTTGACAATCTGACTTGGCAGACAAGAGTGTAGCTCGCTGGAAGGCTTCTTTCATCAAAGTAGATTTTCCTGCGCCTGGATTTCCCTTGAGCCAGAGAAGCCCATAATGATCATCTCGACCCTGGCCTCGAAACCAATTCTGATAGACGTCGCAATTAAAAAGCCAATCACAAGTTGTTTTGGTCGGCCCCGCTAAACTTTGATATCGCACTGTCATGGCTGGAAACCACAGAGATTGTAAACAAGCGCGGGTTGAATGGGCAAGGCTTCCTGTTTTAAAGGGTTTCTTTGAAGACACAGCGCTTAAGGTTGACCCGCGACGTTGCTGTTGCTGAACTTGGCGAGCGTTTTGGCTTTTTAGTGTCTCAATAGATTGGTAAATCGAACGAAGCTCACCAATAAACTTTCTGTAATTCTGATCGTTGACCCCGGAGTACCGACACATCTCCATATGATTCGCTTGGAGTGTCTCGGCATACTCACGATAATCCCCAATTAGGGAAGAATAATCGGGAACGACTTTCTTCCCCAGTTTTCCCAAGTTGAGACCTTCTTGGAAAGTCTTGACCCGAAAATCGTACTTCTGCCATAGCCTAGAGAATTCTTCTTGGGCCCGCTCTAGATCAGTCGTCTTCAGCCCAAGAGCATCAAGAATAGCGGGGGTAGTTTCCATGCCCAAGCTACTAACGAGGGAGCGAACCACTTCACCAAGTGCAGCAACATCGAGACTGCCTCGATGCGGAGTTCCCAAAAATATGACAGCTGCCGTAGATTCGACGATATTTCTGTGGCTCTTTTCATTGGATGAAGCAGACTTCGCAAGCATCTGCACAGTGCGATTAATCCTAAGCGCCAAGCTCCCCATATATACAATGGGCTGCACTCACTTCTTTAATAATTATTCCGCCTAGGCTGTGGGCTATGCAAATCAGCGGGCGATCAACGATTCTTTCTCTAGCTAACGAGTAGAGGAGGTCTTTGCTGTGGGAAAGAATACTATTCTCGTTTACGGCCCCAGCCGAATACTTTGTGACTTTGCTATCGTAGCCAAACGTGAGAATGCGCGAATTTGGACACTCATGCGGAAGCAGATCGGCAGGCCAGAAGACGGGGGTAAATTGAGGACTTCCTTCGTTGTCTAGATTGGCAGGGGCGCGACCCGGGTTATGTTTTGGAGCACCTTTCCATGATTTCCGGTGAAAACCAGTAGTGACACGTCGGAATAGACTCCGCCTCTCTGCTTTACTTTCCCCTGACAAAGACGTCACTGACGATGGTTCAATTGCATCAAGCTGTGGGATGGAGCGTGTCCATGTCTTGTAAGGGTGGCCTTGTAAACCATGGACGATGATGATGCTGTACGGTCAAGGAGGGGTCGATTAGCATTGGTTCGGAATCAAGATGTGGAGGAGCAGCGCACTCGACGATTGGAGAGCCAGTATCAGGCTCAAATACGACCGACACCCCAGTGTCTAGGATCTGGTTCCGCATATCCCAGGACAAAATTGGAATACACGCGCCACATGGCAGGGAAAAAATGATGACATTGTGTTGAATTCCCTATTGTGCTGACGTGAACGCAGTTGAGCAATGCCTAGTCGTGTCCACTTTTTGATGACTAATCAGCCATTTTTGGACTTGAGGAAAATTAGAGCACCAAGGAGACTCGGATGTTGTCATCTCTTGTGAAAAACCCGTATCATCATGAATACTCCTGGCATCTGGCATTATCACCAAACAGCAATGGGATAAGAAGGTTCTATTTGGAAACGAATGAGAGCGGGGGAAAATCTGAGAGTCGGAAGACTGTTCTCTAATTTAAAAACTACCGGTTCGCTCGTATGGAGCTATTGGCAAAAGATATGATAACACATGGGCGAAGATTGCTCGATTAAAAAAAATTCTGCTGCCGAAGTATAAAATCCTGATTACCCCCTTTTTCTCGATCAACTTATGCCTTGTCGAACTGGACCGTATCAAGCCAGCAGGTATCGCTGACACCATAGCCAGCGTAGTAGCCAACAGAAATCCTAACATTTCCAGCATCAATCTGAGCTTGTGACAATGTGCAAGTCGTCGACGCCAGATACCACGAATTGAGGTAGCTGCTGCTCAAGGGAATCTGCTTGTATCCGACACTGGTAGATTGGGTAGAAGCCCCATAGTAGCAGGCCATGTATATGTATTGGCATGCACCGACACCTGCTGTGGCTTGGGAATAAAACCGAAGTGAGTAAGTGTATGCAACGCCAGGCTCCAAAGTGGTGGTATCCATGGTTTGTGAGATGACGCGCCATGTGCCCCGATCGCTAGTGGCCAGAGAAATCTTTAGAGATGCTACGCCCGCGTGGTAAAAGGTCTGGTCGCTATTGGAATTGCCACCACCCAGACTCCAGGGTTCGGTCCCCAGTGCAAGGTCATCAAAGCCAAGATTGTTGAGTAGTGTCTGAACTGCAGCAGCCGAAGTGGTTGTAGAAGGGAGGTCGGTTGTAGAGGGGAGTTCAGTTGTAGAAGGGAGATCAGATGCAACGATGCTAGTCACCATATCGATGGCTGCGCTTGTGAGGTCGGTAGTCGAGGATGCCACATCTGAAATGACTGTGGAGGCGAGATCAGATGTTACGATGCTGGGCATCGATGTCAGTTCTGAGATGACATTGGCTGCAGTGGTTGCGATCGTGGTGGTATCGATCATCTCAGACGACGTGGTTTCAATCGACAGGATTGTAGTAGTCGAGACATCGTTGGCAGACGAGGGGGCTATGGTTGTGGTGTCGACGGCGTCAACAGAAAGACTAGCGGTACTGGATGGGGCTTCCAAAGTGCTGGAATCAGACAGCGCAGTAGACGTCTCTGAGTCCAGGGAGGCTGTGCTGACGAGAGATGATGTAGGAACAGAACCGAAAGAATAGGAGGTTTCTGCAGAGTCGCTGATGCTCAGAGAAGTGGTGGAGAGTCTGCACAAACCAGCTTCAGAGCCCACAGCCAGATATCCGAGAGCCACAAGGCTCGTGCTAACCCCGCGGAAAAACATGATGAGGAGCGAGTAAACGTTTGGATGCGTGTCCGGGAAGATCAGATGGGAAGGGAGCGTTTTGAGACATAGATAATATAGTCATTCAGCATCCGCTGCCACCCGCTGCCATCCCGAGAATAGGGATAACATGGGACCCGTCAAACGGCCGCGCAATCATTGATTTCTGATCCGCTGGTCATGGTATTTTAGCTCGCCGTTATGGTTGAAAGAAGCAAAGAAGCAATTTTAGCGCCGAACTATTGAATGTGGCTGGCTGAGATGGGGCCGACCATCGACGCTACCTCCTGACTAAATGAGTGTTTTGCTTCGCTTGCGTGCGATGTTTATTTCCGGAGGCGCAAACTCGTAAAATGTCGTGATGATGGCTGATTCAACTCGCCCAGCCTGCTCAGGACGCATAACAGATGTATTTGTCGACGCAGGCGATAATACGGCATCGATCTACACAGAAAGGCGCCGTCTCAACTCGTGCGCCTTGGAATAACTAGAGTCAGTTGGGAAATCAGTGGACAGAGCAGGGACCAAGAGATCCAGGTACCCAGGTCTTGGTGCTTGTTACGGCCCACGTAAAAAGAGGTCAAGACGGTTCAAGGTCCGCTTTTTTCGCTCCCCTGTGTGGCTAGTCTGGTCGAGCTGAAAACTGATGTTATTGCTTGACAGGGATCATGACAAGGGCTGTTTTGAACTATTGACGAGTAAAACAACAAATCTGGAGACTTCTCCCGAGGTAGCGCGCATCATGGGTCCGGCCATGAATGGATCCCAATCATATTTTGGTGAGCTCCTCGTTCGTTTTGTCGTTGACTCTCCCATGACCTCGATTCCGCATCCCATATCCCAGAGAATACGGGGTCCCATCAAGTTCCCATATCCATTTGACTTCGGGGTGGGTCACAGGCCTATCGGATAAACGAGCGTTACGAGGTGGGCCGGGAGTAGTCAGTACTTTGCGAGAAGAATCTTGCCGCGTGTGTGCCTCATTTTGCTGTGATTGGTAACCTTGACGTCTAGGAACTAGAAGGTAGCCCAGATAACCCTAGCCGCTACTGGTTTGGCCTTTTATACTCGAAGTATCTCCTCAGAAAAGAACCCAATCTCATATCACCGGGATGCTCACTTATTGACCTACGTAGGTATCGTACGCGGTCATTGGGTGGCTATTGGTAGACGGATGAATAAGCTGGGGGAGGGAATCACGGACGCACTAGAATTCCACCAGCAGTGCTGGTTGTCGGTCGAGCTTATTATGGTGGCATCTTGGTACGAGTTGCGCAAACATACAGGTGCACTCGCAAAGCTACTACAGTAGCAGTTGCGGCAGCTAGGAATCAGCCAGTCATGATAGTGTTTGTTTAACGGGTTAGTTACCCGAGCGGCTGCTTTGATGATTGGCCGGCTGACCGACCGACCGATCTAGCTGCTGCTGCAAAGACTGGCTGATTTAGCTCCTGCAATAACTAATCAAGCAAATGGCAGAGTGGATGGCTATTGACGGACTTAGTAATTCCCCACCGATTCACTGACCACTGATTAAATGATTCACAGATCAACTGATTCACTGACCCAACTGCTCCAATGGCTGTTGCTATGACTGCTGCAACCGGTACTGAAATGACATATACTTGACTGAAAATAGATAACCAGTTCGTTTATCATTTCTGGCGTTTGGAGAATGGCTGTGTTGTCTTTTTAGAGGTAGAATGAGAAGATCATTAAGGTGAGAGGGCATTTTTAAACTGGCGCTTTGACTGTACTATTTGCAGCGATTGTCTCGGCTGTGGAGCATTTGAGTGAATCACAGCCACATTCTCATTCTCATTGTTTGCCTAATTGAGGAGTCATTGGTGCGCTTTGGCATTCCATACCCAGCTACTTATCAATGATGTTGGGCCGCCTATTTTGAACAGTGGCTATGTCGATCGGGATGATTATGACTCACGCCGGTTCTCTTTCTTGCAGAACCAACAGCACAACGACCGCTTAGTCAGTATCACCGATCACATATTTTTATCCTGTTGCTGGTTGAAGACCTTGTTCCCTCTGCATTATTACTTCTAGGGAAATCAACTCGCACCAACCTTCCCTCGATATTGTACATCTTTCATCCACGGGCATGTCTTCTTCAGGTGCCGCTCCCGTTCAAGGCGAAGGAGGGCTCGCCCACCAGCCTTCTCGCGTTGGCGAAGTACCATCACCCGAGCTTGCCAAAACCGCCAACCCGTTGCCCCCAGCACGATCTGAGCCCGCAGATATCGACTCACCTTACATTGTCGGCCGCGTCATGAAATTAATGTCGCAAGATGGAGTCGAATTGGAAGCCACCATCATCCAAGCCTGGCCCATCACAATGCAGGCTGTTATGAAAGTCATGTTTACAGCCGAATCTGGTGCCGACAGTATGGCGATCCTAAAGCTCTACGATCGTCGATTTGGGTCAAATCGGCGAGGGGCCTCGCATGCTCTAGATCGAGAGAGCGCTTTTCAAGAGTACATTCGATCTGGGAAAGCCGAGGCACTGCTCAAAGACCTACAAGCAGAAGAGGACGCCGAAAAGCCTGTAAATGGACTCGACAACTGGGAGTTTATGCGAAATAAACGGGACCAAGAAGATGATGAAGACTTTCCTGAGCAGGAAGAGTTCGCTCGGGCCGAGGTGAAGACGTATTTTCGGAATGCACTGGCATACAACACTGAGGTTGAAGCATACAACCAACTCAAGCCCTTGCAAGGTCGATGCATTCCTCGATGGATCTCATCGGTCAAGAGTGATTCCCTTCCCAACCCCGAGAATCTCCCAGATTGCTATTTCGAGGTACCTGGTATTCTTATTGAGTACGTTCCTGGCTTTTTGCTTCGAAACCTCGTCGAAGCATTGCCAAACGAACCGAAGCTCTGGGATGACATTGTTCACGATGCCGTCGAAACAACCAAACTGGTCAACAACATGGGTGTTTTTCACGGCGATTGCCAACCACGGAATTTCATTGTTCAACCGGTCGGCCGACGCAAATACCAGACGTTTCTGGTCGACTTTGCCAGGTGCTACTTCGAATCGGAGTACAAGGATACCGATGACCCGGAAGACGAGGATGGCTTCCTTTGCCAGATTACTAGTTCAGGAAACAATGCAGAGGAGATATCAGTCATAATGGCACTCAAAGTCTTGCGACTGACGGGGGAAAAGCTCAATTTTCCTTTTGACTTCCTAAAAGAGGGCCGTGGTGTGTAGCGTGTCATGGTAATTATTCAAGCAAATCAAGTATTGTTTGCGTAATAAATTAATGTTAATGTGAATGGCCTTTGTTGTCGTTTTGTGTTGGATGCGGGTTAAATGAAATTGAAACGAGACACATTGCACGCATCCTTTTTCGGAGTCCATAGCTCCTTGTCACAAACGTGCACTGGAACAGTTCTATGGACCTACTGCGTAGAGGCAAAGTGCAACGAAGCGAGGTTAAATCTATCTCGCGTACTATACATTAATTTCCAAGACCACCATTCTGCTGCGGTCGTCTTGGAGAAGGTATAAACTGCGGGTGTTGTGGATTTGGGTGGCTAAGATAACATTTCCACCTCTCCAAATCGTCATGCCTGCGCGCCCGAGCATGTTTCAAAAGCACCGTCGCGCATTCATCGATCTCGCCCGGTACATCCTCTCCAGAATCTGTGTTTACGTATTCACAGTGCCGTTCTGTCCGAGCGAAGATGGTTTCATATGTCGGATAGAGGTACTTGTCAGGCTTGTAGGCACCCTTGACGCGTGTTTCTGGCATCGGGATAGCCTCCGTTCGCAATGCCGTGTACCAATCTGGCGGGTGGGCGTGCTCTACAGGTACGCTTGTTTCCTTTCCCAGTTTCCACCAGGGCCGTATGGGCTTCCGCTTGCAGTCGTGAAATTTCACTGCCTTGAGCCCTCTCCATTTCTTCCCTCGACTGGCTTGACATTAAATCTAAAATACCTTGCACCATTGCGCTGGGTTTGTCTCATTGTATACTTGTGAGCCTCCTCGGTGTTGGTCATTTTGTTCGTGCCATACTTCCAGACCTTGCGCCAGTAGAGCGGGTTTTTCCAATCGCCGAAAATGTGTCTTCCCGACTTTTCGCCGCAACCAAGGCTCACCACCGCGGCGACGGTGTTTGTTCTTGGGTTTTGGGGATTCGAGATGGCCATGTACTCGGCCTCCATTAAAGCGACATAGCTGGGGTTGTTGTGGTCGGCGCCACCATCGAGGTACTTCTGTCCATCAATGATCATGTTCTCAAAAAAGAATGGCGCGGCTGTGGTTGCTCGGCAGGCTTGCCAGATTTTCAGATTGGTATCCTCAAGAGTTTTAGGGTTAAGTTCCAAAGGATCGTTATGACTGCGTTTGCGGTGATCGTAGGTTCGGAATAGATGCAAGACCTGAGATTCACCCCTCAACTTTTGTGCGAGCACGGCTCTGTCAATCGTCAGGGTTTTGTTGTTGGATAGGAAGCTGTTCGAAACGAGAAATCAACTTACACCTTACACGTAAAGTTCTGACGACTTTCATCGTGTTGGTAGGTGGTATATTCGTGCTCAGCATAGTCGTATTGTCGGAAGCGCTCGATGTCGCCATTGTGTTGGTGTCTACCACAGTTCTGTGAGACAGCCTCATTCACGGCATTTTCCAGCGTCTCCGAGCTATATGTTCGAAGGCGCCGACGAGGGAAAAAGATTTTGGCGCCCAGTCGCCAATAGGCCTTGATGCAATCGTCAACGTTCATTCTCAGCCTCCCTAGCATGACAGAAATAAGTCTAGTGATGGATTAGCCCCACACATAAAACCTGCTTGTCGAAAGGTGTCGGATTCACTTACCCTCCGGTGCTTGTCCCGACCATGTAGTCAAAGAAATAGCATGGCAAAAGCGGCATCTGGGTAGAGGCGTCTGGGTCGCCTGGACGGGGGACCAAAAAAGGATTGGCATTCTGCACGTTATTTCTCACGTCCTCTTCAATCTGTGCCTGGATTCGCTCCATGATTCTTCGTAATATGAAGAGTTCAGAGAGACCCTTGATTCCACCGCCATCTGTGGGATTCTCAGAAACCGTTTGACCTAAAAATATCTCATTTTGGCACTCACCTAGAGCTAGGATGATAGGGGCCCAAGGTTCATCTTGAGGTCCTTGTAAAACTTGGCTTAGGCCAGTTGTTAGACGCGCGATTCCCTGCGGTGGGCTACTGGACATTGTAGACTCGCAGAAGAAAATGTGAAAACTAATACAACAAGAAAGCAAAATCCAATCAAAGCGAAGGGAATCCGGCGAACACAGTAGGTTATTCCAGAATCAGGGATGACCCAGGTTCGGCCGTGGCACTAAATAAATGGTGGAACTCCCGTAGCTAAAGAATAAGGCTATCAAGCATCACGGGCCGAAAGCTGCCATATTGTCACGAACCCCTACAGAAAATGAGACATAAATAAGGCTACCGTCCGAAATTAGTAGCAACGGCATGAGTTTTCGCATCTATTGGGCAGTGCCCCCATGAAAACACCGTCATGCGACCTATCTTGTTCACATTTGGCGAGTCTAGTGCGCCACTCCTAGACAGAAAGAGCCTTCTGCAGACCGAAAGAGGGGTGAGAAATGACCTCGGTGGCTGTCGCAAAGCCTGAAAAGAGGAGAAGGGATGGAGTGCAGCCCGCTATGATTATCTAGCAGGCACTCATTTGTGGTGGAGGTGGAGGTGGCCAGTCAGTCTAGTGGGTTGCGTATTAGCGTCATGAGCCCAGCTGTAGCTCTTGGAAATGCAGCTTGGTTGCCCACTCAGACATGGCGGGTGGCGAGCCGATAAGCGCCTTGCAACCGAGACTACGAGGGCTGAAATGACATTTCATTATTGGCGTGGCCACATGGGTCAAGTAGCGCGTGTCATATAGCGCCACCGCCCATTGTAAAAACGCCCCGTCACCAAATTCAATAAATACAGCGGCATCCTCCTCCTGCTGGGAAGACTACTTACACTGGATCGCAAAAACAAGACATATTATCTGACACACGGTCAGAAAACCATCATGGCTCCAGATCGTGTCGTTGTCTTTGACCTGGACACCAACCGAAGGAGGATGCTGAGTCGCAAAGAGCTCGATCAATACGATACAAATGGTAAGAAAATCCCCCCAAACCCCAGTTTTCACAGAGAAACAAGCAGTGCTGAGAAGTGGTCAAGAACGATACAATTACGGAATCAAGCGATGGCAGCGCCACGTCGATATCGACATACCCGTTGTCAGGGGGAGGAACGGAGAAGCGAGCGTTTGCGTGGCCAAAGTCCAGATACCTGCACAAGCATATGTGGCGAGGATATTTGGCGGCTACAAGGAGATGTGGGCCGTATCGCCGAGAGTGGTGTCTTCCTGAGCTGGGCTGAATCCTGGGCTGACTGGCAGGCGCTTTGCCACATCCGCAGCGCCATTTTCGCTTTTTGGGCTATCAAGGCAGGTATTCCGCGCAATGTCGAATCTAGGAGCTTTTTTTGTTCTTTATTTAGTAGGTGGCAGTGTCTTTGTGTTCGTGCTACACCTGACCGGCTGCCTAGTTTTTTTTCTCATGTACAAGAAAGATATCAGGGCGAAATATATAGCTGCACGTTGCTGTATGAGGCCCGCCGTCAAAACGCACTGCCAGGTGCACTAGCGCAGTGACGTGGGACTGACAGGCGTTTTACTACTGTAGCATGGCTCTTTTTGTTTTTTGGGCTCCCACGAAGGGGTTCATTTTGTTTGGATACTTGCTTCTTCCTGATGTGCTACAACCACCTTCTCATTGGTTGCGGCTGAGACATCTCCTCTTCCGCGCCTGTCATCCGTCATTTCAGGCTGGCCAGCCCCTCTCCCCCTCCATTTCGAACAGCTCAATCCAGCCATGAGAAAAGTACGCTTGTGGCCTAGGCTTGGAACATCATCTGACTAGCACGCGTTTGGTTCCATCCCACCCGCCCAACCTGTGTGTGTGGGTGTTGAGCTGTCTCTTGTCGTCACCGCCGTCTCATCTGTGGGCCCATGATAGGGCACGAGAGTGAGGGCGGTGTAAATTTGGCCACTCGTAAAGGACAGCCTTGATCATGCGGTGCTTACGCATGATGTAGGCTCTTTCACAAACTGCTTAATGAAATGGGGGCTGTCTGTAAGTGGTGTGGAGATTGAGTGTGGCTGGCTGTGCATTGCGCATCTTTGATAATTTGATGACAAAAGAAAATAAAAACGCCTTGGAATCTTGATTTCGAGCAATTCAGAGCGTGGTAGATGGGGCTTGGCTATCAGAGTTAGCTTGATGTGCTATTTTACAGATTGGGCAGGAGTCTAACTCCCTTGCATAGCCATGCTAGCCTCGGGTTAGTTATTATACCCGCTCAGAAAGAGACTTCTGCAGGGGGCCGGCCACAAGTTCCCATAGTCAGAGAGCAAAATGTAAAATACTCACAAGACTGCCATGTTGCTGCAGTCGCTACTAGAACAGAGTAGCCAGGGACACATTTAGATACAAACCATTAGATACAACGAGTTGTGTCTATGCTCAGCCCCTGCGCGCATGATCTCTACAACCTTTTTGCCAAAGTGAGGGCGAGCACCAGTTTAAAATCACCGTGAAGATGCTATCAAATTTGGAAATCTGGTCAATTCGGTGCCGCATTAGATCCTAACTAGTTGGTGACATACTAAGTAAGCTCGGTAGAAACTTAAGCAGATAGCCAATGTCCAAGGGCAACAACAATATTTTATGATGCACTCTTTGACGAAATGCTAACGGTCGATTGTCGAGCTGATAACATCAGGCTATTTCCATCTAAGCTTCATACTTGGTATCTTGTTCAGGACTGATCCTGGTCTGGATCCTGTCATCCATATTCAACGGATGAAGCTGTCAAGTATGCACGTGCAGAAACTCATTCAATCGGATACTTTAAATTTAACTTTGACATTGAAGAGAAGACTTGATTATTCTATTTATTGATTATTTGGTACGAGGGCAATCGTACCGTGGGTTTACAAAGTCTATAGCTCCATGGCCGACCGTGTTGAGCTGTTCCTACAGAATTAGGAACTTTTAAAATTGATCAAGATTATTCTATTTGTTAAATGGTACGCCTGTGCAGCGTGTTTGTGTGGAGCTTGACCTGTTTATTCCCCAACTGCTAACAATGCATCATCCTAAAGCAAAGATCTGGCCATCAAACTGGCCGCTACAGTTTGATACCACCAAGGAGACCCGTTCAAAACCGCAGCATTGCTGCTATTATTTGACGACTGACTGCCGCTGCTACTGCTAGAACTGTTGCTGTCATCTTCGGCGTCTTTTTCTCCGTCCAATTTCATGCCAAAGTTGGCGGCTGTGAACGTGACATTGCCGTCCGATAGCCAGGTCTCGGTGCCGAATTCCACCACACCGATATAGGGATCCTTGGGCAAGTCATCACCCACATCAGGGTGATTTTGTGCTTGCTCTAGAATGTATTTGAAGAGCGGGTAAAAGTCTTCGTCTATTGAAAGAACGTCTTTGCCGTCGCGAGTGACGGCGGTAAAGACGTGCGTGCCGCCAGAGTTCTTTCCATAATAGAGAGAACTAATAGGAGCCAAGTTAGTCAATAAAACTTTCGATTCAGAAGAAACCGCCTTACAATTCCGTTTTCCCTAGCGTCACATTGGACAGAATCGTGCCGTTCTCTCTCCCAAGCCACCATGGATCTCCCACGCTGCCTAGCCAGACCATAAACTCGATGGCTGCATCTTGGGCATACATGGTCTTGTTGCGGTCGTCGTCGAGGAAAAAGTCCCATGCAGCATTCGCTTGGGCGCTCTTTTTGGTCAGCTCTTCCTTATTCTTCTCCCATACGGAGTCCTTAAAAGTGCGCGGTGGCGTGCTGGGGCTTCCCGGCGTCATGATCCAGTCCGTTGATAGCTGAATAGACTTGAGTTTGCTGACGCGCATTGGCAGATCATCGCTGCCGAATCTCACGTAGGGAAACGAGTGGACATCCTGGATGCTCGTGTCCCAATTCCAGGTCGCGTCATAGGCCGGAGTGCTGTTGTCGACCTTCATACACACAAAGCCATCCTTTGGGCTCTTTTCGTTCCATGCATTCGGATAATCTTGATGCGCAGCGTCAGTTTACCAGTTCTCGGTAGCTTTTCTTGCTTCGTTTGGTAGGCGAGTCTCACAGTGCAGCGGACTGGTGTCGGCGCCGTATGCATTCTTGCCGCAAATTGTGGCGTCATATTTGGCCTGCGCTGACCAGACACCGAACGTCAGCGCAGCCGCTGCGATAAAATTGGCCGTGGGCTTCATGGCAACACTGTGTCAGCGCTTTTCCCCGCGACGCAGCGAAAGCGTCCCAATTGACAGCGAAGAAAAATTGTACCTTTTCGCCGACAAAGAAAAAGGGTGGAGTTTTATGGGAAATAAAAAAAACGTCGACCCGGGTTGGGACAGCGTGTCCGACGTGATTACGCTGCAGCAAGGATCTTGGCAGCAGGGTTGGCAGAGTCTTGGAACCTTGGCAGAGCAGGTTTTGTGACGCCTGTAGATTGAGTGTTTGGGCGTGCGAAGGAGAAAAAACAAACGCAGATTGACTTGGCGTCGGAGAATGGACGAAGGGCTACCAGATAAACAAAAGCTTAAAGCGGGCGAGAACCACGGCATGACCCAAGTTAAAGCATTTATTGGCGACGGGGAAATGAAGCGCGTTGATAGTTGCTCGATTTAGATGCTGGGAATACAGGTGAAACGAGCCGCCGGGGAAAATGGTGGGTCAACGACGATCGGTTGCGCAAGCTTTCTTAGTCAGATGCAGAGTTGGCTCAAGTTGAGACGGAGCGGGCAATTTTCCATATTGCGCAATAGCCGACTGGTGGGTTTTTGCAAGAGCATTGCTATTCTTGATTGATCTGCGGTCTATCGTAAATAGAGCTTGAAATTATATGGACGCTCTGCTGTAGCCGCACCGGATGGTTAAAGTGGATCCAGCATCATGAATTCTCATCGCCTGCTGGACCAGGTTGTTGACAGGTGGGCCTTGGGATGGAAGGAATTCTTTTTTGCGGTAGTAAGCCATTCCATGCATTCGTGAGCCTGTGCTTTATTTCTAGAATTCGAACAGCAACTGCGGCGCGCCCACAAGGCTAAGACTACCCAAGCTCGAGGCCGTCATCATCTCAGCTGCTAAATCCCGATCACAGGTGTCTTGTTGCATGACTGCCACCAACCAAGAGAAGATGGCAGACCAACGGCCGTTGTCCACCTAGAAAACGGCACAGCCTATCTGAGAAGGTGCACTATCACAGGGATAGTGATACTGTCGCACTCCGGCTCTGGGTTGCCGGAAAATGGCCCATGATACGGGTAATCAATTAATCTATCACGCCATGGGCCAGTGTTGCGGATAAGAACTGCCTTCCAGCGCTAATTACTGCTGATAAATGACATCGAAGCTGTTGGAGCTGATATTTGAATGTGGACGATATATAGTGACTCGTCTATTCTCATATCTCCTATCTAATCTCTTGGGATCATGCACTGGACGAGATACCATGATGTTATGGCGGCCAAAGTAGGTGTCCACAGGCCAGCCATAAGTACCGTAAGAACTCAATAAATTCGTCACCCTTAGCGCGCCTTGCTCTGGCATGGTGTTTTTATGGCTAGCTAATTATAATATATACTAATTTTGGCAAGGAATTTGTTCTAGCTTCCATCTTTAATTATATAGATAGGAAAAAAGGCTAAGGCTATAATTAGTATTATCTATAAATATTATAATATATAATTTAAAGTATTTTATTTATATTAGGATTAATATATTCTTAGCTAGGGGTTTTAATTATAAGTTATTATAATATAATTATATATTAGCTTAGCTAAGAGCCTAACTAAGGCTTAAGAATTATTTTTATATAGTTATTATATAAGATTTATCTTTTTTTTTAATATTTTAAGTCCTTATTCCTATAAAGTTTATTTAAATTATAGTATATAAAATTTATAATATTTTATTATAAGTATTAAATTTTTATTATAATTAGAAATAAATTGTTTTTTATTATATAGGTTAGGAATTATTTTTTTATTTTTAATAATAATTTCCTTGGTTATTTCTTAATTAGTAAAGTTAATAGCTTTAGAAGGAATATTTTTAATTTTAATAAAGGTATTTTTAATTTTATTAAATTAGATATTAATATTATATTTAAGAAATATTTTTTTAATTATTTTTAGTTATTTAATAAGATATTTAATAGTAATTATAATAATATATATAGTTATAATTCTTTTATTATAAATAGATTATTTAATTTTATTTTTATAGGCCTTTTTTTTTTTAATATAGTAATTTATTATATTCTAAAGTTATTATTTAAATAAGCTATTTATTATGGTATTTAAAGGCTATAAAAGATTTATATAATTTGCTAAAATTAAGGCTAATATAATATTATATTTTTTTAGTTATTTTTTAATTATTAGGATCTTATAAAAAATTATTATATTTATTATAAATAAAATATTTTTATTATCTTTTAAGGCAAAAGGTATAAGTTCTTTCTTAATTTACTATAAAAATAATATTTTATTATTATATATAATTTTATTAAATTTAATTATAATTTTTAATAAATAAAGATAATTTTTTTATTTAAATATTATTTTCTAAGAAAGTAATATATTATAAAAAATAATTTTTAGTTTAATATAATAAATATTATTAATAAATATATATAAAATAAGTATTATTTACTTTTTATTTTATTTATTATAATTTAATTTTCTTATTATAATCTTAGTACCTTTATTTAACTAGGTAAAGTTATTAAAATACTTAAAAAAAATTAATATTTTACTAATATTAAATATTAATTATTTAGAAAATTAGTATTTTAATAAGTTTAAAATAATTATAATAATTTAAGATTAGGATTTAATTATAGAGATATACCTAATAAATTATAAAAAGTTATTTATAATTATAATATATTACTTAGAATATTTTATAATTTATTTAGTAATTTATTATTTTATAATATTATAATATTAAAGAAAGTTTTATTATTAGTTATTTAAAAAGATAAATAAAAAGGGAAAATTTAAATTAGATATTATAAAAATAGCTTATATTTTTATTTAAAATTATAAGATTATTATTATTTTTTTTTTTTTTTAGGCTTTTTAAAATAACTAATAAAGTTAATTTTTTAAATTAAATTAATATAAATAATATTAATAATATTAAATTTTATTAAGAAATTTATAATATTTTATTTAATTAATTATTATTATATAAAAAATATCCTAAAATATTAATACTTTTATAATATTTAGGGCCCTTTATTTATAATATATATAAATTTAATATTTTAATATTTAAATAATAATTTTAATTTTTTTTTTTTTATAATAAAAATACTTATATTAATAAATTAAGATTAAAAAAATAAATTAATACTTAATTAATAACTTTAGCTTTAGCCTTAGTTTTTTCTTTAATTTAATAGCCTTAAATTTAACTTTTTAAGGTAATAATAATATTATAAGAAAAAATAGTATTAAATAATTTTATTTTAATTATTAAAATAAGGGAAATAATATAGTTTTGGATATTTATTGGTTATAATTATTCCTAGATATTAATTATATAAGAAAAAGATCTATACTAAAGTGGCATTTAAAGCATGCTAAGGGTAATGAATTTGTTGAGTTCTTATGGTAGATTGTTGAATGTGCACGATCAGGATAGAAAGTTGTGTAAGAGTAAAGGTGCACGCAAACAAGACGCCACGGATGAGGGAGCAAAAAATAATTCCAATGCTCATAAATCTTTTCATTATATTTATCGTGTCATAATAATACATGTAGGTGTTTTGATCACTCCGAATCTCCATGACTGCTTATTGAGTGACGCGGATCCTGCCGAACCCGCCGTCATGTTCTCACTGATTCACTCTCGACTTCACCAACTGCTGTTGGCATCATTGTGTTGAGGGCATCGGAGGAGTTCTTTTCATAAATGTCCTTCCCGCGGACCCCGTGCATGAGAATGACTTTTGCCAAGCACCGTGTCGGCAAATACATCGTGGCGTGCCAATCCAAATTTCCATCGTGTGGTGCGCTATTAATAACCATGGGGCCCTTTGATCGACAAACGAAGCTCGTGTTGGAATCGGCTCTGGGCAGAAGGGTGAAGGTTGTTGGACAGCTTAGCTTCCACATCGAGGCATATTATATCCAAAAAGTTACATTCGCGCTAATTCAGTTCAAAACCATCTCGAACCATTTGTGACTTGAGTGTTCCAATGCTGTTCATGGTACCCTGTTCAATACAGGCGGAGCAGCGTCTTTTGGGAGTACAAACAGCTGTTGGGGCTGAAGTTGTCGACCATGCGAGCAGAGATGGCATAACAGGTCTGCAGCACGGCAGCATTCATGGTATCGGTGCTGAGCCAAATTGACCATGAGTCTCCCGGGCGGGGACAGGCCATGAACTTGGCGCCGTTGAATGTCAAATCGCCAGTTGCATTCTCCTTCCAGCCGGTGAGCTCTGCGTTGGTGGGAGGAGGCTGATCCCCTGTGACATAGCCGACCCTTGCCAGTCCTGAATTTTTACGTCAGTCAATCTCTGTGCAGTGGGTTTGTGGACGGCACATACCGCTCTTAGAGGGCTGAACGTAGACTTGCTGGGGCGTGTTGCCGGTTGAGTAGAGGTATAAGCCGCCGTCCTTGAGAGAAAAGGTCGCCTCTCCGTTAAACTCGGAATCGCATTGCGCCGTTGGTCTTGACTGGCGGAGGAAGAGCGCGCTGTCTGCTGCGTTGAAACTGCTGCCGTGGAGCTCGGTTCCGATCATCTGAGCCTCCAAGTTGAATGCTTCCGGGGCCGTTCCGAGCGATGCCTGTTGATCGAGGGCAGCGGCCAGGCCCGTGGCAACGAACTGAAAGGCGAAGAAGAGGCCGGACTTCATGGTCATGGTACTTGTCGATGCCAATTTATGGAAATGTCGTCATTCAGGATATTCTGGAAACTGGGCTCGCGGGGGTAAAAAGAAGCAGCTTATCTATGTATGCGCAAATGGGCTCGTCCGTGAGGCGCAGCGTCCGATGCAGGGTCGCAGCTCACCCCACATTCTTGCAAGAAAACGGAGTCGCAACACGAATTTGTGCCTGGGCCAGAAGCCCGTGGGCTGAAATGTGATTCGACGATATTGTCCGACCGTGTTGGTTCGGATCCATGTTTGCCGAAAACGCTCAGCGATTACGCAAGAGCCAATCGAAGAGGCCGTTCTAGCCGTCCGGAATCATCATCACGGACGCAGAAAAAAAAATAAAACTGTCTACCCGCAAACGGCCTCGGGGCGATCCGTGCATTTTTAGGAACAAGAAAGTGTGTGTGTCCTTCGCGAATCGGCAATTTCTTTGTTTAGAACTGTCGTAAAGTCTCTGCTGCTTGGCTGGCTCCATCTCGCGATACCAGTACGACAAAGCCTGGGCCCATGCTCTCACTGTGAGCCAATGCCTGTGCGTCCGTGCCTTACGTATTGCGCGGTGATGCCAATCAAAGTGGAGCATCGCGACGAATGGCACCCTCTGGAGCGAGCCCTTGCAACCATGTCATTTCCGCACGCTTAGCCGAGGCGCTTCGCCATGTGATGGGTGTATTTAGAACAGAGGCAACCAACCAACTGCATTGCAAAGGATTTGGGGCTGCTTGTGCTTTGTGCCGTTGGCTGAGCAGTGTTTCACTCCCCCTGACCATGAGTCGATCGACAGCCGCCCAACCGGGAGGAAAAGTAAGTTGCAAGTGGGTGGCTCTGTCTTCAAGGTCCAAGGGGGTGGCGTAGACCAGGGACTAGCATTGTCCAGGGCTCGGCAAACGGCCCACAGAGTTTGGCTGCTTCAAAGCCAAATAAATAACCAACACCTCTGTCGGTCCAAGCGAAAGGCCCGTTTCACCATCAAGCCTGATTCTCACGGCAAAATGTTTCTTCGTCAGTACCCGCACGCGTCAGAATCCCCAATAGCAAATCAAATTATCACGACGGTCCTGATCTCGCTTGCCTGCTGGAAATCCTGGAGCGACAGCCGTGGGACCCAGGATTCCCTGAAGTTGGGTATAAATGCACCAACTCGACACCATTTTTCGTCGTTTATTTTATGCAAGAGAAGGCCACAAGGCAGTCTCTCTCCTCCCCCTTGTGCGTCGTTTGAGTTACTTGAAGACCCTAGATTCTGTAGTTGGCCGCTTGCAAGCAATATCCAGTCCCACGTCAATGCCTCGTTGAAGAGATCAATTTCCGGCACGCCGTAGTCCAACCAAACATAGCATTCAACTGTCTTGTTGTCGCAAAGCTTCAGTCTCAGGTAATACTCATCAACATGTTTCCACGAATGGCGGGGGATGGGAATCATCGAGATGAGCTCAATTGCGTTGGTAGATTGGAGATTCATCCAACAGCTGCGCACCACAAGTCTCCCAGCGTCTATGGTGCCATATGGATTATTCCCCGTGATCTTTATTTTGGCATCAACATCTTCCATTTCTGGGTTGAGTGGTGTGCAAATGGGCTTTTCCCGGTAGTGCGCGACAAAGCCCTTGCACACATGACTCCAGGACGGAACAAGGTGAGAAATTTGCTTTAGATAATCAGGTTTCAGTGATTTTTGACCACCTAGTTGCCAGATTAAACTGCTGTGAATATCTCCTTTCCAATGACCAGCCCAGTACCCGTCTTTGAGCCGTTCCCCAAAGTAGGACGCCAACCCTGAGATGGATGGAAACAAATCCGTTGCACGAGTGAATGATGTCGTATTTATTTTGTCAAAATTATTCATCGTTGACAGCCACAAAGAGTATAGCTCTTCTTGACTAGATGACCTTCGAGCATCTTCGATTGTGGTCAAGTATCCATCTTCGCGCGGGGATTGACCTCTGGAGTGATGTTGATCAGGACACAGAAAATGTATGTTGTGGACTCCAAACACAATTTGGCGTGTAGATAAAATTCGTTCTTGGATTGCCCACCCTCGGGTCATCAAATGACAGTTCACCACATCTACGTGCATTGCACTGGAGACAGGAAAATTTTGATAAATAGCTTTGAAAACGATTCCAAACGAACCTTTTGCATCTCGGTTCATGACAGAATGGAATGGAATGCGGATTTGATCTGTGTTAGTCTGTAGAAAACCCTCCTGGCAAGACTTTGACGACGCGGCGACAAGTGTCACATGCGCATGACCGTAAATCTTGTCCATTTCTTTGCATTGGCGTTCCCAGTCAAGGGAATCATCTTGAAGAATGCAGAGTGCATCAATCCACAAATACGGTATCGATAACGCTTTCGTGATTTGAATAGCGTCTCGCAGAACGGGAGTCATTTCATTGCGGTCGATGCCGGCTTGGCGTTTTGAAATCGATGATCGCTCAGTTTTTAGCTGGCTTTCAGAATCTTTGGGTGTGCCCCAGCAGTAACTTAGAGCCGTATACTTTGGAGTCCCGAGTCCAAGTTGGGATCGGCTGACTAGTTTTGGGGTGTGTTCTTGAACATCAACCAAAAGTTCTGGCCTAAAGCTTGAGGTGGTGGGCGCAATATGGCCATGTTCTAAGCATGATTCAATCTTCGACTTCATCCATTGCACACTCATCTCGTCAGCATATGTGGAAGTTGACGGGCCTTCAAGACAAAGCCATGTTGCGAGAACATCATTGACTGAATCTCAATACGTTAGAAAATGCAATTAAAACCCCGAGGTAGTAATTGGCCGAACCTGCCGTGGCCTCGATGGCACAAATAATTGATAACTTAGCGCGAATTCGATTGACGCCATCAGTTCCAAGGTCATTCTTATCGTCAATGTCGTCCTCATCATCTCTACCAATAATTCGAACATACACTTCAAAATAGTTGCGGCATGTGTGCTCAAAATCTGTCCAGTTTAATCGGTATATAATACTCAGATGTATCTCACTTTCACTCAAATCATTTATATTGAGTCCGAAACTTGTTTGTAAAGCTTGTGCAGCTTCATTAGAAAGGATTGCTCTTCTCAAAAATGCGCAGAGTTGACATCCTTGATTGGCTGAATTTTGAAGTTTGGGCAAGTCAGGGAATCCATCGCATAAGTGGTAGCGTGTCACAATTTTTGTATTTTCTGAAATTAGGAGTTTTTTCGACCCAAATTTGTCGATTTGAATTCGAATTTCCCCATAATTGTCAAGAAAGACGGCGTCTTGGCAGTTCTCGCACAAACCAGGAGGGCCGTTTAACGTGCTGGGAGGTGTCAACATGGTGACAAGGTTGAACTAGAGGGCGTTCGAAAAAGCAGAGCTACAATAAAGCTTGCTATGGATCAAATTGTGGTGGTTTTCATTTTCCAAGGTCGGCATGGAATAAAACATTGGCTTACTGCGGGGTAAGATAGCAATGTGCAACTGACGTGGCACTCAGCTGACTATATGTGTGTGGTACGTGGCTGAGAAATATTGCACAGCCCGGCAAGGCAGACTAACAATTCTGCGGTTTGATTGGAGATGGTTTCTTGGGATTGAAACCCAGTAGAGTCTAAGCAAGGACTGGCCAGTCGATACAATACCAGTGCATCTCACCGGCTGTTACAATACCCCGTGGCCTGACACGAGTCCATTTGAATAGGTTGGAAAATTTTACTCATTTGAACAATAGAAAATTGAACTTCAATCAAAATTCTCTTATACATTAAGACAGACCCAGTGCCTCATTTGCCAATTTCCTCACTTCCTTTTGCCCCTCAGTCAATCCCTCCTCATCCACATTGAATGCCTTGAGACCCATCGCCCGCAGTCCCTGATCGGACAGGACATTCTCATTTCGAGCTCCGTGATCGCTGTGATGGGCTTCAATTTCCTGTGTCACGAGGTAGCTGTCAAAATCCTTTGGTCGACGTCCGTTCTGGAAAGCATCACGCACTCCAACAAGAGACTTGATGTTGTACGGTGTGAGGGGGTTGCAGGCGTTGTAGACAACGCTCGAGTTGCGAGTACCGGGGTGGTACTTGTCGACCTCGTGGATCAGGTCGCAGTGCCAGAAGACGTAGTCGCCCGGTCGGACGGGCGGGATGCCAACGACGCTCTTGTCGAGGTTCAGGTGGGGATGCATTTCCTTTGTGGGCAGAAACTGCGTGTTGCCGGGCTGTGATCCAGGGAACGTCGGCTGCGAGTCGTCCCACTCGCCGTCGCCGCTGCCGGCGGTAAAGAGCGGGCGCAGCATCATGTAGGCAACGGAGGCCTTCAAGCTGGGCAGCAGGCGAATGGTGCCTTCGCCGGTGCCAGTGTGTGAGAGTGACAGCCAGCCCTGAAGACTTCGCCAGCAGCTGCATGCGCCCAGCGCGCGGTCCTCGTACATGTTGCTCTTGGCTTCGACACGTCTATCGGCGACCCAGCCATCCCAGTTCTGCCAGTTGCCGTCGAAAATGGCCTGGTAGTTGGCACGGTTCTCCTCGTCCTCCCATCTCTCGATGGCGCCGCTGTCGACGTGCCAGGGCAGCGTGTACTCGGCGTCTTTGCTGGGGTAGCGAATTCTGAAACGGTCGGGATACACTACTTGGCTGGCGAGATCCACTGGTAAAGTTGGGTCCTCGGTGTGCCAGAGCTGAGAGACGCAGTTCATGGCCTCAAGCACCTTTGGGTGGCTGCGGATCTGGACTTGAGACGGGGTCCACCACAGGCTCCAGTTCTGGGGGTTGTCTTCGGGGAAGCCTCCGATGCTGCGGTGGCGCTTGGTGTAGTCCATGAGATCAGACTCCCACGTCGAAGCTTGCTCTTCTGAGACAACATTGCGAAGAATCAGACAGCCTCGATCACGGACGAGGTCGGCAAATGCGTCTGGCAGCTTTCCGCCTATAAGATTGGATGCCGCGTTAGTAATAAACCATGGAAGCGACCTCGTGATGCCTACCATTCTTTCGGACCTCATCAAAGTCAATCTCTGGAATCATAGCGGGGCCATTCTTCTCGATCAAGTCTGCCTCAGACTCGAGCACCTTCAATAGGCGCTCATATGACTCGATGACTTTTTGCTTGTTCTCGGGCTTGACCAGACTCTTCTTGATTTTTGCAAATCTCTGGTCGAGCATTGGCAGCCTGCTTCGCTTAGTCGCTTGTTTTATGGGCCTGATAAGGCGGTGCAAGGATAGGATAAAGCGTTGCACTTACTCGAGTTGGATTTGCTCTTGAACTTGATGCGGCATGATGACCAATGCGGCGAATTGCCAATGAATGTGGAAGTGTCGATTGTTGGAATACAAGTAGATGCAAGACTGTGTGGTGGTCGGAAAACCGGTATTGATTGATGCTGATCTGATCAAAGCAGCTTGTGAATGCGGCTCGGCAAGGCGTTTAAGTAAAATTGCTAAACAGTGTTCCCCTCACAAATCTCTCAATCTTATCGTCTAGGTTTCAGAAGTGCCGACTTCCATGGTGTTGACGGCATTTGGATCGACCATTGCTAATCGCGTCGACGGGTCCGTCGGCTCCGTCGGCGCCGTCGGGCCCGGCGGGGGGGATAACGGGCCCGTATCGGCAGTGACGACTCGAGTCCCATGATAGCTAGACCATATACCATAAGAACTTAACAAATTTATCACCCTTAGCACGCTTTGAATGCCACTTTAGTATAGATCTTTTCCTTATATAGTTAGTATCTAGGAATAATTATAGCCAATAAATATCTAGAATTATATTATTTCCCCTGCTCTAATAGTTAAAGTAAAATTATTTAATACTATCTTTTTTTATAATGCTATTACTACCTTAGAAAGCTAAATTTAGGGCTATTAAGCTAAAGAAAAAGCTAGGGCTAAAGCTAAAGTTATTAATTAAATATTAATTTATCCCCTTAATCTTAATTTATTAATATAAGTATTTTTATTATAAAAGGAAAAAAATTAAGATTATTATTTAAATATTAAAATATTAAATTTATATATATTATAAATAAAGGGCTTTAAATACTATAAAGGTATTAGTATTTTAAAATATTTTTTATATAATAATAATTAATTAAATAAAATATTATAAATCTTTTAATAAAGTTTAATATTATTAATATTATTTATATTAATTTAATTTAAAAAATTAGCTTTATTAATTATTTTAAAAAGCTTAAAAAGAAAATAAAATAATAATAATTTTATAATTTTAAATAAAAATATAAATTATTTTTATAATATTTAATTTAAATTTTCCTTTTTTATTTATTTTTTTAAATAATTAATAATAAGACTTTTTTTAGTATTATAATATTATAAAATAATAAATTATTAAATAAATTATAAAGTATCTTAAGTAATATATTATAATTATAAATAATTTTTTATAATTTATTAGGTATATTTTTATAATTAAATTTTAATCTTAAGTTATTATAATTATTTTAAATTTATTAAAATATTAATTTCCTAAGTAATGAATATTTAATATTAATAAAATACTAATTTCTTTTAAGTATTTTAATAATTTTATTTAATTAAATAAAGATATTAAAATTATAGTAAAAAAATTAAATTATAATAAGTAAAATAAAAGGTAAGTAATACTTATTTTATATATATTTATTAATAATATTTATTATATTAAGCTAAAGATTATTTTTTATAGTATATTATCCCCTTAGAAAATAATATTTAAATAAAAAGATTATCTTTATTTATTAAAAATTATAATTAAATTTAATAAAACTATATATAATAATAAAATATTATTTTTATAATAAATTAAAAAGGAATTTATATTTTTTATCTTAGAAAATAATAAAAATATTTTACTTATAATAAATATAATAACTTTTTATAAGATCTTAATAATTAAAAAATAACTAAAAAAGTATAATATTATATTAGCCTTAATCCTAGTAAATTATATAAATCTTTTATAGTCTTTAGATATTATAATAAATAGCCTATTTAAATAATAACTTTAGGATATAATAAATTATTATATTAAAAAAAAAAAGCCTATAAAAATAAGATTAAATAATCTATTTATAATAAAAAAATTATAATTATATATATTATTATAATTATTATTAAATATCTTATTAAATAATTAAAAATAATTAAAAAAGTATTTCTTAAATATAATATTAATATTTAATTTAATAAAATTAAAAATATCTTTATTAAAATTAAAAATATTTTTCTTAAAATTATTAATTTTATTAATTAAAAAATAATTAAAAAAATTATTATTAAAAATAAAAAAATAATTTCTAATTTATATAATAAAAAATAATTTATTTTTAATTATAATAAAAATCTAATATTTATAATAAAATATTATAAGCTTTATATATTATAATTTAAATAAATTTTATAGGAATAAAAACTTAAAATATTAAGAAAAAAGGTAAATTTTATATAATAATTATATAAAAATAACTCTTAAGCCTTAGCTAGGCCCTTAGCTAAGCTAATATATAATTATATTATAATAGCTTATAATTAAAGCCCCTAATTAAAAGTATATTAATCCTAGTATAAGCAAAATACCTTAAATTATATATTATAATATCTATAAATAATACTAATTATAGCCTTAGCCTTTTTTCTTGCCCATATGATTAAAAATAAAAGCTAGAATAGATTTCCTACCAAAATTAGTATATATTATGATTGGCTGGCCATAAAAACGCCACGCCGGGGCAAGGCGTGCTAAGGGTAATGAATTTGTTGAGTTTTTACGGTAAGTCGTCGCATTCACCCGATAGGCCAGAGCTACACCATATTCAGAGCACTCAACTCGTTTCGCATAGCACAATGCTTAATCTCACATGAATGCAACGCTGTTCTGGCCTTGATAGGACAGCCGGTGGGTCGTGTGGAGATAAGCCTGGGCCCTGCCAACCCGGCAGATTGTTCCCCGATCATCGAATAACACCCGGGCTATTATCAACACGAACAACGTCCCCGAGCTCGTCTTGTGGGCACATGTTCAATGCAGATCCGAGCTCTGGCGGGGAAGTCGTATATAACGACGTCGTTATTTCCTGCACGCGTAGCCAAAGGATATCGAGTGTGCGCATGCTGTTGGGGCTGCAATCGCGATAGGCTTTTTGGCTTCAGAGAAAACAACATGCTGGGTAGTCGTTAGATAATGCACGCGAATACAATAAGGACCCAATCCCAGCAAGTGACATGCTATAGAACGCGAGTTCTCGGTGGGAATAGCTGGAAATAGATCAGCTTAATGTTATCCGCCCGAGCGCGTTGGTGGTGAATCTTTAGACTTCTGCACCCATCTGGGCAGGCCTTTCAGTATCTGGCCCTTCGGCTCAGTTTTTACCGCCTGCGACCCACCCCGATTATCTCCCCCTGTCGCCATTTGTTGCACATGACTAGGGGACTCGGCAGCCAGGAATCTGTTATCCACTAGCTCGACCAAAAGGGGAAATGCATCATGTATGCGCTTGAGACACCAGGACATTACCCCATACCTCGAGCGTTGGGGTGTTTCTGGCTGGCTTTGCGGAGATAAGGGGGGGAAGAGTCAAAGCAAATAGGCTTTATAAAACACGTTGGGCGTCTCCAGCGTTCCCTTTCTCATCATTGGACACCAAAACGTCGTTACAGTTCGCCGCCAACATGTTTGACTATCTCCGGGGCACAACGCCCACAGGCATGTGGTGCATGGTGTTGATGTCTGTTGGAGGTTTCTTATTTGTGAGTTAACCCATTTCCTTTTTTGCCTTGAGAATCCTGTTCCTGATGCATTACTTAGGGTTTCGACAATGGTTGGTGGGGAACTATTCTTGGCGCTGAGCAATTCCTCCGCGACTACGGATCTTGTACCATCAAAGATGGCGTGGAAAAATGCTCTCTGTCAGCTTCGCAGTTGTCTGCTGGAAGTGGTGTTCAATCTGCGGGCATTAGTGAGAATTGACCTGACCGAAATATCCAGACAAATCGTTAACCATAACATTCTAGTGGTGGCATGCCTGATGGCAATCTACTTCAACAAGGTCCTTGGACGTCGATATACCCTTGTTGCCACTGGTATAATCTCAATAGTCGGTGTTGTCATCGAAATGACAAGCGCAGTCGGTTCGCGGCCTCGATTCTATCAGTTCATCGCCGGCAAGGTCATCGCCTCTATGGCCATGGGATTGGCGGCAAACGTCGTCCCAATCTACCTTTCAGAGACTTCAACAGGTCCAGCCCGTGGTTTCGGTATTAACATGTACCAAAACATCCAAATCATCGGCGTCATCATCGCTTCCGGTACTGTTTTCACTTCGTCAAAGCACCACGACAAGGCCTGTTATTTGATCCCCATGGGCTTGCAACTTCTTGCCCCTATCATCATGGTGATCATGTCTCCGCTTCTCCCAGAGAGTCCCCGTTGGTTGGTTTGGAAAGGGTAAGTTGCCGGCGCATCTTTATGCATGCAGCCAGTATGTTGACGTTTCTTAGGCAGTTGCAAGAGGCCGAAGTTATGGCCACGCGCCTTTTCGGTTCCGAGACCAACGACTTTGACGCAAAAGAATACGTCAAGCAAATCAACGACATCGTCCAAGAAGACCGAGACAAGGCGGATGCTTTCAACTGGCTGGACCTTGTGCAAGGAGCCACTCTGCGCCGACTTCTCATCGCCGTTGGCATTCAGTGCCTTCAGCAAGCCGAAGGATCAAGTTACATGAACAACTACATCGTCTCTTTTCTCGAATCGACCGGCGTCACGGATACCTTCCCCTACATCATGGGTCTCTACGCAGTATACTACGCCGCAATTTTGAGTGGCCACTTCCTCCCGGATAGATTTGGCCGCCGTCCTTTGTTGATGTCGACTGCTGCCCTGTGCGGTGTTTGTCTCATCATCGTCGCCATCATTGTGACCGTGGTCAAATCCCCAACCGAGTCGACACAAAAGGGCTCCATCGGTCTCATCTTTATTTGGCAGTGTTTCTTCGGCATCCAAAGTCCCCTGATCTGGATCACCACCACCGAAGCAGCTCCCTCGCGCAACAGAGAAAAGGTCCAGGCTGTCGCAGTCTTCTGCGGCTTTGGAGTGTCGCTGCTGATTGCAAGTGTTTCCCCCTATCTCCAAAACGAAGGATACGGCAACTTGGGTGGAAGGATTGTAAGTCGCGCGAGATTCACGATTCTGAACTGTGCATGCTAATGAATATTTTAGGGTTTCATTTGGGGTTCATTCTCCATCATTACAGTCGCTTGGGTCTATTTCTTCGTGCCGGAAATGAAGGGTCTTTCCATCGAGCAGCTTGACCATCTCTTCAACACTTTTGTGCCCACTCGCAAATTCCAAACTGTTGTCATCGAGGGCGAGGATGTGCCCCGAGCCGAAGAGATATCCAGTTCGACAAAGAAGGATCCAAATGTGGAGGTTACAGCGGAAGAATGAAGCTAGTATTTATTGTCTAGTTCATTGGATAAATATTTACACCGTGTTGCCTTCAAAATACAAAGTTCAAGTATCTCTCGTGTACAATTCTTTTGTGTTGATGGTGATGCTTTGTCAAGCTCACACATCTGGAAAGATATACTTGAAAAGTTCGTCAGCTTGGCCGTAGCCCATACTTATATCGTTCATGTCAAAGTTATTCAACGGATTTCCCAAAAGCATTTCCGGCGCATCGAGCAACGATGAAATCGCAGGGCTTCTGAATGCAAAGTCAGAGTCAAAGAGTCCACCAGTGGGGTGGGGACCCAAAAATTGATCCAGACTCGATGAAATTGCTTGTGTCGTTTCGTCTTGCTCTGTATCTAATTCCGCGTCTGCAGAAGCTGCATCTGTCTTTTGGATCAAATTCGAAATCTGCTGAGGTGTAAAAATAAGGCTTGGTGATTCTGAGGAAACCTGGGGTTCCATTGAGCACAAGTGGGCGATGAGCTTGGACCCACGGTTTCCTATACCAGACTTATCGCCAATGCCCTTGAGCATGTTGAGGAGCTCGATTAGTTTTTCACGCTGATTCGAACGTCTAAGTCGATCATGATGTCCCTTTGAGGCATGCAGAAGGTCAAGCGCCAGAACTATACCCGTCGATACTAACCATAGAGTTGTTGTCCAAAGTCGCATAAACGCAGGTGGGAGTCCTTGTTTGGCATGTGCTAGTATCTTCTCTGCTGCCTGGATACAGGCAGTTCGAGACTCGAGATATGACTCATCCCTTAGAGACTCAACAAAGAATGCTCGATGAATGAGGTATGATCGATATGCCATCATCATACCCAAATATCTTCGCATCACAAGCAACGATGCTTGATGTGGGAATGCATGGGCATCTTCTCTTAGCTCTGGAGGCAACTGATTAATTATTTGGTCCATATTTTCGGATGCTAAAAGCACTGCTTGGTATGAGGGACGCTCCGTAGGTTTCAGAACACTATACAGCTCGTACAGAATTTTGGCCGAGCGACAGCGCACAAGTAAAAAAGAGAGTGAGTGGGCCTGGGGAGTCAAAGAGACAGACGCGGGGTTATGGTCTGCCAATTCGGGGAGACTGGTGTCGAATTGCTGAGGCGTTATAGCTAAGACACAAATTAGGCTCGGGCCAATAAACTCATGGCAGCCAGCCACTTACAGGCGTATCGATTATAAGGTAAAAAGGACCAATCCGTTTCGACAATCTGCCACCATGCACGGCGACCAAGCTCCCGTCTTAGGATGGCCTCGTCCGAGCCCGAATGGCCACCACCAAGCAAATGGAGGTTAATTGATCGTGCTATTCCCAGCAAAGCATTCGACAGGGTGCCATGTATCGGTGTGTTCCCGGAGAGATTGAAAGCATAGTTCAACGTGATTACGAGACGGCATGCTGAAAGAGATGGTTTGGTCAGCCCGTCACATCGAAAAAATGTCGCCAGCGAACAGTTGAACCACGTAAGGGCCATTTTCTCCAGCTCGGGCGGACTTGGTATTGCTGGCTGGTCTTGATAGTTGTCAAAGAAGTAGGCAGAGACACTAAGGACAGCGAATATCAAGCCTAGGTCCATCCCATCTGCAGGTTTGTCCTGTTCACAGGCGGCCCAGAAAGTATCGTGTTGGCGCGTGATGGTCTCCCGATGAAGACAGCCACACATCCAATCAAGGCGGTCGCAATACCAATCCAGCAATATCTGAGATTGAACACGCGAAGGAAGAGCAGACAGGCACTCCTCGAAGGGAATTGAGCTAAACCATGAGGAACCTCGTCCTGAAGGCGGTGTTGTATCGTCCAACAGTGCCGCCCCTCGCCACCGCCGGTCCTGGCCGATGCCCAAGGCCGCCTCTTCCATGGCGCCCGCGAGGCCATTCTCCTTAAAATGGGCGTCATCTTGGCTGTGCGAGTTTTGGCGATGCATGCCGAGCGCTGACTCAACCTCCTCCAATCGGCGTCGCAGGCTTGCGAGCTCCGCTTGGACCTCGGGATGAGGCCTGTTATCCACTGTGCCAACTGAGCGTGGCCTTGGCGGCACAACTTGACGCGGTCGGCACTCATTGCCTTCGCCTCGTTCCACGCAGGCACGGCAGGGGAGCTTTTTATCGCACCTGATTTTCCGCCTGTTGCATTCTCCGCAACTCATGTTGTTGCGTTGACGCGCGCGAGACAACATTCTGGAGGGGTTTATTTATCCGGGAATTGACGATTTGTAACAGGTTGAAGCCATCTCGATTGATTGATGCCGACTCCCGGACCTGCGTTCCAGAGATGTCGCGTTTCGGCTGATAAGAGCCGACGCAATCAATCACACTGAGTTGGGAGCCGGAATGCGATGCGCGTTCCGACCTACCCTGCACGAGCAATTGCCGCTGAATAATCATTGTTATGCACGGAACAATTAGTGTCCGCAGGCCGATACCCGCGTACTCGTCTAATTTGTGCCTCGTCACAGAGGATGGCTTCGCTGCGGGGTGTGGCTATGCGCGCCATCGTGGCTGATGATGTGACGCTGCAAGACAAGCCTCTTCTGCACTGAGCCACTGAGATTCGCGTATTCTGTACGGACCTGCTGATGCGATAGATGCTCTCGTAAATTTAGAACGCGACTGACCGCCCTACCGAACACAGTTATAGTGCTAATTAGCACAGTACTACGAACTGGCCTGGGCGGTACATCGGTGGCGACCAAAATTGGCTCGGAGAAGATGTACCGCAACTGGGCTGTTGCCCTGTCTGGCGAACCCCTGCTCGTTGTAATTCAACTTGGAGCGCCCAGAAATGGTCTGTGACATGGGTTGTGGGCCTCGTCACACATGGCTTTGCCCGTTGTCATTACCCGAGTTTCAGCGGCATAGGCCTGGGCGTAATGCTAAGTTCATCCTCCGAACAATCCCATTGCACCTGTCCGTAACTTGGCGTGTGCCGCACAGCCGAGATCCCTTGCCAAGGCGAACACACGCATGTCTATCATGGCTTGGCCGTAGGTATATTAATACTGATCATGGGCTCATGTAGCCCGCTCAATCCTATCACTCACTGCTCGTGCAACTGTTCATTATACATTCATATACACAAACTTCATTCACCATGGCCCCCGAGAACTCGCAATCCTACACCAAGACCGATGCGCCATCCATGGCCGCCGGCGAAAATGCCCGTCCTTCGCTAGAGAGCAACCAACCTGTAGGTCCAAGCTCTGCTGCATTTTTGTGGACATTTTTCTGACCAAGTGTCTACAATAGCGTCCCAACCCGGGCATGACCCCTTCCGCGATGAAGGAAGATGAGCCTGTGATGTCCATGCGTGGCGGCGTGAGTATTGTCCTGCCTAATATATGCGGTTAAAAAATTCTAATTCCAGTCTAGGGCTTCTGCTGTGGTCTTTGCGCCGGATGCACATGCTGTGCATGCTGCGAGTGCTGCTGTTAATGGGATGCTATGAAATCGGGCGAGGCGCTGGTGAATTTTTAGACAATCCGAATTCCCTTAATTGTATATATTAGGCGCAATAATACACACAGACACTGTTATTTTTTCTCCATTTCTTTTTGGATACCACATCATGCTCGTGGTCTATCGCTACAAGCTTGGCGCATTTCATCAGCTGCGTTGCGTCGAGATAGATGCAGGCGTGATCCAAATTCTCGCTCAGCCACTTGGCGCAAGCTGTATTTAGCCGTGTGCTGGCAATGCAGAAAGCTAAGATTGCCTGGGAGTGATGTTCAGCCAACAAGATTAGCCTGACGTAATGAAGAAGACAAGGTTTCTGCAGGGTCATGTAATCTAACACAAAGGCTTATTCAGAACTCAAAGCCATGTGAGTGGAGACGGGAGCGCGAACTCGCTTTCGCTTTCTGTTCTTCCTTTGTTTCTTTTTGCTATGCAGATTTGGAACTTGCCATGACACATTTAGGTCTGTACTTCATTTATACACTTATTCCGTTCATTATCGCCAGAATGCAAGCAATGAGCCACAAAACAGTGGATTGGCTGACTTGATTGTCAAAATGACACCGACAGAACCCATCTTAGCCGCATCACTGAGGCGCGTTGTCAAATGGCAAAATCTATTCCCAAACCTGCCATAGTGACACTTTTTGATCTCGCCAATCTGTTTCAATCGTATCTTTGCGGGGGGCGCGGGGCGGCCTTACCAGTCCGGGCCCTTCCGAGATAGCAAGGCATTAAATCCACGCATTCGCTAGTCTGCTAAAGATTGGATGAATATACACGTAAATAGTGATCCCTGCCGTTCTTTTGTTTTAGTCAAGAATATCCAATCCCCATGGGGACATGAAGATGCATGGCGGAGGAATTAACCCGATGGAGTAAAAAAAAACACAATATCTTCACTAAATTCATCGTTTTGTGACTCTTAGAAAGATTAGACGTGAACGTGATTATGGATTAGAACAATGGAGTATGCTACCAACCCTTTGTGCATTGGGAAATAGCAAATGGACGTAAATTGGGTGTACTGCGAGTACAGACCTTTCCTCCGCACGACTTGACTAGGCTTTTACCCTGCTTGAGGATGTAACGATCGTGCTATTGACCGCTAAAACACGGGGCAAAATATAGGTCAATAATCGCTATTGCGGCGATTACTGTAGCACGTATCGGCATTTAAGAGCTTTTCGCAGCTAGGGTTGGTCAGGCCGTAACAGAGGATATCCAATCATTCAAGTGGCACAAAAATATGTTTCGCAGGCCAACCGACTATAGACAGGTAAAAGAATAGGATGTTCACTGAACGCATATATTTGGTTACCATTAGAGCGCTGAAAATGAAGAGGCCTATTACATTAAAAGATGTTGATATTGAGTTCTTGGGTCAACTTGACTCAATCTGAAGACAATAGCATTTGTGATGTAAGCCTCTTTGTGGATGGAAATATTACATGCATTTGTGAATCAGCTTGGAGCAACATTGAATGCATGAATTACACAAATAATCCTGTGTGATTATCATCCTTGGATTCTTGTTGATCTAGCGACCAAGCCGTCTTGTCACACCAAAATAAAGCTATATATACCATCTTGGTAGCCTCCTTGAGCTTTTTCCATCCCATCCACCACCAGGAACCTACACTTTGCAAAACACCATCGACATCATGACAATCACATTGGAACTCAATGACATGCCGGCCACTCGGTGGACGGGAGAACGGGCTACCGTCCCTGAAGAGCTCTTCAGCGAGGCATGCCCTCAGGAGGCCCCTCACAGCGTTGGCATTGTCGAAACGTCGCTGAACCGCGAGTTTCTCACGGAAAACAACGTGTCAGGCGCAGAGAACGGCTTCGTCTCTGCCGCGTGCGAAGCATATAGCAAGCACCACAACCTTGTCCTCCGCCCAGAAGATATTTGGTTTTCCATCCTTTCACAGTTAAGTTTCTATTTCAATTCGAGACCTGAGGTTCCGCGCGCACCATTTACCGAGCATGAGGATGGCCAGGAACCACTGGTCAAGATTGAAGGGGATCCGCTGGCCATCAATGCTCGCGCATTGTCTCAGAGGCTGGCCAAAATGGCCGACAACAGGATGCACGACGAACAGTTCAGCACGTGGTGCACGCCATTCCTCTCCACCACCACCGAAGACGACCTTATCGTGGCTTCAGTGCTCGCCCTGGGATCAAAGAAGCGTGGCATCCCCTTTGGACCCGACCTGTATTGTGGTATTCCCACAGTCACATTGCTGGGAGGGAGGGACGATTGGGAATCTCTGGTCACTCGGGTGGATAGATTGCTAGAGTTTGGTGAGGAGCCCGCGAGGTTTGGCCGAGCCATCTCCCCCATTCTCGAAAAGTTTGTCAAGTCATTCACTGCCGTCAAGGACGAGGATGACGAGGATGACGAAGATGACGAAGAGATGGACGAGGTGATTGATTTCTGGAACAAAATGGTCAAGGAGGTGCATCTAGCAAGCGGTGATAACTATATTAGCGGGTGGATCAGCGTCTTTTGCTTTTGGTCCGAGAGTGGCGAGTGCCGCTTCACAGAAAACGACGTTGCGCTGGGCAGGGCGCACTCCGTTCCCATTGACACGAGCGAAATCCCGGGGGGCTACGGCCAAGTGCCATTCGAGATCGAAAGAGACGGGGAAAGGTTTTTGTTCACCATCCTGGCAGGTTCCATCGGCATTCAAAGCATCGATCGAGCGGTGTCACCCGACGACCCGACCGATACCAGGGAGCTAAGTGGCATTCAGCCTGTTTCTGGATGGATCATATACGAGAACAAAATCCCCGACTGGCCAGGGGTGCCTCGTGCTTTGGAAGGCCTGGGCGAGGACGACGGAGGAGACTAGGTTTTCGACTGTTAGACGTGATTGGCCCGATAGATGCTGATTACTAGTTGATACACTGAAAAGTGGCATTGAAAAGAATAAGATTTGGATATGGACTACTGTGCTTATTGTCTGTTGCTTTGAATCATTGTGAAGATGACTCATATGGGGTAGACGCAAAACCCTGTGGCACTTTAGGACAAAAGGCTTTGGTGAGCAGACTGTAGAAGCGAATGCCATTGCAATTGTGTGACGAAACATGCCTGATTCTTCGGTGGAGATGTAAATCCGGTTTGCGTGACTAAGCTTGCTTTGACTTGCTAACTCATGATAAGCAAGCTCTGATAACAATTGTGACGGTGCCCCTCAATCAGGCTTTAAATCCCTCGACTCTTCCCATAATCCATACGCGGCCATTCAAGAAGAGGAACGACTTTCCATCCCGAAAACGCCTCTTTTTGTGATTGAAACATTTATACACAGTGCCCCGCTCAGCCTTGGTTCAATTGCTTGGACAATGTCGGAATCTGACGCAGGTTTCCTAGCTGCCCTCGAGGAAGCTCGAGATGGTTTAAAAGAAGGAGGAGTTCCCATTGGAGCATGTCTCGTCTCTGAAGATGGCAAGATTTTAGGCAGAGGCCACAATATGCGTGTGCAAAAGGGAAGCGCCACCCTGCATGTTCGTCCGGTCCCCATGAAAACTTCGATTAACATTGATACTTACCATGTTCTTTGGAGTTACAGGGCGAAATTTCTGCTCTTGAAAACTCTGGAAGACTCCCCGCCTCCATGTACAAAGGATCAACCATGTACACTACGCTTTCGCCTTGTGACATGTGTTCGGGCGCGTGCATCCTCTACAAAGTAAAGAGGATAGTGGTTGGTGAAAACAAAACGTTTATGGGAGCCGAGAAGTACTTGCAAGAGCGTGGAATCGAAGTCATTGTTCTGGACAACGAAGAGTGCAAGAGCCTGATGGACAAGTTTATCCAAGAACAGCCCGGCGTGTGGTAAGATGTCGTGTTTCAATTCTTTCGCCTTGAGCTAACACTATTAGGAACGAGGATATCGGAGAGGAATAAACCCATGCATTGGCCATGCTGGAAATGATTTCATCCGAAACTCCTGAGATTCTCCCTCTCATTCAACCGTATACTCGTTGACAGACAAAAATCGAAAATTTGTAAATAAGTAAAAATCAATCCCCATTATTTATGTGCTAGTCTATATATACAAAAGAAACGGGTATCGCAAATTCTAAGTACAAGCCCATTTATCCAGTCTTTCCGGCACCCATCCGCTGGTGTGCATCAGCGACGTCTTTCGCTGGGACATGGCCGCAGCGTAGCCCTGGCCCATGATCATCTTGTCATCCATCTTGCACAGATCCTCGACGTAGGTCCACTGCACGCAGTCTTCCCAGCCCCTGCAGCCTGCCTCGCAAGCCTCGACAGACTCCCACGCGTTAGCCCAAAGGGCAGCATCGTACTTGCCTTCGGGGACGGGGGGAGCATCCTTGTTGCCAGAGGTGACTTCGTACAAGCTGGCCATGTTGTCCCACCACTGGATGGGCTTCTGGATGGTTGGCAGGATCTTTTGGACAAAAAAGTCCCTGTGGAGGAGGGGTTTCTAAAATAACAGTTAGCTCTTGAGACTCATTTGAAATCGAAGCAGAATGAACTTACGACGCTAAAGTCCCAACCCTTTTCAATCTCGTGATACTGAGAAACGTCACGGCTGTGCACCTTGTGCCACGACAGCAAGGGATGGCACCAGTTGTGCTTGCTAAAGGCAAAGATCCAGTGCACAACAGGGTTAAATCCCCATGTGAACTTGCCGTCGCCGCCGTTCTCGCCAAACTTGACGCCGTGGTCCTCGAGCGCGTGAGCAAGCACCTGGTCACCGCAGCAATGATCGGCCGTGTACTTGTAGTACTCGTTTGTGAGGTTTGAGTTTTGGCCAAACGACTTCTCCCAGGCGCCGCGCGACACGGCGAAGCCCGCGCCGCCGTGGGCAAAGACGACGTTGGACTTGGCCGCGTAGCTGCCCAGGTAGTGCGGCTGGCGCCAGTCGAACTTGGCCAGGTAGTTGATGACGTTGGGGAGGAACAGGTACGTGTCGTCCTCCATGTAGACGTACCACTTGGCCTTGGGCCAGTTCTCGCCGGCGTGCTGCATCAGAGGCACAAACTTGTACTTGTCAATGATCCAGCCGCCCTGGGGGCCCCATTCGTCGCCGTTGACGCCCGAGGCTTCCACATAGTAGTTGTTGGCAATGTAGTCGGGCAGCTGCTTGTAGACGTCAAAGTCCGGCATCGACTTGGCAGCGTCCGTCATGTTGGCCAGCGCATCAATGATTTCAAACTTGCCCAGCTTGTCGGCATAGTCAGAGTAGATGGCTGTGTTCTTGTTGCTTTCGCCTTCAAAAGTGGTGGTCAAGTGAATCAAAAGTCGCTTCCACACGGTGGTGCCGCCCGTCTTCATAATCAGGAGCACATCATCTCGTGCGAGCGATGCGCCATCAACGGGCGCATTTGTCGTGGACTGGCTTGCTGCTTCATTTGTCGTGTACTTGTCAGCGACAGTCTCATTTGCTGAATTTGTTGTGGCATCCACTAGCGTTGCGTCGCTATTAGATGCCGGCCGCACGCCCTGCTCAGAAGAGGCCTGATGAGGGCTGGCCATGTAAAAGAACATGGCAATGCATACTGCGATAATAACAACAGGCGCAAGCTTGTTGTTTCTGTGCGTAACAATCATGATGGCCTTGCTTTGCTTTGCCTGTCTTGTCTCTGATGAAGGAAACTGGAAAGGGAATGCAGACCGGCCAGACGGGCAAAGAAAAAGGGTCTTGCACAGGGCTGAAGGGGCCTTGCGATTCGGTCAGCACCGAGGAGGATTGTGCAAGGGTTTCCCAAACCCAATCTTAAGGCGGTCCACCTGCCTGGAGGTGACGACAGGGGTTCCCAGTGCTAAGGCTGAAATGACCTCGCAGAGTTCAGCACGTGCAACCGGGCAAGAGGCCATCATCGGTCCGGCCCGGATCAACCAAACTCTACTGGACAAGATCGATATATCGAGCTGTTTTGGTGGCTTGGTGGCGTGCGCTTTACACCATTATTCGCGCCTTTTCTCTTTGGTGCTCGTACACCAGGCAGATTCCCATGCCGATTCACCATCGTATTCACCCCCGGCTGTCGGCTTTTCCATGCTTAGCGTCGGGAATGGTGATTATACGAGTGGACCGCCGATCCTTCGTTGCCACCATAGGGGGATTTTTCCAAGGGTGGACCGTCAGCAGAGTGGCCATTTGATGAACGAAAAAAAAAAACTCCGCACTTTTTCAGTGATGCGAGAGTGCGGCCGACATTGCATAGCCACTTCGATTCGACCTCACAATGTGCGTGGATACGAGAATTAGGTTCAGCTACTGCAGTCTCAACGCAACGTTTCCCCCAAGATTTGGATAGTCACGCAGGCAAATCAGAGTGATGACTCAGGGTCCAAATCATAAGAACCTTGAATATTGGGGTTGCAGTAGGCATCTGGATCCTTCGCCTTCAGAAATTCGGTCGTGAAGGGCCCATTTGCTGCACGCACTTGACAAGACTCAGGGGAGTGCCCGATTTGGAAACAGCCGAAAAGCGCCGGGGCTAGCCACCGGGGTTAACCACCGGTTAAAGCCTCGAGGCATACTCTGTGTACCTATTCACGTCCTCTCCGCGGAGCAAGCTGGCTAGCGGCACCTCAAGTCCCCGGGTGAGGGTCCAGAAATGGAGTCATGCTGCAATTAATAGATGTGATCCTGGCCGTGGAATCTCGTACCCATGCTTGCACGCCTCCAAAACCGATGCCATGTGAGGCTGCTGCCTCTGGCGAAATGGGGCGTGGAATGATTGCATCTGTAGAAAATGACGACCCTTTTTCGCGCTAGGAGTGCCGTTCCAGCCGGGGTCTATTTTCCCATTTTCATTTCAGGGTCTTCAAAGGATTTTGCAATTCGCTTGGCACTTGTCAGTCGTTGAAAATAAGGGACTTCCTTTTTTTCTCGCCCCCGAGGTCTTTTTTCCTGGTTATCATTCTGTTCAAGTCTCTCCTCAAACGCTATCCCCAAGTCCCAAGGACTAGCTTCCAAGATGGAGAAGTACGCTTCGCAGGAGCCGGACTCGATCGTTATCCAACGCGAGCGGCCAATCAGCTTTGCTCGCAAGGTCTTCAACATCATTGGATGCATCCTCTCTCTGCCGGCTTACTGGCTCTTGACCATAGGTTCAAGGTACCCTGTGACACTTGACTTGATCTGCACCATTGCTCTGGCCGAGCTCAACAGGTTCGTCAATGAGAACCGCCGAGAAGAGTTCCAGTCCCAGCAGTACCAAACACGCAGCAAGATGGACTCGGAAAAGGTGGACGTGGAAAAGCAGCGTGCCTCGCCCAGACTTGACTGCATGACCGCCGTTGTCGGTTGGAGAGAAGATCCCGCATTGTTCACGAGAGCACTTGAAAGCTACAAGGGAGCCAAGAACTGTGCTTTCATGATTGTCGGCATCGACGGTGATGCCGAAGACGACCAGGACATGGTGCGCGTTTTCAACAAGGTATGCTCATTCTCCCTGAATCTCACCATTCCTTTCATTTACTCACATCTGCCAGGTCTATCCTCACCAGTCAAAGACTATCCACATCTCTGAGCCTCTTGGAATCGCAGCTGAGCACTTTTTATCCAAGATCAAGTCGTTAAACAGCCAGTACGACGAAGAGGTCAGCGAAGATGAGTGCCATGACCTTGCCCTGCGTCACTGCATCCAACTTGCACGCCTCACTCTTGAGCAAGAAAAGATCAAGCTAGGTGGCGTGGATGGAATCCGACGCCTGTGCATCCAGCAGAAGCACATGCATAAGAAGGGCATCATGTTTACCACCTATGTGTTTTCCCTCGTCATTGCCGACATGCTCGGTATCGAGTTTTTGTGGTCTTCCGACTCGGATACTCTTGTCTTCCCTGATTCCGTTTCACGCACCGTGAGCTCCATTGCTGCCGATCCTGCCATCGGAGGAGCCAGTTCTGGTCTGATTGTGCACAACGAATCCGACACGCCTGTGACAAAGCTATCCAGCACTGTTTACTGGGGTGAATTGTACCTCACTCGTTCCACTCCCGCTGCTACGGCGACTAGTGACTGCCAGAGTGGCCCTAGTACACTCTTCAGGTTGTCAGCTATGCCCGGTATTCTTGTGCCCTGGTATCTTCAGACTGTCATGGGAAAACGAATGGTAAGAGAGGAAACCCCTGATGCAATATTTTTGCTAACCACTTATGACTAGATTATCAACGAAGACCGTCATTTGACCACAAATCTCCTTTCTCGTGGTTGGGGTGTCGTTTTTGCTTCTGACGTGTTGACTGCAACTGAGACTCCTACCACACTTCCTCGCTGGATTATGCAACAAGTGCGATGGGGTCGAGCCACCCACATCGAGTCTCTCCTTCAACCCAAGGTTTACCTTATGAGCAACCCACTGCTCTTCTACGGCATGGCCAAGCGTGAGACGGGCCCCGTCCTGGGTGCCGTTGCTGTCGCCTACTATTTCCTTACATCTCGATCCATCTTTCAAATCTGCTTCTATGACCTCGCCATGCGAATGGCCATCGGCGCCGTCTACAACGTGCTGAGAAACCCCCAACGACTCACCCGAGAACAACTCGGCTGGGTTATTCCCGGTATTCTATTCTACTACATTCCACTTCCTGCCATTCACGTTTGGAGCATGATGACGCTCACAGCAGACGGATGGGGAACCACCATGCGCGCTGCGGCGGAGCAAGCCCGTGCATCAAGCACTCGCAAGGCCTGGTGGGAGCTTGGCTTTTTCGTCGTGTGGATGGGCATGGTTGCAGGCGCAGCCGCGAGACTCATCGCCACGTCGTACGAATTCAGCGACGCGTCGAGGGGCTTCTTTATTCTTGCAAGCACAGCAATCTCAGCATTGACCACTTGGGCCATGGTGATAGGAAGGCAGTAGACAGAATTAGACTAGTTGGGCATCACATTAAGACATTAGAGGGTATGGAAAACATGATAATCGAACAATAGATCTATAATGATATTAATAGAAACACATAAGATACGGAAAAGGCCTGTCCCTTCTTGACTCTGTGTCTGTTTCTCCATCATAAATCATGAACCAAAAAGTTTTTCGCAATAAATAACACCCTTGATGGGCGTGGAAGAGAATTTTGTCTATCCAAGTTTGCACCTCCCTCCTCCCCCAGGATGCACGTTCATCCCTCATGACTGTGCAGATAATCCACGATACTGCATGTCCCCAAATGTCGGCCGTATTAAATTTATTAGACTACTGATTGATGCCGAGGTATTTTTCTGAGTGAACACTGGGCTTGCCAGAGACTTTTTTACTTCCATCTTCCTAGATCGCCGCAACAAAGACTCCTGCTTGTTGCCTGCCTTATGCTCAAGTGCATGATTTCACCCATGTGTCTGTCGAGTCAAATCATTTTTCCTGTTCAAAAGCCATGTTGGCGCTTGTGGTGGCTGAGGTGGTGCTCAAAGTGAGGCACCCTCTTGTCAAATCTTGGAAGGGTGTTCCTGGCCTGAGGCGAGGTGAGGGAAAACGTCGAGTTGATTTCTCCGACTCGGATGTTGCTGAAGGTCACCTCCGGGTTGGGTTCGATTTTCTGAATAGACTCGGGGCTGCCCTCGGTGGCGTTGCACGGGCCGCTGTTGCCCTGGTCAAGCCAGCTCATGTAGTTGGACTGGTCCCAGTAGAGGCTCATGACGAGCACCATTCCGCGGCTCATGGACTCGCCCATGCCCTTCATGCCGCCCAGTCGGAGGAACTCGCTGGAACCAGTGGCGGAGCAAAACTCGTCGTTGATGTAGTTGATCTTCGGAGGTCCTTCGACGTTGACAACAGCGCTCTCGATGATCCTGTTGTCCTGGATGTAGTGGCGGTGCATCTCCTTGAGGTATCCCTGGGCATCGTCGACGAATTGAGAAACAACGGTAAACTTGCGAGTCGTGTCGACTTTGAAGGTGCTGCCGCGTCCGTAGTAGTCGGTAATGTTGTAGCGCTTCTCGTTCCATGCGCAGCCTGACTTGTCGCACACGCCGCCCTGGTTGCACTCAGCGCCGGTGCACTCATACAGGCCAGTTTGGTTGCACGTGTGGGGTGCGATGAGCGTAGACCGGGAGTTTGCTTCCCAAATGTCGAGTTCGTTGCAGCACGAGCCTCGACCATCAACGTTACCCTTTTGCCTTGTGTTAGTCACGATCTAGTGCAGAAACAGTTGCAGGTTTTACTTACAACTCCGTTGATGAAGGGGGTGACGAAGCACTGGGCATCGCAGTATCCGGTACCGTAGTGTGCGCCAGCCTTGCTAAAAGGGCTGAGGCTATTGCCGCCATCCTGGGCCATCTCGGAAAGGTAGACGGCGCTGTTCATGCCGCAAGGCAGCTTTGCCATTTCCACGTCGAAAGAAAACTCGGCGCCGGTGAGGTACAGCATGTCGTACTTGTCTTCATTTTCCTCGAGGAAATAAACACGGGGAGAAACCGTGTTGCCGTTGTAGATCTGCTGCAGACGGAGCTCATCACCGGATGTGCTGACTCCCCTGACACTGTAGTCGGGGATTCCCTCAATGATGCAGTTCTTGGCGCAGGAGGCGGCGTCGGGACAGGCGGTGCTGTTTGGCTTGCTTCCGAATGAGCCACAATCGTAGCTGTTGGTGGTTTGGTGGATGGGATGCGTGCTAGATTCAAGGACCAGATAGTTTGTCTGCTTTGTGCAGCCGCCAAGCACAGTGCATCGGTATGTGTCCAACTTGGGATGCACCTCGGTGATATTGCCGGGGGTTTGTCCCAGCGCCAGTTGGGCAACCAGGCCCAGAACAATGAAAGCAGATGACGCCATGTTGGATAGTTCGAAGACGTAGAGGGCAATTCGATTCACAGGGGACCTGAAGCCATGATTCGGAATGAGGACAAGACGTCAGTTTATGTGTCAATTGACTCGAGGCTTAAAGAGTGCATGTCGGACGCCGGCAAAGCCCGACACAGACTCAAAGTTGGGAAATGCATACGAGCATGCCAAATAATCTAACCATGACAGAAGCTTAATGAAATTATTCCCAATGAAACAGGGCTAGTCTTGGCAGGGCCACCCATGCTGAGGAGCACTGATCGACATTGACACGGTGAGCCTTGTCCTAGCGACGGTCAATTTTGAGAATTTCATGGCATGGTCAAAACATGACAGATGAATTTGGCCTTTTACTTTGTATTTTCTTGCATGTATTCTTTTGCCAGAAAATTGCATCTTTTGACAGCCCATCCTATTCACGGCGCGCCTAGGTCCATCACGACAAAGATGCTCATTGGCGCGATAATGGCAGATTTTGCACGATTAATTACAGCGGGCAGCGTGCTGAGTAAGACCTAAGATTACGGGGCACACTCCTGCGAACGGCGCCCCACTACAGACGTCACTTTTCATCTCTGGCCAAAAGTCAGGCGTCAAAGCTGGAGGCCGGCATTTAAAGCCCTATGTGTATAGATTAATCCCTCGTGTTCTGTTTTTGGGTGTCAGCCACCGTGCTTGGCTTGGCTGGCTTGGCCTCGACAGTTTCAACAAGCCCGATTGAAGGTTGATGTCGCCAATTTTGGCCGAAATAGGTATCACACGTTCGCGCTCAGGACGGGCACAAACCATGCGTGCAAGCCTGATGCCAAGTGAAGGCATTCAAATTATGCCAAGTGATTTCGACGAATGAGCGGCTCCCACAGTGAGGTGAAGGCCGGTGGATGGTGGAGCCCGCCAGCTTGCGCCGACATAAACATTTCGGCTTCGGCTTCATGAGCCGGGTGTCAGGGATCGGCTGCGAACCATGATTCCCTCCCTGTGCGCCGCACCCGATGACCCATACGCGTTTTCATGTTTCTTGATATGGAATCAACCGCCAATGAACCAAGATGTTGATCTATTCTCGAAGCAGTCTCCTGTCTCCGCCGTGTGCAATGAACGCGCGTGTCCATGCTCCCTCTCAGGATCTGCCCTCGGATCCAATTCCAGCTTAAAGCCAATGTTCCTCAAAAGGATCCGAGCATAGATTTTCCCGAGCATATCCCTTTGCCATGCATTACACTGTCTTGAGACAAGAGGCGCCTCCTCAGCACGTACAATCGTCAGCCTTGGCTGAATTGCTTTGATCAACATGGCGAGAAAATCGCATGCCACCGCCGCACTGCACCAAGCAGAGCAAGACTCAAACCAGCTGCTTGTTGCGCTACCAAAAGAATATGGTTTTATTTTGGGCGCGACCAGGGCGCATCTTGGCTAGGGCTTTCAGCGGACCCCTGGCTTTGTCTGTGCTGCAGTCTTCGAGAAACCTTAGCTCCCCTTTCGCGTTCCCCGGGCTCCGGCCGCTTAGAGATTTGACCACTTGGTTCGCTTATTTGCTTTAGGCCCTGGGCTGGCCTTCTTGTTGCAAAACGTCATCGGGCTATCCCCGCGTTGGCGCAGGTCAATGCTAGTTCATTATGGGGAAACCGGCGGCTACTTGGGCAAGAATGACAATTTCGGAGTGCGCCAACGTTCAACTCGCAGGCTACTTTCGCAGCAAGGATGAGCAAGTCAGTCATGCAGAATTCTTCACCATTGTATTGAATTAGAACGCAAGTTGCTCATTCCAGAAGAGCATAAAAAAACATCGCCGTTAATCGAAGATCTTAGACTGAACATGGTCATTATCCCCTTCTGTGCCGCCTGCTGCTGGAGAAGAAACTTCGCCATCGATTCCGATGCTCGCCTTCCCGCGAGCTCTGTCCTCGGCTCTCTTTTGGCGGCTTAATGGGATGCTTAGAGACACGGTCGGTATCCTCTCCCATTTTTTCTCTCAAATAAGCATACCACTTCAGACAATTTACCGAACGAGGGTGATCGGCCCCGAGAGTTTTGGCGTAGCCGCTAGAGGCTCTCTCATAAAATTGGGCCGCATCGATGTATTGGTTCTGTTTGCACAAAACTTGGCCTAGGTTTTCGACACTGAGCAGCGTGTCTGGGTGGTTTGGCCCCAAGTCTCTCTCTTGCACCGAAATTACTTTCCGGTGAATCTGCTCTGCCTCGATATAAATGCCTTGATCTTGAAGAACAGTTCCGAGACAAGAAAGGCTTATCATTGTGCTTGGGTGGTTTGGCTCAAAATCCCTCTCTTGTATCGAAAGCACTTCCCGATAAATCCTCTCTGCCTCCATATACTTGCCTTGACCTTGGAGACTTAGCCCAAGGTTAAAAAGGCCAGCAAGTGTATTTGGGTGGTTTGGCCCCAGCTCGCTCTCTTGTATCAAAAGTACTTCTCGTAGGATCTGCTCTGACTCTATGTACTTGCCTTCGCCTTGCAGAGCCAGCCCAAGATCATTGAGAGTATCAAGCGTATCTGGGTGGCTTGGCCCCAGGTCCTTGTCTCGTATTGAAAGTACCTGTCGGTATATCTTCTCTGCTTCTGTGCACTTGCCTTGAACTTGAAGAGATTTTCCAAGGCTATTAAGAGTGTCAATTGTATCTAGGTGGGTTGGCCCTAGGTCCTTGTCTTGTATTGAAAGTACTTGTCGATAGATCTTCTCTGCTTCATCGCACTTTCCTTGGGAGTTAAGGCATCGAGCGAGTTCATTCAAGCTCTTGAGTCGACTTGGGTGATTCGGTTTCGATATCTTTTCCCATATCTTTACAGCCTTTCGGCTCAGCGCTTCTGATTCATGATAATTGCCCTGGTCATGAAGAACGGAACCAAGTTTTATCATGGAGTCGGCCAAGTTCTTTTCATTGCCAGGCACCATCTTGCTTGCGCTCACAGCCCGGCGGCAATTAGATTCTGCCTCCTGGTACTTGCCCCTACGCAAAAGACACATCCCAACTTTTATGAGTAGCTGCGACCATCTTTGGATATCCTTTGGGTCTATCGGTTCTGCTTCGTAGATTTGTCCAAGATGGGGAAGAAGCTCTTGGCATTTGGCCCAAGTTTTGTAATATCCAGAAGGGAACTCATCTGCCATTACACGCAGAAATCTACTGTTCCACTTTTCAGTGCTGCCAATAGATTCCAACCAGACCTTGGTGCAAAACTGCACCAGAGGATGGATCTCGAATAAATTTGCCTTGGCCGTCACCGACACAAGTGCATAGCTGCGGATAAGTTCAAAGTCCTCGTCGAAATCGGCACGTGCTTTCCTTGAATGGGCTTTTAATGACGACTCCGGAATACCCTGGGGATTGAAGAGACTCATGAATGAAAGCAGGTCTGCAGCTGATGAGCTCTCGCGGCGGATCTGTTCAAAGGTAATCTGCCATGTGGAGACAATAGAATTTGCGGCAGTCGGATCGCGTCGAAGATCGCCGGCTTTTTTGTTGAGGATACTCGACTTTTTTGCGTCATTCGTTTGAAGATCATCAAGATAGGAGGAAATGGACGTCCTTGGTGCCCCGCGGTTGATAAATGCGGCTGCCTGAGTCATAGCCAGTGGTATGCTGCCAAGTGTTTGAGCTAGCTTTTCGACGTCGTCTTGGTGGTGAAATCCTTGAAGCTTTTTCTCCAAAAGACGTATTGCCCGATTTGCTTCCATTGTGGAAACTGGATATATGTTTTTGTTTCCGACCAGTTCTTCTGCAACCCTTCTGTTCCGCGACGTGACAACAATGGAACCGTTTAGACTCTGAGGTAGGTATGATGCGAGGCACTGGGGGTCTGAGAAGAAAACATCGCCGTCATCGGCGTTGTCAATGATCAATTGCCATGGCCCGTTGTCTTCCTTGCTTAGCCAGTTCTTCACCAGTCTTAAAACATTTACGTTTGGGTCGTCTCGTTTAGGTAGATCAAGCATGTCTGCAATATCCGCATATGCTTCTTCGAATCGGGCACGGGTGCTAGCGTGCACCCAAAACACATAGGTATTTGGGGAGCGCTCTCGGACTTTGTGGGCATAGTGGATAGCGAGTTGCGATTTTCTGTCACTGTCAGATAGGTTACTGATTTGCCAGCATGGTGCGTTATTTACCCTATACCACCAAGACCGACCAAGGCCACGCGAGCCGCTGGCTGGGCGCATTTTTCGAATAACCATTCGAGAATTTCGGGCCGATCAATAAACTCTTTATCCGGGGGGAAGGGGACTGTCGAGAAAGGTATGGGTGGTTCTGCGCTGGCAGGTTTTGGGGAATTATTGAAGTAAAAGTTGTTTGTGCCACCCTGGGTTGCTTGTGGTGCGGCAACAACATTGTGGCCACTAACACTCTCGTTGAAGTTGGCAGATAGGGCCATGATGGCCAGCTCGAGTGGAAATGTCTTTGATTTAAGGCGGCATATGGGCTGTAGACTTAGGAAGAGTATGAAATTTGTGAGATGAAACATCACCCAGCCTCGAGAACGCTGCCTGGGAAGAGGCTGGTTCAGCTGACATGGGTTGACCCCGCAGCTTGAGAAGATTGGCGAATCAAGCAAGAGAAAAGTAATGACTTGGTCTTACTCAGCAATCTTTTGGTCGCGAATGTTGAGGATGGATCAGGCTGAAGGTGATGGGTTGAAAGTCTTAGCATTGAGTGCTGCTAGTTTGTGCGGAAAAGAGATAGTCATACAGCGGCAGGAGCTATCTGCTTTGAGCTAACTTTAAGGTATGTATTTGTCCAAGCAGAGGGGCCGTTGGGCTCTCCAAACCACTCTTCCCCTATGATGGTTAGGCGGGGCTTGCCCCGGAAGTTGCTGTCACCGTTTTGTGCCAGACAATGTGCATTCTTTTTCTGTGTGATGATGCTAAATTATTATTCTTAAGATTTACGTTCAAGTAGCCCTCTATGGCGCCCCCGAGTGTGAAAATGAAGCCAGAGTGATTTTATTGACGCGTCTGAACAACCTTCCAGAATTCTGTGTTGGCTTAATAAAAGATTTTAATGTCTCAGCTGCTTAATAAGCGATCCCCGAATAGCTCAGTTGGAAGAGCGTTGGGCTGTAATTGATGGAATGCCACCTGAAGGTCACCTGTTCGAACCAGGTTTCGGGGAATCTTCTCTTTTTGCTTGATCTATGCATCACAGCTTAATGTAGTGCATGCATGCCATTTGTGTTGCACAATTCTGGAAAGAAGAGGAAATGAGATTACATCAGGGGCTGAACAGGCCGCTGCCGATGATCCGAGACCCACATGGTGGACGTGATGATGATGCGCAAACGCTTTGACGATGTGGCCGCGGGGTAATAATCACTCCGACTGATGACTTGCTTTTTAAAATCAGGTGCAGGAATGATGACGATGGAACTTTTTGCAAACTTCTCGTCCAAGCTTTTCCACACCTGAGATGGCACACCTATCTCTTCTTTTCCCTCTCTGCCTCAATTGCCGAAATGGTGGTTGAAGCCGTTGGTTACTCGCTTCGACCTCAATCGTCATATTGGAGCTGTTTCTCTGCTTACTTTTCCCATCTGATTAATCCCTAGGTAGCCCTCTGGGCAGCTCATTTATATGGCTGAGCTCAACGTTTCAACCCTATGTGGCGCATGTTAGTGTGTCTCATTTAACCAATTCTGCAAGCTCAAAAGCGTCTAATCTTAGAACCAGAAAACAGAGCTGAAAATCGAAAACAAAGCTAAAAACAAGTCTGCTTTAGTGCGCTGGGGAAAGCGGCAGCTCGGCACATGTGCCGAAATGTGCAAGGCCATATAAACCGTTGACGGTGCCCGAAGACGCAATCGCTCCCCTGATCTTCGATATCCCTGCCTCTGATCACCCATCCCATTCATTCGCTCTCAATCAAATCAATTCACCATGAAGCTGCTCGCCTGGACCCTTCTCTTCACCGCGGCGACCGCCACCGCCGTTCCGTCGTACGGCAAGACCGCCAACTCCTGCCCCATCTCTGGCTGCCAGCAAAAGACGATCCGACCCAACTGCACGCCCGGCCGCGCCTGTCCCCAATGGATCAGGGAGGTCACAGTGTGCCCCTGGAAGTGCAACGCCGCAATCCCGTCCAGCTTCTCCCAGAACTCTGGATGCGCTCAGCTTCCCCAGACGTACGGTTCAAAGCAATGCCAAATCCAGTGCAATTTTGATCCCTGCTCGCAAAACACCATCGCCTAATGCGACCTTGTTGGGCCCAGCTTAAGATATTGAAGGAGTTGCGCTTGCGGTTTGGAACCCGCTGGATAATGGGAAATGTTGAGAGCATTCACAAAGATGCACCTGTGGTTTGCCTTGATTTCTAATGCGTTTTCCTATTGAGCAATAATAATCACAAGCATCTTGTTTTGCTTTGGACAAGTCGTGCGGTGCGGTGCACTGTTCTCTATGGCACTGCTTTGAATTAGCTGAATAGCTGGTTAAAATGATAATATGATGTTTTGAGTCATGCATTGATGGTGTGGTGAAGCGAGTGCAGGAACTTTACGTCATGTTTGTGTGAAATGCTTGAAGCCAGAACTTACTCGCATGCGCACCATTGGTGTCTTTGAGTGCTGGGTGCTTTGACTTCGGCAATGGGCCATCAGACGCACTGACTTGTGACTGGAGATTTGTAGGATATGAGATGGAGCTCAGCGGGATAGAGTCATCACAATAAAGTTATTTAGGTCGGATTTGATGCCTCAAGTGCAAATGCAAAGGTAAGAAAGAATATTGCAGGTTTAAAATGAGCATGCGATTAGACTGGGAAGGTCAATCTGCACAGTATACAATTGTATTTCTATGGCAAGCCACAGACAGAACATGCCGTAAGCCTTAGTTAGCTAAACCAGCCGACCCTAAGCCTTAGCCAATGATTTCCTTCAAGACCCCAGCGACCTCGCTTGCCGAGTGGAATTCAAAACGCCATAGTTTTTCGATAATCCTGCGAGCAGGGTTGTTGTCTGATACCCTGGGGTAGTCATGCTTGGCACGTTCTTCCTGCACTCCATCCTCCGAGCCAAGTCCGTATGGTACATGCCATTCAGTGATCTCGCAAATTGCAGTTCCAAGGGAAAACAAATCCATTGCCACAGTGCCATCGTCATGCAACCCATCAACCTCGGATGGCGGCCAGTAGCGAAGCTCACTGGTGAAGTGGAGTTTGGGATATACATCTCCCAGGATAGATCCGGCAAAGTCGCACAGCTTGATTTGTAAATCATCAAAAACGAGAATGTTTCGAGGCGAGAGGTCCTCCCAGATGACTTGGTTGTCGTGGAGATGCTGCACAGTCTCTGCCAAGTCCAATGCGATTTGCAAGCGACGCTGAATGGGGGGTGCATCATTTTCCACGAGAAATTCCCTTAGATTCCCATGAGGGGCTCTTTCAAGACGCAATGCCCAAGCTTCGTCCGTGTCGGGCAGCATTTCGAGAGCAAGAAGTTTTGTGATGCACCGATGTGGACCAAGAGCTTTGTACACAGCGGCCTCGCGCTTCAGAAAGTTGCTCGGGTCTTTACCAAGGGTGGGTTGACCGTACACTTCGCCTTCGATCCAGAATCCTGCTGCCTTGAGGACAGTTTCAGTATTTCCCTTGTCAGTGTAGACAATGTTGAAGGCGGTTCTGGCTACAACCTCTAGGTTGGCTCTGATTGCCTCCCCAGCCTGGAAATCGGTCAAGCGCATGGTGAGGAGGAGTATGATAGAAAAGGGCGATGAATGGAGATGTTGGGTACGTGGTATTTTTTGAGTCGAGCAGCAGCCAGACCTCAACTGAACACGTAAACGTGGACAATGACGCTAAACATGCTAACAACCAACATGCAGGTCGGAGTTACTAAGAAGGACAACCATGCACTTTCATTGGTAGTGAACATCACAGCAGCAACTCACGAGGTGTCTGGGTGAATGAGTATCCAATCAAAATTCCGAGCGCGTAGAGATGTGTTAGAATTCATTTCTGTTCTGTAGATATTGAATGGGAAGTATCGCTGATTTGTATTGCGCGCAACAGAGAGACACTTTGAAATAATTGAGTTGCGTCGATGGATTGCTAGGTATTTCACTTCACAACGTATGGGCATTTTGGGTTCAGGAATTGATATTTATTATTACTAATATTAATACAGTAAGATGAAGAGAATGTATGATGAATGCAGAAACCCATCTTTTGTCATGTCTCAACCTTGTAGAATGATAATTCTACAGCTGGCAAGACCAGCATGCAGTCGAGTTTTCTGTCTTGCAAGCGTCGTCTAGGAGAGCCTTTTGAGGATAAGGACACAAGATCTGCTGCTGGGTCGTGTTGTCAGGCATAGTCACAAAGACGGGAGAAAATTCCGGTTCGGTTCCATTCTCGACCCATCCTCGGAGCTGAGAAAAGAGCGCTTCGGGTTGACCGCCGTTGCCTCCCCAGCAGTGCCCAAGGCCAGGCACGCGGTAGTATTTATAGAAGGAGCCAATGTTGCCGACAAAATCCGAAACCTGGTTGTAGTAGTGAAGGGTGCCTCCGGGGGAAATGCTCGGGTCAGCCTAGTATTTTGTTAGTTCAATTAAATCTGCTGGAGCCCATGAAACGGAAATCTTTTTCTTACAAGGCCGTGATACGTAATCAACTTTCCGCCAGCATCCTTGAAATCCCGGAGATCTACTTCGTTGGTCTCGAGATTGGAAGCAAAAACCAGCTTTACAGCGCGATAGATGGTGTCGAAATCTCGATGGGTAAAGTTTGACTTGGTGTTTGTGGGATCCTTGTTGACAAAGGCGCCGTACGTGAAAGCGACGCTAGCAGCGCCAGCACTTGCGCAAGTTTCGCCAGTGCAGTTGGTCGGAGCGATTGTCGACAAGTCGCTGCCCATTTCGTAGCCATAGTACATGAATGCACCATTGGAGAACCGAGGTCCATCCCAGCTGGCATTGGCGACGGCGGCGGCGGCATCGCTAATCTTCAACTCTGAACTGGTGGTGGGGCAATGGAAAGATTCGCCAACGTGGTCAAATGGATCAAAGTTTTCTCGGCAGGCCTCTGGATCGCTGATGAGGCCATCCTTTACACCGTCTAGCTCATCACAGGCGGCAATGGCAAGCGATGTGAGAGCGTTCAACTCGCAGCCGTGGGGGAACTGTTGGGTGATTTCCATGTAAAACAGGGGCCAGACTGAGTTGATGTAGAACTCAGCCCAGTTCACTGCTGGTGCAGCCGCGATGATGCCGTCGTATGCAGAGGGATACTGCTGCGCCAGCTTGAGGCCTTGTCTACCACCCTGGGAGCAGGCATTCCAGTATGAGTATTTTGGGCCTTGGCCATAAAAGTCTTTGATCAAATGTTTGACAATGACGGCCTATCCGGAGACGAAGTCAGTATCGGGACATTGTGGATTTTCCCAACAGGCTTTACCTACCTCATCGTTCAGAGACACCTGTCCCAGGTTTTGCAACGCGTTCACGTTGAGACTTCCCGGGGTCGGGAAGAGCCAATCCCATGGGCTCGAGTTTTCAGGAAGTCCAGCATCCCTGCTGACGGTCGCATACCCATTGGCCACGGCATTTGTCATGGCCGCATAGCTTAGAATGAAGCGCCCGGGCACCCAACCGCCACCCCCAACAGCTTGCAACATCCCGTTGTAGTTCTCCGCACTCGGCAGCCACGCTTCGATGTGGAGCGTATCATTCAAACCCGGGTGCGTGTATGTGACGGTGACGTTGCAAAAGGTGGCATTTTCAACATCCAAGGCTGGTTGCGAGTACGTCCATCCAGTTGGAACATCAAAAGTGTAGTTGGTGACGAGATTAGCCTCGACGGCGAGAAACTCAGCTCCGGGCAGAGTCGGAGTCGAAAAGGTTCCAGCTGCGCAAAGCGCTCCGTTGGTGGGAATTTCCATGGTTCTTGGCGAAATGTGGTAGAATTGGTGGTAGAACTGATGGGAGAACTGGTGGAAGAATTGGAATGGATTGTATTGATTCGGCCGTAGTCATCTATATATGTTGCGAAACGGATTGCCATCAACAGTCTCAATAATGTACAACAACATGTTCGTCCGTATTTCGAGAAGGAAATACGAAAAGTAGGGCCCATTGGCAATTTAACAAGTGGATAGTGTTGAATATCAAGGGGAGCCTTGTAGAATGGAGAAAAAGGCGGTTTGGCTGTATTTTCTCGTGGTGCTAGCTCACTGAGAAGGCCGTTGGTGATGCATTCACACTCCTATCCATCATATTCCCGTGACTAAGAACTAGACGCTAAAATAGTGTGAAGGCCAAAAGCGAAAAAGCAAAATCGTATCCAACACGATAAATGACACCTAGGCCCATGCTGGGTAAGGCCGAGGATATGGCGTGGAACACGGGCCCATTGCCCCATCAAGGACTCAACTTAGCCCCGGCAATCTCGTACCCCCGGTCTCGGCTTTGACTTGGAAGAACGAGCGAGGAACCAAGTTGTTCCAGCCGTTCCCTTCGGGTCGCCATGGGGTCCGAGGCTAGATTAGGAAGAAATATGGCTCTTTTGCCAAGTTCTTGGCCTGTCATGATCCTGCAAGTCAGCCACTATTGACATGCACCATGATTGACGAGACGCAAAAGCAAGGCCACGTCCATGATTCTTCGCGATGCATCTACCGCCCCACACAGCGCAAGTCGCATAAGAAATCGCGGGAAGGATGTCGCATTTGCAAGAAGCGTAGAATCAAGGTAGGTGCCCGCCCTTCTTCATCCGTGGCGCCCGGACTAAACGCCTCTTGGCAGTGCGACGAGACGAAGCCCAGCTGCAGAAACTGTTCGCGTGCATCTCTCGCATGTGACTACAACACAAGTCCGAATCCTCCATTGGCTGTATCAGATCATGCCAATGCCCCGAAAAAGCGCGGCCGGCCTGTCAAGAGGTGGGCTGTGAGTCCCAGGCTGTCTGCTGCAAGCTCGCCCGCCTCTTCATCTGGCCTGTCCAGCTTGCCACAATCTCTCAACGTAGACGACCTGCAGCTCTTCTACCACTACGTCACTCACGCTTCGCTCACCATTGGCGACGATGTCATGTGGCGTGACAAAGTACCCCGTCTGGCATTCGAGTACCCATTTATCCTGCGTCTCATACTTGCTCTATCTGCACTGCATCTCTCACGGCTTCGAGCCGATGAATCAAGTCGATACGAGGGGCTTGCCGAGGCCCATTTCTCCATAGCTCTGCCCGAAGTCACAGCTATACTACCTCAGATCAGCCGGAATAACTGTTCTGCTCTCTATGTTGCCACTGTGCTCGTCTGCAACTATACTTTTGCAAGGACGCCCAAGAGGGGGCACCTTCTTGTCATGGCTGAGGGCACGGAAGTCGCATGGTGGAACCTCTTCCGTGGCGTCCGCTTCGTCATTGAGACCATGGGTCTACCCACCATATTTTCAGGGCATCTCGGTCCGTCCCCTCCAGAGAACCTGACCGAGCCGTCCCCGATTGAGGTTCGTGGAGGTAGCTACATACCGTGGGAAGAGCCTCTGGGCAACTTGGTGATGTTGACATCCAATTACGAAGCCTCGGGTTTTGAAGACCTTGAGCTGATACGACAGGCCTTGGTGGATTGTTTCCGCGAGGTATATGGGACTTCAGAAATGCCAGAGCTCTACACTCATGGCAAGATCCATGTGGTGATGCGCTGGTTGTGGTTTCTTGAGGACGATTTTATCAGCCAGGTCAAGGTGATGAGTCCACCAGCGCTGATACTGCTTGCTCACTTCGCTGTGCTGCTTCAGACCCTGGAGTGCTTCTGGTTCATGCAAGGTTGGGCAAACCATGTCATGGAAGGTGTTCTAGAGTGTCTGGATCCAGATTACGGTATATGGATTTCTTGGCCTCAAGAGCAAGTGTGCAACGCTGTGGATGATGGGTCTGTTTATAGATAATTTCTAGTGTATGCTGTGATAGAATGTGCCATCCATTGGACTGTACTTTATTTCCGTACTCAATACGACTAAAAGTGATGAGAACGATGAGCACTATGAAATGGGCGACAATGCGACAGAGCGGTGTTGTCACACTTCCCCTTGCTAGGTAATTGGTGAAATTCTTCCATATCCAGGGGCAGAGCAGAGAGTGAATCATCAAACAAGTGGCCGAGGATTCACGACTGAGATCCCTGCCAGGCGTTGAACACGAAAATTCGTGTTGGCCTTGGCACATCCCCTAGCATTGTGTTTCATCGCTTGGGTGGAGCTGCGGACTTGCGGACTTTGTGGGGCGTCATAGCGTCGTCACTAGAGTCTGAATCGGGCAGTATAAAAGTGTCCTATTGGTTCCAAGTTTAATAGAGTTTTTCCCAAATTACCTATTCTTCAACGAAAAGGAAAGTTTCCGCGACAGGTTTGGTGAGGAAGGGCCGCGGTGCAGCGCCGCAATACCCGTTCAATATAACTCTGAAGTTAAAGGAAGCAGCTTAGCAATACAGTTACCATGAAGCTAAGCGAGACAGCTACCCTAGATTTGCCTCTGTGCGATGTGAGAACGCTGTGATATTGCTCCGCAATTGGATGATTAGGATTCTCTGAGATTTTGCAGTGAAATTAGAGCAACTTGAGATGGCCTTTCACATATTACATTGCAAATTTCCAGTGGCCGTGGAAATTTTCGGAGTATCTTGCATGTGCCACTAAGATCAAGCGGTGTGTCTAGATAACTCTTTGCAAGCAGTTTATTCTGACTAGGCGAGTCTGAGCTAGTAAAAAATCCCCACCCATGCTTCGAATTGAGAGCATTTTCGTATTGAGTTCGTATGCATAAATCCGTGGTGCTGTCGGGTCTGTCAAGACTCCGATCATGACGCATTCCAGACCTGGCGATTCGGGCGTGTGGTGATGTTAACTCCGGGAACTACAGCAATATGCTTGAGAGAGGCAGACCGAGAAGCCAAGCAGTTTCTGATTTAAGTATCCATTGTCATTTCTTGGCGCATCAATATATATGAGAAGAATACCTCTGGTGCTTGCTTTTCAATTTGGACGATCAACGACAAAGCATATTTGCCTTTTTCTAACCAAATACGAAACATTCAAAATGGCTGAAGGTTTCATGGCTCCGCCTTCCAAGGGACCACTCAACCGCTACCGAGTTCTGTCGCCCAACGCCTCCGTCCATGTTAGCCCTCTGTGTCTGGGTACAGCTAATTTTGGAGATAACTGGTGAGCGAATTCCATCTTTTTTTGATTCAGTAAATTTTGACTAACAGCAATGGCATAGGAAGGGCCTTTTGGGTAGTTGTGACAAGGACACAGTTGAGGGCATTTTGGATTACTTCTATGACCAGGGAGGAAACTTCATCGACACTGCCAATCAATACCAAGATGGGCAATCTGAAGAGTGGATTGGTGAATGGATGAAGAAGCGCGGTGTTCGAGACCAAATTGGTAAGGCATGTGCATCCCCGTCTGATTTCTTCATATCGTTGACGAGCAACTAGTCCTCGCCACAAAGTATTCGCTCTGTGACCGCGGGCCGTACAGAGGCAAGGAGAACACTGCCAATGCCACTGGGAACAATGCAAAGACGTTGCGCGTCTGCGTCGAGCGAAGCCTGGAGCGTCTTCAAACCGACTACATTGACCTGCTGTATGTCCACTACTGGGACTACCATACCTCCATCCCCGAGGTTATGCAGAGTCTCAACCAGCTCGTGACTGCGGGAAAGGTAATATACCTGGGAATGAGTGACGCACCCGCCTGGGTGGTCAGCAAGGCCAACCAATACGCCCGCGACCACGGCCTGCGTGGCTTTTCCGTCTACCAAGGCTTGTGGTCAGCTGCCGTCCGCGATTTCGAGCGGGACATTATTCCCATGGCTCAAGATGAGGGCCTCGCCTTGACTCCATGGGGCGCTTTGGGTCGAGGAAGTTTCAAAACTGAAGAGCAGCGAAAGGCTGATCCTGGACGAAATGCCACGGTTGGCACTACAGTCCAAAATGAGATTACCGTGGGTAAGACATTGGCTGCCATTGCTGAGAGAAAGGGCACTCTTCCTACAAGCGTTGCACTGGCCTATGTCATGAAGAAGTCTCCCTATACTTTCCCAGTCATCGGTGGCCGAAAGATTGAGCACCTCAAGGGAAACATTGAAGCTCTGAAGCTGGTGTTAGACGAAAAGGACATGAAAGAGATTGAGGCTGCTATTCCCTTTGACCCAGGTTTCCCCCACACCTGGTTGTACATGGGTCCTCAGCCCGAAAATCTCGCTGACGTATGGATGATGAACATGGCTGGGTATTTTGACCACGTCCCAAAGCCCAAGGCTATCGCCCCCTACAAGGATTAGATTGTTGATGGTCAAACATCTCTACTCAATGTTTTAGCTGTTAGTACTGAATTCAAGTCTATTGACACCATCCAACTCCTGGCAACACAACGTCTGCAGAGAGATCACCTACTATTGCGGTGCCACTGTAGGGTTTTATTTTTGATCAGGTGCACTGGATATGAACCTCCAGTATAAAAGGTGTACGGATATTTGTCATTGATCCGCAAAATGGGATCGAAATTGATGTTGAAGATGGTGCCTTAACTGCTGTTTGCGGGGGGTGGCCTGCAAAAACTGCCCTTAGTCTAACAATGCACCAACAGGCGCAGCCAAGGGATAATTTTTACAGGCACCATTTTATTTGATGTCATCCTGTATCAAGCAAAAGTCAAGAGCAGTAAAAGTTAAAGTCGATGGGAAAATGAATAATTTCCGGCTCTGAAGCGCTACGTCCCTGCCTGCCGTCATCTCATCCAGCCTCTTAGTTGAGCCACTGTTTTCGTGTTTGCCAGCGCATTATGCGCTAATTGTGCAAGGCGGCGTGTGGCTGTGGACCATGGACAAGTCTATGGTCGCACATTAGGACCACTTCCCAGAAAGTGCAAAAACGCAATTGCAAAATGCACATCTGCCAATTGACTTGGCCAATTATTGTAAAAACAACTATAATAACTACTATAATAACCGAATTATTAATTGATCTAGCTACTATAATACCTATTGCAATAACCGACCGGCTAATTGACCTAGCTGCTGCAATGGCTGTTGTAATAGCTATTGCTGTGACCTATCGACCGATTAATTGATTAACTAACTGATTGACTGATTGACTGACTAACTAGCTGACTGACTGACCTACTGACCGACTATAATAGCTACTATAGTAGCTATTGCAATAACTAACCGACTGACCGACCGACTGACCAACCAACTAACTAATCTACCGACTTAATTACTATAATAGCTATTATAGTAGCTATTGCAATAACTGACTAACCGACCAACTAAATAATTGACTAATTAACTAACTAACTAATTAACTAACCAATTAATTAATTAACTAACTAACTAGCTAACCTAGCTATTATAGTAGCTACTATAGTAGTTATTATATTGGATACTTAATATATTAGGCAAATAGGTTATATATAATTAGCCTTTTCTAACAACCCTCACAGCCTTTGCATTACGGTAGCCCTTATATGACAAAACTTACATTATAGTTGCTAGGTTAGTTAGTCAATCGGTCATTGCAATAGCTACTACAGCTGCTACTATGGTAGCTAGATCGGTAGGTCAGTCAGTCAGTTGGTTGGTTAATTGGTCGGTCGATTAGTCATTATAATAGCTACTGTAGTAGCTATTGTAGTCAGTCAATCATTACAATAGCTACTGTGGTAGCTACTGCGGTAGCTAGATCGGTAGGTCAGTCAGTCAGTCAGTCAGTCAGTCAGTCAGTCAGTCAGTCAGTCAGTCAGTCAGTCAGTTAATTAGTCAATCAGTCGGTCAGTCGGTCGATCAGTTAGTCAGTTAGTCAATTAGTCATTGCAATAATTGCTACTGCAGCTGCCACAGTAGCTAGGTCGGTCGGTTAATTAGTTAGTTGGTTGATTAATTAATTAGTCAATCAGTCAATTAATCAATTGATTGGTCGGTCATAGCAATAGCTATTACAATAGCCATTGCAGCAACCATTGCAGCAGCCATTATAGCAGCCATTGCAACAGCCAGGTCAATCAGCCGATCAATTATTATAATAGGTACTACAGTAACTAGATCAATCAATAATTCGATTATTACAGTAATTTTTATAGTTATTTTTACAATAATTGGCCAAGTCAATTGGCAGATATGCATTTTGCAATTGCGTTTTTGCACTTCCTAGGAAGTGGTCCTAATGTGCCACCATATAAGTCGGAAGTCCCGTAGACAGCCACTAATCAGACATGTTCCATACTACGAATCAGGCTGAGGTTCAAAGCTCAAGAGCCTGCTGCTTATAGGACAGGGCAGTTTAGCCCCGCATGCTAGTTCAAAAGGGCTGCATTGGATTAGTAGCATAGCCCCAAACAACCATGTTGGCGCCTGAAAATGTGAGGCTTGTTGCGAAGCCTTGAGCTATATGATGACATCGTCCCCGCCCCCCCTTCTCCCTCCCCAATCCAAACATTGTCGACAGTACCAGTCATAAATTGAAACGTCGTTCCTGGCTTTTGATTTCCTCAATATCATTGGGTGCGAGCAAGCTCCAGCTCGCACAACAAAAATGTCAGGGTTCGAGGTCGCCGGTCTGGTCCTTGCTATTGTTAGCATCAGTGGTGAAGCTGCTAAGCTATTCAGAAGCTGGCGTCGCAAGAAGACAGAGAGAAGGCAAGAAACTGAAAATAAAAAGCTTCAAGGTTATCTAGATGGTAGCGGCCCCGCTATGCAAAACGAATATGAGAAGCATTTCCAGCTACTCGGGCGAATATTCAAGCAAGGAGATGGTGCGAGTCCAGCATTTCGCTCAAACAAAATTTAACAAACTGACCCTCATAGATACTGGACGAGAGAAGCTCAAAGACATTCTCATTACGATGCAAGCCGGGTATATCTCACTGATAAATCCGGAAAGCAATGGGCGCGACCTTTATCATCCGTTCCACGACATGATTTTCGACAAGACAAAATCAGTCAAACGCAACACAATTTCAGCACTGAGTGAGCAATACCAGCGTATATTGCAAGCAAAGCGTCCTCTACCAGCCATCGCCGGGTTCTCAACACAACAGAGCGCAAGCAATCCGAATTGCAGGTGCAACATTAAATTCGAAGATCATTCATTTCGCAACAGCCGTTACGTTTGCGAGCTTTGTGACTGGAAGATTTCGGCTGACGAGTATACAACCTACAAACAGCGCTACGATCAGGGGGTACAAAATTACGACATTGCCACTGACGTGGTCAAAACAATCGAGTTCTTGCTCGGCGGCGAGGACCACCTACGTGGGCCGCTTCTTGAAAAGTGGTTGACAAAGGATAAAAAGAAGCTCAATTGGTTTCAATTTATGCAAAAGTTCCACTATCACGGACCAAACAAGTTTGGGAGGACAACATCCGGTTGGAGATGCGGATACTGCAATCATCGTCCCATCTTTTTTAAGCTCCAAGAAATGGGCAATCACGTCAAGGCCTTCCATTGCTTAGAAGACATCAGCTAGAACCGGGAACAATAAACCCACTGGAAAATAATTGTCAATCGGCTGTGACGGTTATTCACTGGTCGTTGGGTCTAAATTACAGGGCTGAGTGTGGCGGGACAAGCGCCCCTGCCTTAATTCATTTTTCCCCTGTCCAGGGTCATCTTGAACTTAATTATGATGTCAAATGTGTTTTACACGTTAAATCTCTTTTCGCTTGGCTCGCGCAAATAAAGAAAACCCATGTAGCCCAGTCTAAGCTGCGTTCTTGCAGTATCCTTGGAATCCTTTTAGCTGTAGTATTCATCGAATTCATCTCCACCCATATGGAAGCCAAAAGAGAAGCAATAGGGCGTGTTTGCCCACCCATCCATGGAATATGTGGTCCGTTGTTAAGATTGATAGGAACAATATACTCAGGGAAGGCAGGTATACGCCGCCAGTTGCCACTCGGTGAATTCCATTCCACAGAACTAAGTCCGTCAAATACAAGGTCATTATCAACATGGAAATTCCACGAAGCCAATGTCACGAAGGATATAATGGGTGCTATCTCATCCCGCAAGGGACGTTCGTCTTTTGCTGCGAATTGCAACAGCCAAGGATGTGGTAAAGTCACAGATGTTCCAAACTTGTAAGATTCGTATCGTGCAATTTATTCATGAAGTGTAATAGACTATGTACAGGCTCGCTGTGGTGAAGAAAGATCTACTATTGAAGAAAATACTGCCGCCTCAATGATTGGTCGAGCGTTATTTTCTTTGTCAGGGCGCATCTAAGCCTTGGACCCGTAGGTGATGGGGTAAACGGGATAATCCCAGTCAACGGCTCCGGACAAGAGCTTGGAGTCAAAGCCATCGGTGCCACCGCTCACATACAAAAATCGAGTGAAGGAGGCTTCGGTGTGGAAAGTGAACTGGGTGCTTGGAGGGACAAAGATGACATCGCCCTGGATGAGGGTGACGGCATCGTAGCCACTGACCTCTACATCGAGGCTTCCTTCCTCGAGCTGGAAGGCGACAGGCTGGCTCAGGTTCATGCTCAGGGCCGTCATGTTGGACAGGATGGGGCTGAGGGTGACGGTTCCCATGGAAAAGTTGCCGCTGGTCTGCTGCTCTCCCGCAAGAGGAGCAACGAGCTGGTAGCCGCCGCCGATGTCGTTGAGGTACTTGGGACCATAGTTCTTGGCGATGAAGTTGGGGGTGGCGGAGTCGGAGGCAAGGGTATTGTTGCCGTTGTGCCAGTTGCCTGAGCCAGCAGTTCCGTTGACAAAGTCGCGGCGGGGGTTGAAATCGAGCTGCGAGTAGACATCGAACGTCTGGAGCTTGGCGATGGTCTCGGCGTTGGAGCCGGCGCTGCTGGAGTCTGACACTCCGGGAGCATACTCGGCGCCGGTGGAAGAATTGAAGTCGCCGTTGCCAATGGCGATAAACAGCTCCTCAAAGCCACCAGGCTGGATCACACCCGTGATCTGGGTGTCCGGGTCCAGGACCTGGAATGTGTGAATGGTGTTGTGCGGCACAGCGGCATAATCACCGACGGTCAAGAGACGACCCTGCTCGCCTGTTGCATTGGTCTTTGCCCAGATCTGGATGCGTCCCTTGCTGCAGTAAAAGTTCTCGTAATGTGTCTTGTGAATGTGAGGAAGAACTCCAAGGGCCGTTGAATCGGGAGCATTTGTTTGCATCAGGGTGAAAGCACCGGCCGAGGCATTGCCGGTAACGGAGAAGCGGTAGATTTGAGCGCCGACAACGACAGATCGGCCATAGCCCTTTCGAAGTGCATATGGCCTCGTCTCCAGTGGGGCCTCCTCGACGAGAAGGGAAGTGCTATCACGCTTAGACGCGGAGAAATCAAATGAGGGCGCGGCAAGTGCAAGTGAGGCCGCGCCGGCAAGCAAGAGATTGGCCTTCATGGCTGATGAGGCTGAAAATTGCCAAGATGAGCTAGTGTGGAATGAGTAAAGGGTCGGAGAGCTGCAGAAAGAAGACTAGAAAGAAGAAGGATTGGCCTTGTCTTAAACACTAGTCAGTGGAGAGGGAGATCTCTATTGTTCGAAACAATCGATGGTACAGAGTATAGCAGCAAATATTCCTCAGCCGCGGAAATATGTTTTGCACCCTGCACGATTGCCTGCCGATTTATGTACCTTTTAAACTTTCAAGACCCCTTGCTGTCTTTAGCGTTTTCGTAACATGGCCCTTGAAGTGGCACAGGCCTCGGCCCAGGCCAAGGACCGAATTCCGACCAACGTGGGACTGGCAGCCAAGCATTGTTATGATCCATACCATGTGGATCGAGTTTGTTTTCGTGTTTGGTATTTCAAGCGATTTACCTGACTTCACATGCCGCTCAACACGTGCTGCGTGGGGGCCGGCGGGAGGCGTATGCCGTCATCACTTAAAGTGATACCCGATTGAGATTGTGTTGTGATACAGGCTTTGTGGCCCACCCCAACGGAACAAGGCAATTGTATTGGAGGGAATCACGATTATCCATTTTTATAATTTTCCGAGCCAGTCAGGGGTATGCGGTATATAAAGTGCTGGCTTTGGTGTACACGAAAGGCCTAGGTGACAGAGGTGCGAGACTAACATGTTCTGCTTTGCAGAATTACGGTGCAAGGCTATCCGCACGACTTGATCACAGCACCTTGACGCCGTTTAATCGCTGCTTTATCTCTTCCGTTGCATCAATGCTCTGCGATAACAGTGGAGGGAAAAATACGATGAATATTCCGACCCTTGCAATTCAAGGTCAAGCAAATACCGCATGCCGACTCTTGTGGACATTCAGCCCCATGCCGCTTCCCTGTCAACAGGAGCACAGATAGGTTTTTCTCCCGTCTTTCTCCCGCTGATCTAAGGCAAATCCCCACCTGTTCGACGCTGATTGATTGAGAGTCGGACAATGAGCCTCCGCTCCGGGAATTCCGACCTCGCACCGGCAATTCCGCCCCACAAAACAACACCCATCCTCTCTAGATCGTTGATCCACCCAGGCCCATGACGCACGCACAATCAGATGCCTCATTAATCCAAAATCTCCGTCAGGGTAGGATCGGCACCTTCATTTCGGTCTTTTTGCTGTCCGGCTTGGAAAAGATACAGAAATGTCCCACAGAACTTGAGATTCTGAAACGGTTGCGCGGCCGTTGGAGGATTTAGCTCATAACAGGAAACATATGTACAGCTTTGTAGGCCATTTCAATGAAGGCCTTTTCTAAAATTATCGCTTTGGATATCATTCTTATGCTTTCTAATGCTTCTTAATAAGTGAATCAAGGGACCCGCATCCGAATCATCTATACTTTCTCCGTCATGTCATGATTATCGAATCGGTACGATATGGTAATCTGAATCCAATAGCCAAAGTCGAATGATGGCTAGATATCGCGCCGGCATTGTGTTTGAACTCACGGTTTTGATTGGCTAATTGTTTAACTGAAGCTTTTATTTTGCATGAGAATCACGCGAGATCATCAGGACCCATCTCAGCCACTGCCGGCGGCTCGTTCGCACATTTGACGTATCTGACATAAACCACGGCCAATCGGAGAATAGCTCGAGGAGATTACGCAGCCGTTCATCTGCCGAATATTTTAGACATGGCTGTAGAATAAACGCGCAGTCTATTGGGTTGCACTCATTGCCCGAGACTTACACTCTGTGATGATGTGGATTCCCTGACCTCAAACTACGCTTAGCTCGATATGATTGCTGCAGAATGATTAATTTCTCGAGAACAAAAAACCTGATAAATCTGTGCTACTATCAAACTGAGATTGGTTAGAAGCAATCCTGATAAGAATTATTTCGCTATCACATCATTCCATTTTAGTGCAACCAGGCACGATTAGCGTGATCATTTGGTCGTCTGCAACTTACGAGATGAACATGGATTTGATACACAATCGCAGTATTTCTATCATTGAGATCAAATTTTTGAGTTCCTATTGTTATTGGAATAGGTTAATACAGTTACCTATAAATTATTATATTTTTTAATCTCTTGGTATAATTATCCTTATACTAAATTATTAACTTAAAGATTATATATAATAAAAACTTTAAAAATAATAGCTAATAATAAAAATAAGGCCTTTTTTAGATTATTATATATTAATTAATTTAGCTAAAATTAATATATAATAAAATAATAAATATATTTTAGTATTTTATTATTTAAAGTACTATAAAATAGCTTAATAAAATTAATTATTAATATAAAAATAATAATTTATAATTTAAAATTATTTTTATTAATAATATCCTTAGTAAATTTAATAAAAAAATAAAAAATAAAATAATAATATTTAATTAAAATAATAATATTAAAAATTTTAATATTTATATTAAAATTAAATTTATAATCTTTAAAATTAAGATTTTATAAAAGTAAAAAAATAAAATTAAGAAATTAATTAGTAATTTCTTTAATTAATAAAAAGAAAAGCTAAAAGCTTTATTTAAATTAAATATTAAGAATAAAATTAGACTTTAAAAATATTAAAAAAGGTTTTTAATAAAAATATAAAAAAAGGAAAAGTAAATAAATTAAATTATTTAATTTATTAGGTTAGCTAAAAAAAGAAATTAATAAAGAAGATAAAGAAGATAATTAATTAATTAGTTATTTAAATAAATATATAAAAAGAAGTGAAATTATAGTTAAAACTATCGGGGAGTATTTCTATTATGGGCACCAAAAATGGTATATCATTCCGCATGCGATCAGACTCTTCTCAAGGACGTCTAGAAGCGCTTTTACCAGGATATTCTATGCAACATGACAAAACTTTTATTGTTGCCACTTGGGCATCATAAAATTTCACAATTTTGTTCTAAAATCCGCAAACCTTCCAATGAGCAACGCTCGGCCTGCCAAAAAACAGAGACCAGCCAGAAATATTATTGCAAGAAAAAGGCACGCCAACGGTCTAGCGCCCATATTCTCCAGCATCAAACCGCTAAGTGGAATCGATAGGAGCAATGAGATGCCGACCGCAAAATTAGTAGAGCCTGTTGTGATGAGTTAGAATATGTTGAAATAACGCGCATCTTACAACATACCATAATATCTAGCATAGTCCTTAGGCTCACACGTTTTCCCGGTACACACTGATATAATCAGCTTAGCCATATCAAGATTATACAATAAGAGCTTACCTGGTGATAGGGCGTAGAATGAGCCAGAACAAACCCCCCAAAGCGCAGAATATGCGTATAACAGTGGCTTGGAGGTGGTCCCAAAGGGAATCAGGATGGTAGACATGAAGATAATGGTAAGAATCATGACAGAGATCATGACCCTCAAAGCTCCAAATCGATCGCCAACAAAACCAATCGTGAAGCGGCCAACGCAAGAACCTGCGCCCAAGATGGACAGCAACGTGTAGCCATCTTCGGCTGAAAACCCTGCGCCCGTAGCAATGGTCGGTAGGAGTCCGCCAATACCAAAAACCACGAACTCGACCATGGCGACTCCAACAGTAATGAAAGAGAAGGCAGGGGATTTGAATGCGGAAAGATCCAGGAGTTTCGTTTCCTTCGGCTTTTGATCTTGCGGACGGCTTGCAATGAGTCTTGGGAAGGGCAAGTAGCACAAGAAACCGAGACCAGTGACAACAGCAACCACCAGGGCGACAATTCTCATGGACCACGCCCACCCAAGTTTGGGCAAGGTTGAGCGAAGCATGATGGGGAAAATAATAGATCCGAGCGAGGTTCCCATGACGGCAATTCCTATGGCGAGTCCGCGTCGACGGGTAAAGAGCTTCCCAACCACGCCGATGGCAGTGACGGCGTCAATTCCAGTACCAATGCTTCCATAGACTCCAAAACAGAGCATGAACTGCCAATATGTTTCGCATTGTGCGAGCAGCAAGAAGGTAGTGGTAGTGGTGATGGCACCAAGCGCCGCCAGAACCTGGGGTCCATAACGATCCAACCAGGTGCCGATTTTGAAGTTGAGAATGAGTGACAGGAATAAATAAAGCCCACTGACCCATCCTACTTGCCCGACTGAGTAGTCGCTGAGCTGATTCAGGCTGAGGTATGATTGGATCGTGCCCAGGGAAGCCATGAAACCTACATGATGATGTGAGTAACCAACTGATAGACTTGCATACTTGAACGTACCAAATGACGGAATGAGAAACAACAGAGACCCTACGACGCACAGCCAAGCGCCGAAATCCGATTCAATGTCATCTGAAGTTGATGAGCCTCCTGATTCTTCATCATGGCTAGTATCGGAATCAGAAGCAGGCTCTGAGAGAGCCGTTATCCTAACTTCCGGCTTTGTGTCCAGTTTGGGTCCGAGTGAAGTTTGCATCGAAATTGCTTGCTGCTCTTGCATTACCACGGTATCAACACAGTAATGCTGTTTCACAAAGCCCTTGTCAATGCGACATGCCGCCGGAAAGAGGACGGCAGCATTTCTTTTCTATTCATCTACTACTCGTGGCACGCCAACCACTTCATTAGGGCACGCCCATGAAATTGCACCAGCCTTGTCGAGTCATCGACGCCCATGGCTTGTCAATCGTCAAGATCCACACCACGACATGGTCTTGTTGCGGAAGTTAATATGAGAGCGTGTCCACAATCATGGCATTGACGACGTCTAATTGGCTGATTGAGACGGGTGCGTGCTCCTAGTTGGCTCGGCTAGCGCCGGGAGGCTCAACCGCGAGATCCACCGACTCTAAAAACGTCATGTTTGGAGCCACACTTCTGTTCTCGTGAGAATCAGAGATTGATGGAATACGTAATAAAAGCCAAAATTTTGAGAAATCACAAACCATCGAGGTTGACTCCTTTTGTGAGACTCAATGAATTTGCCACGTGATTCAGTGATGGCGCTGCTACATTTTGAGCCGAGTCTGGCCACCCTCAAGTGGTCAACCTACCCTACATCTTCAGTTTCAGGGCTGGCCTTGGCCATCCAATGTCGGTTTCGCGCACAATTCCTTGGGGAATACATCCGTCTCTCATCATGTTGCGATAATAGCCGTAGTAACCATACTATTTGCACTGGATGCCGCAAAGTGAAGCATTTCGCTTTAATTCTCTTCCACCAACAACTATGTTGTGATTCAGGTTCTCCATAGGCTCCCTCAGCCGCCCCCGCTAGGTACTTTCCTGTGTTTAAGGCATAGACCCTGAATAGCTTCTTTGGTGTTGTTATTTTTTTCTGAGCGTCGATGGGGAAAAGAGAGTGGCTAGTTATGCTAATGTGATGGGTTGTTCGAGAGTTGGTTCAGATTGTTGGTTCGTGAAGTAAGGCTTTGTCCAGCCATTACTACCCATAGGCCCGGCGCATAAGTGAGATAGTAATTATGCTGGTTTTATTACCTGACTATAAATGCAGCGAGACTTGAACTTTATATTGAACTCAATTGTGTGGCTAGAAGTATGGAGCAGTTACTTCAAGCGCGGCAATCATAAGTGCAAGGATGATAAACAAAAATCAATGACGAGCGAATGAAGATGGAATGCAGCTTTATAATTAGTAATTGGGTGATGACTATGTCAATGCTAGGTTTATCTCCTTGAATGTGCGAAGGGAGGTCAGAGGTACTCGGTCCACATAAAAACACCTTATGAGTATTGATTTGCGATGATTATGACATGCTATTGGTTGCAATTTAGATCGGTACGTCTGACCTCCCTTCGCACATCCAAGGAGATGAAAACAATAGAATGCGATAAGATTGCCAAGGCACCCCCTCTTTTACCCCGATCTTATCCTAGCGCCTTGCACATGGTTGGCACGACGAGCCAATCACCGAGTAGAGAACTCGCCGGTTGACCAACGATATCGCGGCAAGGGCTTCCTATTTTGACATGGTCCACACTTTGGATCTGCAACTGACCGGTTTGCCATATCTCGAGCACGTACCGAGGCATCAAAGCATCGATGTGGTATTGTGGACCTGCGCTCATTGGATATACTATTCCGCACAGATGCGTGACTGTCGCCCACATGATAATGAGGAGAAATCATGAACCAATTTTTGGACGAGCATCCTCATCTATTCCCACTTCGTGATACGAACCTTTTACATTACTCTGAGCTTTTATCGACTTTCTCACGGCTGCACCACCATGTCATCCACAAGCAACGTCAATGGCGCTTCAACCAACTCGGACTGGCAGACCCGGGCAGCTCAAAAGCGCGATGCGTGTCTGGCAGCGATTCCGGACGCCTGGAAGCTCGACCAGTCTATTTTGAGCAGATTGAGTCAACCCTTGGAGACGTCCAAGAACAATTTGATTGACTCGGATATTGTGTCTCAGTCTGGAATCCTGACTGCCCGCGAGGTTGACATAACAACCCTTTACGACGTCTCAACCCTGATTCAGAAGCTTGCATCAAAGGATTTATCAGCACTGGAGGTCACTATCGCATTCTCAAAAAGAGCTGCCATTGCACAGCAGCTGGTGAGTGACACGGGCTGTTATCTGCGCGGACAGTTTGCGAGCTTACGCTTGGAAAATTGCTAATAAATGTTACCAGACGAGCTGTTTGACCGAAACCTTCTTTGAGAGGGCACAAGCTCGGGCGCGACACCTCGACAGCCTGAGAGAGAGTGGTACTATAGTCGGCCCACTCCACGGATTGCCAATCAGTATCAAGGACAGCTGCCAAGTTGCCGGCACACCTGCAACCTTGGGTCTCGTGGCTTACCTCGATCACCAATCCGAAAGCAATTCCGCTTTTGTGGAAATCTTGGAGAAGCTCGGCGCGGTTCTCTACGTCAAAACAAACATCCCGCAAACAATGATGGTGCGTCCTCGTGAATAGGTGCTGTAGCGCCGTCTAATGAACGTGATAGACAGCAGACTCGCACAATAACGTTTTTGGCCGAGTTCTTAACCCATGGAATACGGCTATCGGCGCTGGAGGCTCGAGCGGCGGTGAAGGTGCACTGATTGCTTTCCGAGGATCTCCGCTCGGCATTGGGACCGATATTGGAGGTACTTGGCTTGGACACATAGTAAAAAACCTGTATCAAGTAAAGCTGCTGACCTGTCACCAGGCTCTATTCGAATTCCTTCACTGTGCTGTGGGACGTATGGATTCAAGCCCACCTCTAACCGATTACCTTACGGCGGGATGCAGGGATGCAGTGATTCGGGCATGAAAGTTGTTCCTGCCTGTGCAGGCCCGCTAGCCAACGATTTGGAAGGTTTGAGGATTCTAGTTGATGCTGTAATTGGAGCGAGGCCAGCAAACTTTGATGCAGCCGCTTTCGATTTGCCTTGGAGACAAGTGGGAAGCTTCCAGTCGAAGCTGCGCCTGGGGATTCTACCCGAGGACCCAGTATTCCCGTTGCACCCACCGGTGAAGAAGGCCCTGGCAGACTCAGCGCGGGCGCTGAAGGATCAAGGCCACGAACTGATTCTACTGACCCCAGATGAATGCCAGATTGCTTACGCCTGCACGGTGCTCTGGCACATTTTCGCCCTAGACAACACCGGCGATGAGATTGTCAAAAGTGGCGGGGAGCCAGCTGTTCCATCAAGAACGCAGATAGAATCCGAATCTCGCAAGCTCTACAAGCTCCTTGCCGCTGAAATGGAGGATGTTGCCGCTGTCCAAGGATTGAAAAAGCTTTCGGCACTGAACAAGAAAAAGGCGGCTGTTGCGGCAGCTTGGGGCTCCATATGGTCTCGGCACCAACTCGATGCCATTGTTGGGCCCGGTGCCCAGAATACGGCAGTGGAACACGACATGTATGGCCGGCCGCCTTACACCAGTCTTTTGAACCTTTTAGATGTGAGCATCCTTCTTCAATGGCCTTCGTACTATGAAAACGAGATTAACATTGCCTTAGTATCCGGCGTGTGTTATTCCGATCAAGAAGACCGAAGGGTATTTTCCAGAAGGCGAATCTTTTGTGCTCGGGCCTCGTCAAATTGGACCTCCTTGTTAGTGATAATCCTTGACTTGCAGTTTCATTTTGCTAATGTGTTTCAATTTATCAGACGATGCTAATCTTTCGAGAGGAGCCCCGTGCTCTTTGCAAGTCTTTACTAATCGCATGAGGGATGAAGAATGTTTGGAAGTTTCCAAGGTAGTGGATGAATGCCTGAAGCAAGGAGGGCTTAATTGAAGCCCGGAGGGAGAATGATTGGGTTTTTCAAAGGAATTGATCCCATTACGCCATACATTTAGTTTCGCCAAGAAGCATTATTCCTGCTTTTGTCGCATATTTGTGAACTGCAATGTTTCTCTGAGAAGTGTGGTTAAATTGGGAGCGAGTATCCTCTAAGGGTGGGGAATTCCGAATCCAGGAGCAAGATACAGGTGGTGAGTTCAGGACTACTCATATGTCTTTTGGTCGAATAGGCTGCCAAAAATGTAAGCCTCAGCCCCCTTCGGGAGTCGTGTTGCAGGGATGTGCGGTACTAATAAGGCCTGGATGCGATCTTTGTGGCATGTCGGTGAGACAAATTCAGGGGATTTATCCATTGTTTCAACTGGACAATGTGCGTTGTAAGTTGGCCTGTAAATACAGGGCTTGTGGAAAACATGCTTAAACCCAGCCTGCCTGTGCAAATGAACTGACATATTCTAAAATGTGGTGAAAGCTATTTATAGCATTGATCTCGTATTCCGGATGCATTCCTGCCTACTATGGCCTGATCTACTGCAGGATAAGCAAGGGACCTTTGCGCTGCTGGTCTCACCTCTATGAGATATAATTGGCTCGCATCGACCTCTTTCGTGCCACCTGTCAGCACGCTGAAACATGGAGGAAAAAGGGACAGCTTGTGGACAAGAACAGACATCTTCGTTGTTTGCTTTTGTTTTTCGTAGTTGACAGCAGCCTGGTCCCTGAAAGACTCTAGGCATGAATGCAATACAGAGAGCACCTTGACATTTGGATAGATTTCTTGTCCCCTCTTCCTAACACTTGCACGACATATCATTTTGGTGCACACAAGTTAACGCAAGAGCTAAAATGACAGCCGCAACCCGAAACGATGCGGTGGATTCCCAGCCCAATGCACGCTTGCTATCCGCTCGAGTGGAGCAGAGTCATGACAATAGTGCAGACGTGGCTGATGAGGCAACGCCTATGGCGCTAGCTGCACCAAAGAGGAACCAAAACTCCAAGAGAGCCGTCTTTGGAGCATGGGCCTTCGAGATATTCCTGTTGGTCTGGAGCATCGCCATTTTCGTCGCCATCTTGGTCATCATGGCGTGCTATGAGAAAAAAGAGCTGCCCAACTGGGGCCACACTATCACACTGAACGCGCTGGTTGCCGTTCTGGCAACGGTTCTTCGCGCTAGCCTTGCGCTTATAGCTTTGGAAGCAGTGGCTCAGATGAAGTGGGACTGGGTTGCTGAACGACCTCGTCCCATCCAGGATATGCAAATATTCGATGATGCATCCAGAGGTATCTTGGGATTAGTCGTACTCTGTCGGCTCACGCGGATGCGCAAACCCTGGGTCATATGTGCTATTTTGATCGTCATATGCTCCTTTGCTGTTGGCCCGTTTACACAACAAGCCATTCAAACGTACGAGTGTATGATAGAGAGTCCTCAATCTGCTAGCATCACGGTAGCACACCAAGACAGCGAGGGTGCAATATCTTTGAACGAAAACCAGAACCGGCTCGCGGTCAATCTACAGCTACGTGTCGCAACCGAAGACGCAATCATTAATCCATCAGAAGACACCGACATCGGAAGTCTCTTTGACTGCTCAACAGGGAACTGTACATTTCCAACCTATGCCGATGGAGAGGACTCACCACCAGAGGATTACATATCTCACGCTAGCGTGGGTTTTTGCAGTCGCTGTTTCGACATGAAAGATTTGGTGGTCGGACCAAGGTTTAACGCTTCTGCAAATACAACCGGATATAGTTTCCCAAACTCTTCTGCGCCTTGGTTTAGTAGTATCGGCGTTCCGACCATTAACATTACAAATATCAGCCCTGAAAACGGCTACCCGTTAGCTGTTGGCTCAAACAATTTGACCTGGGCGGAAAATGCAACCACAAGAGATGTTTTGAATCGAGCTCGATGGGACGTGGCTTCTTTTTCGATGCTTATCAACAGCCAGGCAGACTGTAAGAACGACGAGGACACGATCAAATGTTTTGAGAACTCTGGGTACGCTAGTGCCTCTTGCACAATATATCCCTGCCTGAGGTACTACAGAGGTAGCGTGAAGAAGGGTGTTTTGTCCGAGACCCCTGTTCGTGATGTCCCTTTGAGGTCTCAATACGCTGGAGAACTCTTGAAAGGATGGGCTGACGCAACCGCCGACGAATGGGCCGGAGTTCAACAACCATGTCTCGTGAATGGTACTGTTTATGCATCGCACAACATGTCGACCGCCGTATCAAGCCTTGCGCCCAGTGCTGTATCCAAGGTTGCTACCCACGCAGAAGACTGGGCAAGTGAAGATCCAAATGAACGGGCTAAATACAGAAACATCACTGCGCCACTGGAATGCATTTATAAAATGCAGCCGCTTTCTCTTAGACTCTTGGCCGAGTTTCTGTCCATCCAGTTCAATCGCGCTTGTGGCAAAATAAGTAGCGTGGATTGTGGCGACGCGTGGTATTTAGCCGCCCTAATTAATAACGGCACCGCGACCTTTCGGACAATTGATCAAACAATTAGTTCCTTGGCATTACGACTCACTAGGGAAATCCGGATGAAAGGGTCCGGAAGGATGGACCTTGTCGAGGGTTTGGCTGAGAGGACTGCAGTTTGCGTCCGGATACAGTGGGCATGGCTCGCTCTGCCAGCTAGCTTGTGCGCGTTGTGTATCGTGCTGGTCGGTTGGATTGTAACGCGCAGCTTCTTACACCGAGATGTGCCATTGTGGAAGACATCAGTTCTTCCTTTTATTCTTCGCAACCAACCAAAAATTCGGAACCTGAATCTAGGCGGGATTGCACAAGCTGCAAAAGGGTTGGAGATAAGCCTGCAAAAGGAACACGAGAAAGGGACATTCAAAGTTTTCAACAAGGGAGAATGAAATTAGACACCAATGAATTGCAATGGGAATGCTTGTATTGGCCTGAATCGTATTTCAATCATAACTTTAGTCGCAATGCGTGATTAGCAATGTCGCAGTAGTTTGAGCCATATGCTAATCGCGTTAGTAGATCACAAACGATGAGATAGACTCTAGACAAACCAATTCAGAACGAGAACGAGAACGAGAGTAAAGGACTCATCTAGCTTGATTCGAAAGCTAATCCACCTTGTAAGTGTTTAACTGGTGTCCAACCTTGGACATTATTGTCACGAATCGAGCCAAAACGAGAACGAGAACGAGAACGAGTACGACATTTTTGCTCCGCCACCATAGTATTGTCGACGCTTTTTAGAAACTATTCCTCAAGCAAACCTTATTGTGGTGGTTAAATAGATCATAAATATCACCGTATGTCTGCATTGCCATCATCTAAAGTCTCCTCACTGAAGCTCTCGCAGCTCTGCTTATTTTACACAATGCGTACCCTCATCATTCTCTCAGGCCTGATGCATGGCGCCCTATGCCTCGCAAACCCGTCAATTAAGTTGACTCCTATAGTAAAGTACCCGGATCGAAGAGTGCTACACGTGCTGGTGTTAACGTAGCGTATAGTGCGAGATGATCGAAACGGCTCTGCCTGGCAAGGTGGCCTATCCAAATACGACGGAATATAACACATCGAACTTCTACTGGTCACATAGGCAGGATATGGAGCCCTCATGCATTGTCCGTCCCGCTTCTCCACAGGACGTTTCGAAAACCCTAGGGCTTCTGACCAAGAGTCGCAGCCCATTTACGGTCAAATCCGGAGGCCATACCCCGTTCTCTGGGGCATCGAATATCCAGGACGGAGTCGTTATTTCTCTGGAGATGATGAACGACATCCACGTCTCTCCTGACCTCTCCACCGTTTCTGTCGGCCCTGGAAACCGCTGGATCGATGTCTTTGAGGCTGTTACGCCACTAGGCATTGCAGTGGTTGGTGGTCGCAGCCCTAAAGTTGGCGTTTCTGGATTCCTCCTAGGAGGCGGACTTTCATTCTTGACTGGCAGACGAGGTTTCGGATGTGACAACGTCCGAAATTATCAGGTCGCCCTTACCTCCGGCAAGGTGGTGGATGCCAACCAGGAAGAGAACCGGGACTTATTCTGGGCCCTCAGGGGCGGTGGTGGATCTAGCTTTGGCATCGTGACCCGGTTTGATCTCGAAACTTACCAGCAAGGTGACGTCTGGAGCCGGCTAACGGTGTGGCCAGCCAGCGAGGCCGCCAACGTTTTGGACACTTTTACCAGGGTCACAAAGGAGAAAATACACTCTGGGCAGGATCCAGACTCTCACATGATGTTCGGCCTGGCCTATGGCGCTGATAATGCCCTTGTCTCAAATGTGTACGGTTTTCATCTGAATCTTTCGTCCCCACACGCACCTGGTGGAGAGTTGGACACTATGGAGGAGTTTTCTCGACTCCCACGACAGCTCCTCAACGACACACTCGTCACCAACATCACAGGCCAAATCATGCACCTTTCCAGATTTGGCGATGGCCAGAGAGAAACATGGTACGCCACGTCTGTTCGTGACGGCCCGGAAAACAAGGCTTTTATGAGAGACATCATCGCTGCGTTCACCACATTCGCCGACGAGCTCAGAAAGGCGGGAGAAGCTCGAGGAACCTTTGTCAGTCCGGGCATAACTTTCCAACCCTTGACAAATCCTACACTCGAGGCCACACAGAAGAATGGCGGCAACCCTATGGGGCTTGAGCCTGATGTGTTTCCTTCCTACATAATCTCTGTCCCCATTACGTGGGCCGACCCGGCCCTCGACGAGGTAATTGAAACCCGGACCTCCAAATTCATCGAGGACTTGGATATCTTGGCCGAGAAGAGCGGCTTTTCGAACGGCTACAAGTATATGAACTATGCCGGGAAGTTACAGGACGTCATTGCGAGCTACGGCAAGGAAAACCAGCTTAAACTCCGAGCCATCGCCCACAAGTATGACCAGGAAGGTCTTCTGCAAGAACTCTGGACTGGATATTTTAAACCCTAAGAGTACGCTTATAGTCCGTGTATTGGGGCAATGATAGTAACGAAGACTGTTTTGTACCGCAGAAGCCAAGCTGGAAATATTATTTGGGCGACCTGTATATCCTGTTGACTGCTGTGAGAGTGAAATCAATACCTCTAAAGAGCAGATGATTATTGAGATGGTGCTGCCTCGAACCGAAATCCTCCAAACTCAAACCATTGAGAGAAAAGATCCTCAAACCCGCATCAGTGACAATCCACCTAGTGCAAGTACAGTTGTAGCGCAGATCACAGAAAACATTGTACAATAATCTTACCGCGATATATGGCAACTTGGCTGCAAACTCGTCCGTGGTATGTTTGGCAACTAGATAGAAGCACTTCAATGCTAGTTGCAAATGCCTCTTCTTTTTTTTTTAATCCAGTAGAACAATTTATTTTACGTGAACAAAGAATATTCAATGCAAGCCAAACTGTAACAGCATCTTGATCTTATAGGTCTACAGAGTCCGGCTCATTGGACCTTCCCTCTCGAGTCTACAGACCAGATTTCCTCAATCGTACCGTTCCTATAGGCGTAGTAGACATCATGGAGATTGATTGTGGGATCGATATGACTAGGAATCATATGAATCCTATCGCCGATTTCCAATGAGGGTGTACCGTCATGCCAGTTCAAAGAACCGTGCTCATCGCCCAGAACACCGTACACGTATCGGGAATCGCTGCACTCTGATAAACCACTATCGGTCGGCAGGGACTTCAGTCCGCTGTCAATGGTAACTTGACGCTCGCCTTGCTTGCTCACGACGGTAGACAGAATAGTGAGGCTATTGGAAAAGAAGGAGCCAACAGCGTTGCGGTAGTCCGTGTCCATGAAAATGAAGGATCCGGGCTGCAGCTCAGTTACGCCGGGGACAGTGGCACAAAACTCTGCCGTTCCGGTCCCGCCTGTGGTGACGACGCTCATATTGAAGCCTTCTCGGCGCAAGGCCTCTGCAGTATCTGTGAGGATCTTCATTGATTCGAGGCACTGGGATTTGCGATCCTCGGCGTCGTGGATATGCTGCAGGTGGCCCTCGTAGCCTTGAATGCCGATAACACGAAGGTGTGGAAGGGTACGGAGATGCTGTGCAAGCACCAGAGCAGGAGCACCTGGTGCAACACCGGTACGACGAAGGCCAACGTCTAGGTCGACAAGGACGTCAATAGGGTCGGCAATACCAGACTGTGCCAGCGCATCGTTGATGGCCGTGGCTCCGACTTGGCTATCAACCACGATACGAATACCGCGGTGCTTCCGAAACAGCTCGACAAGTCGCTTGACCTTGGCTGGCCCGATGATTTCGCAGGTGATGAGCAGATCGTCGAAGCCCGCAGCTGCAATGGCCTCGGCCTCGCTAACTTTGGCCACGCATCCCCCCTTAGCGCCCGCCTTGACCAGCTTGTGGGCCAGCACAGCACTCTTGGTTGTCTTGAGGTGTGGTCGGATAGCCAAGCCCGTTGGTAGGAGACGATCCATCAATTTTTTGATGTTGCCCTCCATCAGGTCCAAGTCAACGATCATGGACGGAGTGTCCAGGCTGTCCAGCCTATCACCGACGGCTGGAGCATACATGGTTGCCTTCTCCGTTTCAGGAACAAAGTAACGACAACATGCGGAAACTGAAAATGGGGTTGGCTCAGGACTATGTCTCGCGGCGTCTACATATAGCTCCGTTGTGCGGTGCCAATGTAACGTAGCACACAGCGAAGCCGGGCTGTTGGCCCAATCTGGGGCAGATCAACCAAAACCGCCAGATGCGGGGCCAACCTCAATACCCCGCATTCGTGGCGATAAGCAAACGCCTTGCTCTACAGTACTCTTGCAGAAGCTCACACGGAAAACTGGTAATGTCGGGCCATGCATCTATTTCATCGCATTCTGTAGCCATCGCAACCTAGCCGTACATGGTTCTATGAAGAGCTTCACAAAATATCGTGATGGCTTGAGACCCAGCGGCCAGAACGGCATCCATGGCGATGAACGGATGAGGCTGGCCTTTCATAATATTGATGTCTGCTTTGACCCCATTTTCCTCAAGCTTTTGTCCAAATTGCTCACCTTCACTGCGAAGCACGTCTAGCTCGCCAAGCACCATGGTTGCTGGTGGCAGTTTAGCCCAATCGCCCGCCCAGAACAGAGGGCTTGCCTCTGGATTGGGCCAATCTTCCTTTGTAGACAAGTAATGATAGCGGTACCAGAGCATCTTCAGTGCCGGGAGTGCTGGCGTGAATTCATTCTCTTTCCATGAAACGTTGTTGCTGACGTCAGCCGTGTTGTCCATGACTGGCACCGAGAGCAACTGCAACAAGAATTGCGGTGATCCTAGAGTGACAGCTCGCTGACACATGATGGCAGCCAGATTTGCGCCAGCCGAAGAGCCTCCTGTAGCCATCTTAGTTGTATCCAAGCCAAGTACATTCTTCCCTTCTCCTGTGACCCAGAGCACAGCTTCCCAGGAGTCAAGCACAGCGGCAGGGAAAGGGTCCTCTGGAGCAAGTCTAATTGACATAAAGTTAGTAGAAATGCAGAAAAAGAAATGCCAACACATACCGGTAGTCCACAGTTACAACAACACATTTTCCCCGAGCACACAAGTGTGAGGCGATGACATTCTCCGTGTCAATTGTTCCCAACACCCAGCCGCCACCATGGAAATACACGCAAACTGGCCATCCTGCGGCAGGTCTCTCACCGTCTGGTGTAAAGCATCGAACTCTGACGTCGGGCCCCTGGCTTTCCTTGCGAGAGATGGAATAGTCAACGGTGCTCCCAACAGGATGTAAAGGCCCGCTTCCCGGAATGAGAATACCACTAGATCTCGAGGCTGCGATGGGCTGTAGATGCACTTGCTGTTTGTCATATATGTGTTTGTTATAAAATGCTGCATACTCAGCGTCGATGCGGTCGACAACCGAGTCGTGCAAAGCGTAAGGTGGTTGCGTGGCCATCGTGAGTTACTTCACCAAGCACTCTCGGACTTCCACTTTGGTGGTTTCCGGTGAGGGGGCGGATGGTTTTATACAACCCGGCCATCTCCACTCGCCACTCTCCGGTGTCGGCTTCATTTTATCTGCGGCGTTGATGTCGATTGGCGAGTCTGTAGACATGCATGTACGTCGCAATCGTCTCTTATTCGCGGCGCAGGCAGTCCTTCCGCAAACCAGAAAGGTCTACGGATACTCGCGTCTCGTTGAAGAATGCTTCTCCATACATAGCTATAACTGAAACCGAAAATAATACGATATAATTTTGAAATCAGCCCACGCGCCCTAGTACTGTAAAATCTGTTTACCAGCGTACTGTGTTGTACAAGCTTATTCCTAAAAAATAGCCTGAACAGCGCTAAAAATGACCTTCCCAAAAAGGACAGAGATAGGCAATGATAGGTATTTGTGTCAGCAGCTAAAAGGGCAGCGTTCCCCGCACGCGCTCCAACCTTTTGAATGTCCGTTAGCATAATGATCAAATGATCTCTTAAATCTTCATTATCAATATTCAGAAAAGACGTCACATTGTACGCCATTATAGTTACGATGGACAGAATCAAGGATGACGAGATTTTCACCGCCATTGACGATACAGAAACAAGGGATGCCGAAGATACGGCGCGCGTCATCGACCACCAAAGCGAGAGGGCTCTTTGTCGAAAGTTTGATCTGCGACTGATGCCGATGCTGGCAATCATGTGTGCGTGCCGTGCAACTCCAACAAATACCCTAAGAATTGATCAAATCTAATCCAGCTAGACCTTTTCAACGCCCTTGACAAAGGCAACTTGGGAAACGCTCAGACAGCAGGACTTAGTGATGGTACGACCAGAACCATCAATGCATTGCATCTACTGACACACCCGTAGATCTCAACTTCAAGCCAAATCAGTATAACCTTTTAGTTTCCATCTTCTTTGTCCCATATGTGGTATTCGCTCCATTCGTGGCAATCATGGGCAAGCGATTCGGGCCAGCTCGCGTCCTACCCATCCTCATGTTCACATTTGGATCCATGACATTGCTCGCCGCGACTGCCACCAACTTCGGCGGCCTGTTCGCATTGCGCTTCTTTCTTGGCATGGCAGAGTCTGGTTTCTTCCCACTCGTAATATATTATTTGACTACCTTTTATCGCCGCGGAGAACTCGCCCGCCGACTAGCTATATTTTATGCAGCATCCAACATTGCGAATGCGTTTGTAAGTTGCAGGCTGCCTCCTCTATTCCCTTCTGATTGCCTAGCCTTGCACTTCTTGCAACATTCCCATCCCGTACTAACCTTTCGCAGAGTGGTCTTCTTGCATACGGTGTCTTTCAGATCAAGTCAAAAATGTTCGTTTGGAAATATCTCTTCATCATTGAAGGCGCCGCATCAGTGCTGTTTTCTATTTTTGCTTACTGGAAGCTACCCCGCAATGCCGCCGAAGCGAGCTTCCTAAACCCCGACGAGAAGGCACTCGCTTTCCACCGGATTCAGGTTGATTCATCATCTGTTGTAGCTGAGGAGTTTAACCTCAAAGACTCGCTGCCCATATTCAAGCAACCAACGACGTTCGCATTTCTCCTCATCGAAATTTGTCTGGGTGTCCCAATTCAATCAGTAGCACTCTTCATGCCTCAGATTATTCAGCGGCTTCAATACGATACCATTAAAACGAACCTTTACACAGTGGCCCCCAACGTGGGCGGTGCTGTAATGCTGCTTATCCTTGCTTTCAGCTCGGATTTGCTCCGCATTCGGTTTCCCTTCATCATGTTGGGCTTTACGTTTACCTTCATGGGATTTATAATATACGCTGCTATTGATGACGTTCAAGCTCAGCTGAAACTGGCTTATTTTGCGTGTTTCATGATGGTCTGGGGCACTTCAGCGCCCTCTGTCATCCTGTCAACATGGTACAATAACAATATCGCACACGAAGGTCGCCGCGTTCTCCTAACGTCAGTCGGTGTCCCCTTGGCAAACGTAATGGGCCTTGTCTCAAGCAACATCTTCCGTGAGAATGAGAAGCCCAAGTACGAAACAGCACTAATCACCACGGCCACTTTCGGAGCTGTTGGGTGTCTCACTGCGGGCTTGCTAGGCAGCTATATGGTATTTGATAATTACAGGAGAAACCGCCGGGCTGGAAGGAAAACAACAGCAGCTGATGTCCCAACTCAAAGGCTCCGTGAAGGCCCCGGTGTTGCTGAGTTTCGTTGGATTCTGTGAATAATTCGAGCCTCTTGAATTGGCCCTCTGAGTACAGCGCAGTTAACAGTGACTCATCCCAAACGCTTTGGATATTTACCGATCATTTAGAGTATTGCCCACCGAAAACATATTCACCTTGTTCCAACACTTGTTCGTTTTCATAATGTCTGATTTGGTGATTCCAATCGTCTGCTAGTGGCTGAGCACCTGTCCCTTCAGTTCGTGTTGTGTTTTAGTTTATATGAGTCGCTCAGAGATCAATTGGGGAATTTATCTTCAATGTGGACTCAGCATCGTCGTCGTACTTTCTCCTTATGGCCTGGGCTGCAACTGGCATGTCAACATGTCGAACCGAATATGTTGATGAGCAAAGTTTTGGTTGAAAGGGTGCAAGTGGATGTCAATGCACAATGCGTCACGAAACTGAAAAATGACGGCAAAATTGGCCGTGGGGGAACTGCGCTCCATGTGCTTGCATCGGAACGCGACTGGTGGCAGGTTGAGGCAATCGGATACCTGATAGCCAACGGAGCTGCAGTCAATGCACGAGATGAACATGGCCAAGGTCCATTCAACATAGCTATACAAGCAGCGAGGTTATCCAACACGGCTAACCCGCGCATCTTGGAGAGACTTGTGCCCTTCCACATACTCCGCCTTCTCTTGGATCACGGCGCCGATGTGAACGCACTTGGCAACAAAGAGTTGTCTCCGCTCCACAACGCTTCGGATGCGCCAGTGATTATGCGGGAGCTTATCCGCCGCGGTGCGGATGCAGCTACCGGAATGAAAAGCCCTCTGTATAGCGCCATTTAGTACCGAAATCTCGCGACGTTGGAAATCCTTGTGCATCACGGCGTCAGCGACTCCCAAATTGAGCCGCGCCAAAAGTATGCCCTTGTATGCGCTGGACTTGTTTCGATGTCCACAGATCGTGGCTCGGTGCCTTTGGACTGCGCTCCCGTCGAGCGCGGAGCGAATTTGCATCTGCCAATAAACGATGGTAAAAAAACCATGATCCATTACTTATTCAAAAGAAGAAAAAAAGAAGAAAAAAAGAAAACCGCCAATTATAATATTCTAGATGCGCTGCTGCAAGAATCTAGCGTGTCTCGGGTCAACCTAGACCGTCGCAATCAACGAGGTCGAACTCTTTTGATGGCGGCGTGTTTTATGCGCTCGGATAGCCCTGCGTATGCGTATGACCAGTATGGGCCACAAGCGATGCCTCCGCCTCTGCTTATATCAGACTTGGGTGCAAATGCCGCCTTGGTAGACAACGAAGGCATGACGGCACTTCATCACATTCTAAAAAATCACCAGATACGAGAGCAGATGATTTTGGAGTTTATCAACCGCCACGAGATCCAGCCAACCATGTCAGTGAGAGACAGAAACGGACATCCGCTACTGCATTACGCACTCGACCGATCAACCTTCAAAGTGTGCAAGAATGCCATGTTGACCGCTACGGCCAGCTGCTTCGACCTCATTGCAGCGTCGACATTTTTGCTGTCAACAACGACGGTTAGACGGCACTTCACGTCATTAATCGGCGAGGTGACAAGAATGGCGTCAAGGGGCGCGACAGGACGCTCATCGAGTTCATGATGGCCAAAAGGCTAGATCCCGTGAAGGAGGACAACCGAGGGAGGAGCGCGTTGGATGCAGCAAGTGCCTGCGAGAAGGGCCATATTTTGGATATTTTGGATATTTTGGGAACGAGGTAGAAGGCTACCTTTCGATTGCGAACCGAACCATCTTTGTGCGCAAGGGCGCATTCCGAACGCCAACTCAAGTTTCCTAAGCAAGCCAACGTAAACTGACGCCACAAAAGTTTGCCAACACAGTCATCACTACCGGAGCGTTCGCATACTTTTGTCTTGTGACTTCAGTTTACCAAAGAATCAGTGTTTGGATTAGTATTACAATCAGTACCAGGATTATCATAAGAACTAGTACTCAGATTAGTATTCGTATTCGCGCACACGAATACAACAAATTCATTTTGGGACTGTTGCCATCTTCACAACCCCTTTACCCAACACCCGGCCCAGCCAAGCCTAGTTAAACACGGATCGCGCAAACATCAAGTCTTCCTGCCGGGCACGAAAATAAGGAACATCCTTGGCCTTTTCCACCGAAGTAGTCTGCAGGCGTCGTCGCTTCTTGGGCCGTTCCTCGAGGACGATGGACCGTTCGAAATCAATCAGCATGACCTGACCCGTCTTCTTGTCCAGCAGGACGTTTTCGCGCCGAACGTCGTTGTGCGCAACTCCCTCTCGGTGCAGCATCTCCAGCGAGCGCTCGACCTGCTGCCCCAGGCCCTCGACGGGCGAAGCGCCGCCCAGGCTGTCGCCGGCCCAGGAGAGGAAGAGCATGAAGACATAGTCGTCGTGAATCCCGTGGTAGTATGTCCGGCCGACGGTGCGGAGGTCAAGCTGGCCCAGGCAGACGGGGATGGCGGTGCCTTGGTACCGGCCAAGGCGCTCGTACACGGTGGCTTCGTGCTTGAGCTGGCCAACGTAAGACGGCACAGTGGCCTTGGCCACAAAGGTGTAGCCGTGGCCGAGCAGGGTGATTTTGAACAGGAGGCCCATAGCTCCTTCGTTGCCCAAGCACACCAGTCCGGCATCCAGCGTGCGTCGCAGCTGCGCAGAGAGAAGGTCAAACCACGCCGCGTGGCTCAGCGCGTGGTACCGCCGCCCGGGCGAGTCCCGATGCAGAGCCACGTTGGGGCATGCTTCGTCCAGCTTGTTTCCGTTCACCAGTCCGAGCAGGCACTTTTGCGTGCAGTACTGGCGGCTGGATTGGTTGGATTTCGACTTGTTGCCACGGTTCTTGGACGAGGATCCCCGTCTCTTGGTGCCGCGGCCGCGGCCGCCCCGTCGACGTCTCTTTGGCGATACCGGTGGGCGAGCAGCTGCGTTCTCTCCCTCGTCTTCGTCATCTGGGGGCCGACGAGATGTGCCGTGGTTGGCCGTATTTTCCTCAGCATCCTTAGATGGCCTTCGCTTACGGGCTTCGGTCTGTCGCCAGTGCCAGCTCGATCGATTGGCGTGGGTATATGTCCTTGGGCTGTAGGACGGGTCGTCCGAGTCCACATCTTGCATCGAGTTCTCGTCCTCTGGAATATCCTTCAGAATGGCCTCGTAGCCTTCGTCCCACTGTGGCAGACTCGCAATGGCCCGCTTGCGCTCATCCTGCCCGTGGTTTCGCGACTGGCCTGGTGGGCCGATGGCCATCAACGAAAAGGCCAGCAACTGGCTCACGGCCGTGCAAACTTCAAAGTCGTCTCCCATGGCCTTGGCTTCCTCCTCGGGCTCCGCGAGGTGGAAATACACGGTCCCGGGTTCCTTCCAATCGAGGTGCAGAAAGACCATGGCTTGCCCTGTCGTCAGGACGCCGTACTCTAGCCCCGCGTGGATCATGTAATGGTACGTCTGGCAGATGGCAGCTGTAACAAGCCTGTCTGCGTGGTAGTCAAATGTTCCCTTGATGTCAGTCGTGGGTGGTCGCGTAGGTCGGTTGACTACGTCTTTGAAGACATCCATTTCCTTCAACGCGCACCGGAGCTGTTCGGGGATCAGCTTGTGAGGAGCCTTGTACTCTTCAACAAAAGCCAAATGGAAGCTCTTCCCTCCTTGGTGTGTGTAGACGCAAATTTGGTCAGGGCGAAGCTGGTTCTTGTCCATCTTGTCCTCGGGTGGTAGGGTGAACTTAGCCTTTTGGTCCCCTTTGTCCCCTTTGTCCCCTTTGTCCCCTTTGTCCCCTTCACCTTCTTCGACGTCTTTGACATGTTCGTTAAGGTGGTTTTGGAAATTTATTCCATCGCCAACGTCAAACTCGTCGCAAAAGTGTTCTTCTTCTTTCAGCGCCTCAACGATACGAGCGACGTGATACTCCACAGCGTATTCAATGAAGCTCTCCAGCCGTCTCTCATTGGCGATGCATACACCACTAAGTGTGTTCCCAAGCTCTCGCAGATAATGTTTGCTTTTGAAGCTTCGTTTGTCTTTATCCACCCAGAGGTCGCATATTTTCTCGAAGATACCCTTTTGCTGGTCAAGGAAGTTCGACCATGGCTTAAGATGCGTCGGGCACAGCTTGTTTCGTGGAGTAGTCACAATCTTGCTCGATAAAGGAATTGGCATGATGTTGCCAGAGAGTTTGCTGTACAGCTGTACATGACATTCGCGAATATACTCGGACAGGGTCGTGCATTGCACCTCTTGTTGTGCCTCGATTTTTTCTCGACACTCCTGCTCAGCCCTTTGCCGCTCCTTCTCGGCCATGTCTAGCGCTTCGTGCTTTTCTTGCCGCTCCTTCTCGGCTTTGTCTAGCGCTTCCTGCTTTTCTTGACGCTCCTGCTCGATCAGGGCCTTCAACCTTTGTATTTCGTCCGCGGGGTCCATGTCTGGTTCTTGTCGAATAGTGACAAAGGCTGGTCGAGTTCAGCGACTGTGAGAGAGTGATGAGTTATCCAAGTCTGATGGCGAAGCAAATGTAGAAGAGGATTTCGTCATGCAAAAATCGCGAGAGCGGACGATCAAACGAGATGGAACCATCTTATATTGCTCGACCGGGCAAAAGCGATGTTAGGTCTGTGATTCATGTACGAGGTCGGCTCGAAAATATTGCTTTCCCTATCATCAAAACAATCGCGCGTTCAGGCGAGGCGAGCACTGTCAAACACTGCCAAGCTCCACTTAACTCGCTCATTGACAGTGTTCGTTCTGCATCGTCATCGAAAGGAAAGCCTACTGAGAGCACCTCTCAACTCAAGCCAACGACTGTCTCTCGCACAAAAAGAAGTTGAGGAGTGAATGTTTCCATCTATCGTGGACTACGACAAGACCGCACACCTACCTTGCCGCTTTCACACGCGCAAAGGGGGACGGGGTCAAAATATAACACAATACCACACAAAGAACAAAGACACCATAAATAATATTATTGTTATCTTAACTTCTTAGGAAATACCACATCATGGATTCATCGGCCTCTTTTGCCCGTTGCCTCATCGCAGTATTGCTGCACTCCAAGCGATAAGATCAACGCCTGGCGAGTTCTTCGTGCTGCCATTGATGAATCAATCCTTCTTTTCTTCAAGTGCGTTCAACCACAAGCCTGCGTCACGCAATGATATCCAGATAGAGAACATGAAAGAATTGTGAAGGCATTCATGACTTGTGATTCACTGCACGAATCAGCGTCTTTGACAGTGGGCGGACAAAATCCAAACGCCCCGTCACTGGCTCTCAATTACCTTTATTTACCTCCAAATTCCAATACATTGATTCTATGCAGTGAAACAGTTGTGCGAAACCAGATGGTAAAATCACATATGAAGCCGACCATCATAGTAACGAGGGCAACTGGATGAGAGTTCATTCACACATACGAAGACTTCATTTTTGATAACCGGGATCAAGTCCGCAGCTTATGCAATAATGTAAAATCGGAAACGTTCGGTTCATCGATCTCGTAAACTGAAATTTCCACCATGGGCCAAAAAAGCTCGCGTAATCTAGAGAATTGTGTGAATACTTCGTTGCTAGGAGCGCTTGGTATTCATCAACAGCATAAATCCTACCACAAGCCCTAATAGAAGGGGATGAGTGTCATTCATACACATAAATATAACCAGAAACCTTTCTCCTCAACTTATTATCACTCTCCATTTCTTTTGCTTGACAAAAGCTGAGTCTCTCCCCACTTGCTCCTCACTTTCGTTCCCTACCCTACAGGCTCCTGCAATCGCCCACGCCAGTCGCGTCCGGTGAAGTTCCACTCCCCAGAATTGTATCCTTCTTGTCCACATCTACTAGAATATCTATCCAATACAGCTTCAATTTGACGATTTGCTTACATTATACTAATATACATGCCTCATGGTGTGCACACGTCGCACGCATTCTCCCCAATCGCGGATTCTGACAGATCTGATGAACGGCGATTATGCCACTGAGCACTAAGTTGAGGGGCTTACCCATCAAATTTAATCAAAATAGGACTTTCATCTCAGATGGTATTACTATTCTCTCACTGGCCTAGGATATCCTAAAAAGTTGACTGCCGTTCCCTCCTTGACCCAAAGACTGTTTGGAATGATAGTGTCTGTAGTGTACGTCTTTTTGCTCCCACAATACTGTACCCAGCCATCTAGAGTCACATTCTTGAAGACGACGCTGTATTTCTTGTTCCCAACAAGACTGTTAGACCCCGGACAGATGCTCTTCATTGTGCTATCCGAAACGACCTGGCCTGCATCGCCTGGGTATTCAATTTCGAAGACGGGTTTTTTGGCCTGGATAAAGGGCTGATACAAGGCGCACTCTGAATATCGGCTGCAGCTTTCGACGATTGAAAAGTGCACGTAATTGATAACCTGCGGTATGATGCTCGGAGAGTTCTTGAGCCCCATGCTCATTCCATAAGAAGTGGCGGTTTGCGAAAGAAACTTGATGTAGTCAACAGCATCAGCCTCGGTCAAATTGAATCCATTTGCATTTTGCTAAACGTAACTCTCATCAGCTGCAGTCCTTCTGTGCGTAGGATTCCGGGAAGACGGGTGACTAATGTTGACCAACTCATGACTTACGTAGCCATTGATGTTGTCGGGATCAAGCGCATTGCATCCCTTTTTCGATGCCATGACAATCCGTTGCTTCATGATGCTTCGGACGCTGGCGCTGCGGATATCGAGCCATCGCTCGCGTTTCCATCCGCGAATCTGCTCCCCCAGATCGGACGGCTTAAACTTTTTGGCATCATCTCGCCACGATTCCCAGGAACCAGCGCTAAAGTAGCAAATAACCTTTTTGCCTCTTTTCCGCAGGGTACGGAACGTGGTGGCGCTATTGTCATAGAGATCCAAGTCCCATATCCGGACATCCGGAGACAGAGCCTTGCTAGTTATCTTGATGGGATTCCACAACACAATCTGCCATGATGCTCCAATCGACGGCTGCCATATATTTGCTCTGTTTGATAAGTCATTGAAAGAATCGCTCTGGTCCGTTTCTGTTGATACAGGGGTGGCCTCGGCCGGTTCGAGTCCGAAGATGGCGACACTTGCCCAAAGACTGCATGAAGCCCGCAAGATCCTTTTTGGTAAAACCATGGTGCTTAAATCAATATCGTAAACACCAGTGGTATTAGGACAGAAAAAAGCAAGAGTTTCTTTTGGAAGGACAAGGTGTAAGGGAATTTGGTGATGTCGTCGAATGACCGAGAAGCACGAGCAGCATTTAAACGGGCGATCGACTCAGACACCATACAATAAAGTTTCTGCAGTTAGGTGAAAATTTTATCCGGTGTGGATCTTCCTAAGATCTTCATTGACACGCTCTTCGTTAGATTGCTCCCACGATTCGAGTTTATAATTCTGCATGCCATGACAAAGCCACGCCCTCAGTGGCGTTCCGTGCCACCCACCTGATTCGCTAGAGGAAGAAGGAGTTATAATTGTGCATTATTATTCTTGGAAATCCGATAATTTGAAAAAATGAACTCATAGCACATTGTTCTGGGGGTTAACGCAGAAATCACTGTCAAGCATCAGATCCGTCAGCCCCATGTACATTAGACGGAAAGAAACCCCGAGCATTCCTTCGAAGAGCTGCTTACCTCTGCTACCAATACAATATTGTTGTCATGTGATCTTCTCGCTCTTCTATACAATCCAGTTCTTCCATTCATGTTCTAGAAAACGAGGTGAGACAGCTGACTAGTGGTTCACCACTCACAGCTACCCGCGTCCGATAAATACCATCATCTGCGCACAGCTGAATTTGAGTTGGCAAATGACAATGCAGTACTTTAATTTAAATCATATTTTACACCCTTGACAAGTTCCATCCCTGTGGGGATGCGGTCATTCCTGCCAACATTCCAACGCGCAAGCTTTTCACGCGATGCCACAGGTGGCCAAAGTATGTTGTGGCCGCCGAGGACATTTACCCATTTCAAATTTTCTGTTGTCCGTCACCATATTAATATTCATATGTGTGAATATGTGATGAATCGCTGCATTTGAGCTTTCACGAGGTAGAAAATTTGGCAACCTTGTCCCTCTCAAGATTGATTTAACTACTTGACTCCAAACAACCCACCTCACCTGAATCATCCAACATGACCTAACACTTCGCAAACAATTCCAAACAGGGCTTCCGACTCAGTTTTGCACCTCGCTTCCTGCGACAAGATTCCAAAGCCTGATCCATATATTTTGATCTTGTATTTGAGTATTGACCGACTCATCTGCATTCGTGGAAGGCATCGGGTGTGCTGGGATAGTAAAATATCCAGTAATCGGTTCCAAAAGTGCCGCCTCATACAGTCCAGCCAGTTGGCCGCAGACGTGCCAGATTCGACGACGGTTTGCGATGACTGTGTATGGTAGTCGGAGGTGCCTTCGTGGGATGGTGACCTTTTGAGCCCAGAGGTAGAGCGCCTTCATGCTCGCCACTGACGTTGATTCTTCACACTCGAGATATTCATGCAGCTCAAAAAACCAAGCCATGTGCTGCAGGATGCGTCTCTTCCAGAAGCCATTGTTCCCGTGAGAGGCAGAATGCACAGGCCATGATGCTCGAATGAAGTTCATCAGAGATTCATGGTCAAGATGGCAAAGTATCCGATCGGTAATTTCCTGTGGGAGCGCGCCAAACGGGTCGGATTTTACCTTGCCGCTCAAGTCCAGGTTTATGGGTGGCATGAAAAATTCTCGTCCAAGATCAGTGCGCACAAGAGAAGATGTCTCGGGGGTTGGCAAGGGCGAAGAGGCATAGTACTCCTCCCCAATTCTGCACTCCCACTCTTGCTCCGTTGGTATTCCATCGCTCTCATTATCCAGCGTGTATTCGAGGTCCAGGTTGTTGGAGCCATTCTCAAAAAGGGCCCTCATAACACCAAACAGAGCCCCCTTATGAATGAGGACAGGGCGATCGGACCCAGTCAGGCGCAAGCTTAGGATGCGAGCGCAGTCCCAGTGCAGCGGAACGATGGCACCATCTGTTTCATTTTCGGAATAGCAACCCATTGCCTCGATTTCTACACCTTGGCTGTTGGGGTCCTCGCCTTCGCCGCATGTCATTGATCCGTAAATATCATAGGACCCTGGCCCGGATATGAAGGCTCTTCAAAGGAAAAAGAGACGAGGTCAGCAAGCATACATTGTAACGCCCCGGGTAATATGAACCTACTTGCCGGTGGAGGGGTTTAACCCAAGAGCTCGGCAGTCGAGTAGCCATTCGATGTCTTGTGGGCGCAGGACCGTTGGGTCGTAGCCGTAGTCGCCGTCATCCTCGTCTTCGGATTCAGCAACATTTGTGGACTGGGCTTCTTCATTGCTGTCCCGATCTTGACGCTGCGGGGGGTTCTGGCGCATCTCCATCATCCTCATTACGCCAGAGCATATTGCGCAGTAGCAATCCCAGGTCCCTGCCATGATTCCTGTTCAATGGAGATGGGGATGAAGCCGAGATGTCTCCTGTCAATAATATCTGAGACGCCTCGGCGATGACTGCATTGGATCGTGTGGGGGCGTGGTGCCTGGGCTAGTCTCAATCGGTTGACGGAGCCGAGGCGGCGGAAATTAGCTGTCAGCGTCGACATCCCTCTCCTTACTCGCAATCCTCAAATGACTTGAAGCGTTGTGAACGGAATTCGCCATGCACGCAACATATCAGCGATGATGCGTGGAAACCAACCATAACGCCGGGCATTCCGTGTCTCCCACCACGGCCTGGAAGCGACCGGGCTTCTGCCTGGTGTCGAGGCTTGTCACTGCGATGCTGTGCGTTCTTGGCATAACAGCGAATCACTTCTCGCCTTCATCGCCCCAGCGCGAGCAGACATGTGAAAAAAGGCTTAGGCCCGTAACGGGACTTCTATGTGCTATTCAGGACAATGAAGTTGAGAAAAGGGAGGGCATGCGTTCATTTTTTTGGGCTGGCGGAGCATGTCGCTGTAAATTGATGCCAGCATTAGAAGTGTCCCAGATGAAATTCTTCTCAAACATGTTCTTTCAATGACTTTCTCACTATCACCTGCAGCAGACCGCAAAAAAACGAGTGATTATAGTGTTCCCGAATATCTATCATCCCCTGCATTCTCTCCCTTACTTATTGCTCAATCATCGCCGATATTGTGGTCCATGTGTACCTCTACCACTCGTCACCCTGACCACAGTGGCCACTCTTGCAACCCTCGCACAGGTCTCTGTGGTGAGGGCCATTATGCCCGCTCGAGTAAAAGGGCCTCTCTACCTCAATGCCATGCCATTTCTTGAGACGATATGAAATTCTGTCGGCATACGACTCGACATCGAGACGCGGGTGGCTGAGTCTGTTGCATGTCTTGCAGCGTTGATGGTAGACTCGTGCGTTGTAGGCTTGTCCCTCGTACTGCCTGATGGTGATGGCAATCATCTTGCTTGACCACCCGGGGGTGTTGCACTTTGGGTTGCGACAGGCGAACCGACCCATGATATTCGTGTCGTATTCTTTGGTGCACGTCTTACTGTCGTCGCTCTCGTGGAACTGAAAATGAAGATTATCATCTTTGAGCTTGACGGACACCTGATCATGTAGCTTGGGAAACATGGACCAGCTTTTGGGTATCTTGGGTTTCTTGGGCGGCATGTTGGATAGGAGGCGATTAAACAATGAGGGCATGAGGAATTCCGGGCTTCAAAGAGAGATGGTATCAAGATGGCTCTGATGCAAATCACCAAGACTGAGCCATATTGGAGCACCCAAATCGATGAAAGGAAGTAGAAGGAATAAAAAAGACGCAGCACAAAGAGGGGAAGGGGATGGTCTATCAGGTTTCATCATCTTCTCATGTGACTTCCATTGGCTTGGTCACCGGGGATTTCAAGCCAATGACGCAGTCTGAGGAGTTCAAACGAGATTGATTTGCCAGCAACTAAAACCATGATTACTTTTTGCAACGAGGCAATGTAGTGAATGACACCGTACTGTACAAAGTAAGCTACGTACCTCTGAAGCCACCTCCCTGACCATGGGAACGAGTCTCCGGGAACGATATACTGAGGTCGCCGCAGAGCAATTCACCCCCAATGTGAGTCTCTTTCAAGATCCTTTTAATCTTGAGCACTTAGCTTGTCCTCGGACACGCACCTGAGGTACAGCAGTGGTGGGTTGGGCCGAGACTGGTAGGCCTCCCGCATATGGACTGCGCGGAGCTAGTGGACTTTTGGTGCCACACCAATCGTAGGCCTTGTTGGCAAGGCCACCTCAGTAGGGAGGTATAGTGACATGGGAAACCCACAAACTAGGGAACATACGACCTGTGCAGCTTGTCGTAGCTGCTCGCCATAAAGCTGACAAGATAACATTTCTCACGGATTGGCGCCCTACTGACATTGGATGATGTGGCGAAATTTCATTCAAACAATGTATTTCAGCTATCAAAGTCGCCTTTTCTCGCATCTCCACGTGAATCTTCAATTTCTAGTCCCCAGAACAAAACTATTGTATCTTCCATATCCCTTTGGGTATCATGAGATTGCATCCAGGTATCTGGCAAAACCATTGCTGATTGACTCATAAATCCAAAATTTGGTATTCCCCTGTCAAACGGATATAAGGCGCCATTACGCTACGCATTGTCGGAGCGTCACTTCACTTTTGCCGTAGCCGTCAATGTAACATCCCCAATAAAGTTGGATAACAACAATATTATATTATGACTCCAGATTATCTCATTCTTTCCTCGCGAGAGTGGCAGTGTACGCGTATGCACCTTTCCGTAGTCAGGCGGTTAGAGCAACTTAATTCTGGCCATGAACTTGCCAACTCGGAATCCAGCAGAAGTCACTATCCCGTCTGAACACTCCAGTAAAACCTTATGCCTTTCTCGCAATCACCCAGAGAAAGGTTTTCTCTTCATCACCTTCCACCTCGGCCTTCTCTACCTCAAAGCCTTGTTCGGCAATGACGCTAATCGTTCCGTCAGCTCCGGGTCCCATTTCCCATACATGTATCCCCTCGCCCATCCATATATCCCAGACGCTTCCGGAATCGGGCTCATCTTCAAAGTTGGCCAGCAAACAGCCTCCAGGGCGAAGCCAATCGTGGGCTTTGCGAATCATTGCTGCCTGTTCGTCAATCGGTATGTGAATCAGGGAGTACATGGCGATGACGGCATCGAAGGAGTTGGACGGAAATTCGAGCGATGTCATGTCTGACAGCATGAAGTTGACCCTCGGCGCGAAAAGGGCGAGATTCCTCTTGGCGATATCCATCTGCTTTGGAGACAAATCATTTGCTACGACGGTAGCCTTGAGATTTTGAGACAGAATTGACTCCAAGATAGGAAATCCACCTCCGCAGCCGAGGTCGAGGATTTTGATTGGAGTGCTGCTTGATGCAAGCCGAGGAACCTTGGTCCGCAGCTCGGCAAGGTTTGAAAGTCGGAGGTGGTGGTGTTTTGCTGTCCATTTATTGTACCTCTCCGCAATAAGATCATATGATGCTGCATTGTGACCTTTTATGTCGTCTGGGGGGCATAGGACCTGCGAGAGCTCTGTTTGAGATGTCATTTTGCGCGCTGCAGAGACTGGGCGAGCACGTGTCTGGTTGTTGTTTTGGGGAAATGACTGCCAGGCTAGATGGGCCACCCGGTCGTGGTCTTGTCAGAATAAATACAGGCAGTTCCAGTGCATTACCGCATTCAACCGTTGCGCGCGCTTTCATGCTCGTCATTGTCTCAAAAATTAGCACAGCTCATTTGGTAGCATGTTGGTGGTCATGTCTCATCCTGATGCTTTGGGACCAGTCCTTAGATTGCTGCGCATACCTGGAGCCATTTCCATCCAGTAAGCCAGCACACGACGAGAAGCTTACCTGAATTGGTGTTAGCCATAATTTCACTCCGTAATTTCCCCGAGATGGCCTGCAAGCATCGCAAATGTCATCACGGGATAAAGAGCTCACATAACTAGTGAAGGGAAGGGAAGGACAAGAGCTGTGTACGCTTGACACTGATAATCCCCACAGCCCGCACACTCGCACCCCTGCAAAACCCAAATGTGGAATCCCCGATCTACTACACGAGCAGGAGAGTACCTTGTTTGTTGAAAGACTAAGAGAGATCGAATCTAGAAGCCAAGTTCACATTGGATTGTTGCAAACGGCGCCCCTATTAATTGATCGTTATCGACTTTCCCTTGTAAACTGGTAATGATGACTCGAGCTTCAAAAAGGCAGCAAATCAAATGTCAATTAAACTCTAGAATGAGATGATAGGCACGCTGGGACCCTTGTTCATGCGTAGCCTACCGTCCGGCTAGGAGGAATTTAAGAAAGGATTGAGTCCAAATAAGTGCACACCAATCATATCACATTCGGTTTCCCGTCTCATTGTCCAACTTGCTATTTGCTCAAAAAGGTCAGGGGTCTTGTGAGGCTCATGCTTATCACTGCAGCGGGGGGCTTGGGCAAACAAAGCCATCAACCCTGCAAGGCAGACGGTGTCTTCTTCCACTTTTCAACTCGAGTGTAAAATCCCAGCCTTTAGCAGCCAGCATGCGGCGAAGTCGCCATTCGGTTGGGCGACAATTCCAATCGACACCTGACAATGCCACATCTTTCCCCGCCAAGGAACCAGCTCAAACTGCAGCTGCGAAATTGTGCCAAGCATACACCGCCGCCACATATGCAGCTAAAGATATGAGGGAGCGCCCATTGCACAAGCGGCTAAGACAGTTTTAGGTCATATGGAGCGCCATTGCATCCAACAGCCACTCCAAACCACCAATAATGATGGGGGCCGCCGATAAGATTCAAAGCTGAAAATAGGCTACCACTCAAATCAGTCAATCATGATAAATTCCGGCCTTTCGAATCGCCTCGTGTCTGACTGTTCTCGGCTAAACGCCCCTGATCGATGCCTTTTGTCATATCACAAACGTGTCATTCTCCCAGCCCACTACGCGAGTAGGGCTGAATTAGCACCCAGCTCTGCATCGGTTTATAGTGCGGCAACAATACAATAATGCGATCCGCCCGCCGAGTCGCAGGCTCTCCATACATTCCAATTTCCAACATCATGGCCAGCCAGGCAAGTCGATCCACCCCATGTCGGGACCTGCTGACATTGGTACAATATTCAGTACCACGAAGCCCCAGAGGTGGCTACCGCACCGTTACCAGAGTGGTATGATACGCGAGACGCGTCTCCGTTGACTCAGATGGAGAACAAAGCATCACCAAAGCCTGACGAGGCGCACTACTGTATCGGCAACGATCTTATTCCACGACAGCCCAAACATCGATTTGGAATATTCTTTGTCGCACCGACTTTTTACATCATCGGAGCATGTCTGACTGCGTGCACTATCGGCCTAGCAGCTGGCGTAGGGGTTCTTGCGAATAAATACGCCGATGCCAACTCCAAATTCAAGGCTGCTGCATTTGTCAACAGTTGGTCCAACATCACCAACAGTTGTTCAGATGGCGACCACGATACGTTGGGGTGGAAATACAAATCACAATGTATGTTTTCTTGCCACTATCAACGACGTCTCTAACTATCCGTCGCCAGCCGGAGATCAATCCTCGTTCACCATGTACTGCAACCGGGACATCAAGCCCAACTCTGATCTCTTCAGTCTCTATTCCGGCACCTTTAATAACTGCATGGAATCTTGCATGATTTGGAATAAAAGAGAGAATGGAGAATGCTCCGGGGTCAGCTTTGTCCCGTCGTGGGTCAACATCACCGTCGCGGCAGCGACCAGTGCGCAGGGTGACTGCTTTCTCAAGCAGGGCTCGGTTCAAGCAACGAATTTAACGATAACTGACAAGGATATTCAGGTTCACTCGGCTACGTTTTGAGCAAGAATGTATGAAATCACTCTACGTGCTTTTATTTGTCGAGCTGCTTGCCATATGACAGGGAGTTGTTGTAAGAATATCCAGAACCCAACCTCATATTGGTTAAACCTCAACAGTCTGCTACAAATACATTGTTACAGGGTTATTTTAGATTAATGGTACATGGGTTGGCCTGGTCACCTTTCCAGATTACAACAATCTCAATCCCCAATACAGTGCTTTGAGTAGTGTCAATATTCCATCTACTCAGCCTTTGACTATGGACCAGTCAATACTGGCTATTCTACTCTGCACCTGCGATTGCATCCTCCATCACTACTTGTAGATCCTCGGGTTCAGAACTTGAGATAGCATTTGAAAAGCAAGGAGCCGCAGTCTTCGCTTCCAAGCTCCTGCAAAATGGTGTGGTGCATTGGTAACCCCACCGATTCCCCCGCCATCCCAAAAAGGTAACCCGGAGACACGTGGATTGAGTATCAGACCAAAGTTCAGCATCGTGGAAAACGCTTATGGGTTCCAGACGAACGGATAGTTGTCTGATGAGATGAAATCACTGCTGGATTACTAACTCTGGCTCGCGATTCGCGATGAGGCATTTTTGGGCCCCCACTCAACGAATTTGTCGCTGACCACGCAGATATCCCAACAGCTCTAGAAAATCGACAAACAATTCTAGGGTTATAAGCAACGAGCCTTGATCATTCTTGTTTTTACTCTTCATTCAATAAACGCACATCATCATCAGATATTTATAGTCGGTCAGAATGTCGACAGAAGTTTCTTCAAACCACACAACTGAAGCTCAAAATGAGAGCCCAGCAGACCGGCTCCAAGCTATAGCCACCAGCCACCCAGCAGCTATTGAGTTTCAGCAAAGAAACGATGTCAAATTAACTCGCTTTGTACTGGCCGTGCAGGAGGAGCACGTGGAGAGCCACCTTACCACCACCACGCTGGCTGGGCCTGGAGTCATTTCCCTGCCGCCCTTTGTCTACGCCGACGACGAGACCGGATCTCTCCTCGTTTTTTACCATCTCGGTCGGAATCTTGCCGGACACGCCGGGTTGGTCCACGGCGGCATGTCTGCCGTTTTACTAGACGAGTGCATGGGCCGGGCAAGCTTTCCCCGCCTGGCCGGCAAGATATCAGTGACGGCAAATCTCAACGTCAACTACAAGAGACCCGTCCCTGTTGACAGCGTCATATTGATCCGAGCCGAGGTTACTGAGGTTGAGGGAAGAAAGGCATGGGTGCGAGGCGTAGTGGAGAATGTGGAGGGCGAAGTGTTGGTTGAGGCCACTGGACTTTTTATTGAGCCGAAATGGGCCAACTCACTACCTAAATTACTTTGAAAAGAAAAAAGGTATGCCGCATGGGCAATTATAAGAAGAGGTTGTGCTGCGTTGTTTGGGGGAAAAGGACATGTTGTGCTTTGCATTCCCTGGGCTTGAGGTAGGACTAAATATATTAGAACGATTGAACAAGCAAAATTGATGGCCTAATTCCATTTTAACTCATCAATACAATTCGAAACCGAATACAATATTCCATTCAGAGTGCGGATGAAAAATTTGGGGCAAATATCGTGGTATAGGGTAGTTATTGATGATGGTGCACATCGTCGGCGACCCAGAAATTACGCAGTTGGGTTGATGTATGTTTTTTTTCGGCATAAAAATTTCTATTTTTGCACAAAAGGTATAAAATGATAGATTTTGATGACTTCTTGAGTGTTGGTTCTCTTGCTTGCGCAACGTGCACTTGGCATCCCATACTCGATCCGGCTGGAAATGAGTTTTTTACAACACAAGGCCCACACGACAATTTCACACGTGCACGCGGAATCCGTGGCGCCGAAGTAAACAAGATCGGACTTTTCGAGATCGAGAATGCATGTTCCATCGGTGCGTTCAAATGAAATAGCGAAGCCAGCGCCGTCAAAAGACCAGTGCACCGCCGTTCTTGGCTGTTTATCATTGGTGGACTCATTGGCTCGTATCGCAGGCAAGGCTCAATTAAGGTTGCATGCCAAGAAGCTGATAAAGACGAAACCACCCACACAGACAAGTGGCACGCGTCTGATGAAATGCCCCGAGATCTGCCCCAGCTCGCGGACCGTTTGTGAGTCGAATACATTGCGCTAGCGGCAACCTCTGATGTCACGAGATTGAGGCCGTTTGAAAGGCGACCAGGAACGGACTTTTGGGTCGGAGCCGATTTTCTCAGACCGTTTTCAAAGTTGCGAAACTGGCCTCGAAGAAAACCAAGATGAGAAGGGCCCGTCCGTGTTGCGTCCCCCGGATCTAATGATGCACCACGATGATCTGCCAACCCTGCGCTCCGCAAAAGGTCTGTTTTCTAAAAACCTCGTCTCCATCCGCGTAATGTGGAGAAGCGAAAGTAGCCAAATATTGATGTAGCATCGGTTGATAATTTCGATGGCCCCGGAAGTCTTGTCGAGACGGGCATGGTTCACGAGACGTGGGTCTTAATAGCGCATGTTTAAATTCGTATATCGGACCGAGAATGGGTTTTACGGCGTGTCTGCGTGACCCCTCAGAACTCAAGCTTCATATACAGTTATGAAATGAATGATTGTTTTGTCAGCGTTGGGTAGGTGGCACAAGGAATCATGAAGCAAGTGTCATGAGCGTGATATAATTGACACCTAAGCGTTGGTGGTATTTACGACGCCCGACTGAGAAATCCGTCCGTCAAGCCCTAAACAGTTCTATGACCAACTCGACAGGACGTTTGGTTGGCTGGAACAGTCGAAACGGTATGAGCTAGACGCCGTGGTGTCACTCTCCCAGTTTCGTCCAGCCCCAATCCTTCAAAGCCGTGGCGAACCCGATTTGGCATCAGATTCGGCGTGAGCAAGTATGAGGGAATGCCCGTTCCACGGGTCCGATCGAAATAAGCATCCGTTCGTCGAGGACCATGGATTAATATAAATGTTCCCCACCTGGTGTGGATAGTGGGCTGTCACGCCTGCCAATGTCTTCGACACACGCCGGGCCTCGAGGAATAAATGACGTGGGCCGACAGCCGGCGTCCGTCAAGCATGGGCAAGACCACGGCCAGCAAATGGGCCGATGCGTGTTAGACTTTCGGCAAGGGATGCAGGGCTTGGACGAAACCCAACGGGGTGAGCATCAGCTACTATCCCTGTGCAGTCACCTGGCGTCTGTGCCGCCTCATCTTAGCTACCGGGCTATGCCCAACCGGGCTAACCTGCGACAGGGGAAATATGGACCCCTTCCACTGTTCAAGATTAGAATAAAGCCCTCTGGTCCTCAGCTCCTTCAACAGGCTGCGGTCCGAGGGTTTGCGCCCGTTCCCGTCCCCGTTCCCATAACTTGCTTCTCTTGCCCACTCCCTCCCCTCTGCATGAAGGGAAAAAAAAAAGTGGACAGGAGGGAAAAGGAATATGACGCGGGAAAAAGAAAGACGAAGGCTCCCACGAAGAAAATGATTACTTGAGCCCAATACGCGTACCCGTGTGCCAAGATTTCTTGCTTTTTCGACAGTGGAACATCGGCTGGGCCCTTTTTTCTCCTCACTGGCGACCACCCCTGCCTGCGCGACGCAGCCTTTCGACGTGAGCGAACATGGCTCTGACAACCAAGACCTACCTGGTAAGTGGAATATCTGAATCAATCAATGTCTGTTCGTCTTCTGATTTCGTTGTAGACAGTGGAATGGGTCTTGGTTGGACTATGTCTTCTCGTTATTGCAGTCCGCTTTGCCGTGAGGACATGGAAACGCATGTTTTCATTTTGGCTGTCTGAGATGTTCCTGCTTCTCGCCTTCCTGTCCTTTGTCACCTTGGTCGCCGGCGACACGTATTCGTTCCAGAAGGACAATGCCGGTTTTGCTAGCTACGACAATGCATCGTCGTATCATGTGAGTTTTATTCTGGTTGGTGCTACAACGACGGCAACGTCTGATTATCGAAACAGTGGTTATATGCAGCCAACATTGTCTTTGACCTTGGCTTTTATTTCCCGAGATTCAGCCTCCTTGCATTCTACAATGAGCTGTTCCCCATCTCCGAGCAGGGGTTGAGGAGATGGTTGTATGCTATCGCCGTGTACAACGTTGCTGCTTTTTTAACCACGGCATTCATCGACCTGTTCTGGTGCGGCGCCGATGTGGCAGAAAATTGGTACGTTTGGTGCACCGGGATTCATTTTATGTGTCACCAACTTTGAGACTAACCATCAATTACACGTTGCAGGGATGCCGAACCAACTTGTGCCTTGGGTATCACAAGTCTATATGTGAACTGGTTTATGGGTATTTTTGCAGAGCTTCTTTGTAAGAGACACTTCTACAACCACAACCACGGCAGACGAATTAACAACCGCAACACAGTCTTCGGCCTACCATTTGGGATGCTAAGGAGTTTAAAATCGATATCGCCGCGAGAAAAAGTTGCGCTGGTATCGATTTTCGCCATTGGAGCACTATCCATCATCGCGAGTGTTACTCGATTGACCCTTTCCGTCCTGAAATCGTCCAATTTCACCACCTGTAAGTATCCGGCGATGGTCCACCCATCATCTCATCGCAATATACTAACGCGTCTTTACACAGACCTCGTTGGCTCGGCCGAGGTGGCAACGCAAATCATCGTTGTGGCACTGCCAGCGCTGCGCCCCTTGCTCCCCGTGATTTCGAGGGGCCTCGCGGGCTACCTTGGCGGATCACGCAGGACCGAGGAGACGACTGGAAGCAATGAGGCGCTAGGCGTTTCATGCACGACGGGGCAAAACAGCCGGACAACCGAGTGGGCTGAGAGCCAGGAGAACATGTTTGACCTTGCTGATCTTAGCGCCACGCATTGGCCGCAGGACAAGAAGAGACTGCACAACGGGGATTACCCACCAGTGTCGCCCTAGCTCGTTTTGGGGGCGTCTTAATACGATATTTTAGTACACTCTCGCCTCGCCTCACGCCCGTCTAAAAGGGGACGATGGGTTTCGCCGTCGCCGCAAGCGGGCATTTGGGCTCACCGAGTCTGCCGGTGAAGACATTCGCATCGAGTCAAGGAGCGGCTGGAATGCTGCTTTGGCGCCACCGGAAGAGTGGATGCAGAGGACAGATGCAGCCGGCGCTTCACATCCTCTCGACGCTTGCGGTGACATGCCGGCCGTGTCAGTCGGCTCCAGGCCGTTGCCACACCTGGAGCTGCGGCGTCTTGCGCGTTTTGGCTTTGGCTATGGTATGGCGGTGGGAACGCGAGTCGTTGGCTCGCCTGTTGGTGACCCGACTTGCGTCATATTGGCAAGCAAACACAGCGCAAAGGCTATACTGACAGGATTTGTAACCCACCCGGCGCATGACATGACTCGGTTCATATGCGCACGTCACACCATCAGGGGGAGGGTGGGATGAGCCATGATAGCTCTACAAGACGGTAGAAAATAATTCAATCAAGAAGAAACAGACATGTCTCTCTAATTCCACCCTAGGATGAAAATTAATACTGCGCTATGCTATGCTCTGCCATGTCTGCCATTAATCTAATAAATATTGCCTCCTGCGTAATCACTCCACCTCCAACCACATGACCTTCAAGCGAGCGACATTATGGAAGTGTTGCGGACTATTTGCCTCGGCCATTGTAGCCTCCGATTTCCGCCAGCCCCATGAACCAGAGTTCAGATCGAGGGCGGCTGCCATGCTCTGAGCATTTGCCAGCTCGATCTTGGCCAGTCTCAACATCTCGAGCTGCTCGATTTGCAAGATTGTCGCCTCGTACGTCTGCAAGCGATGAACACCCACGACGCCAAACCGCGCGACGGCCGCTCGTGACTCGTCGGACCCGGGCGGGCCCGCGGCGCACACTTCGAGGTAGATTTTGCGCATCCGGGGCGACCACATCTGGCAGAGGTTGGGGTTGGAGTAGTACTGGTTCTGGCACGGCATCACGTCGGCCAGCGCCGTGCCCACGACAAAGTTCTGATAGCACTCGGGGCACGCCAGCACCTCCGGCCACCCGTACCATTTGCCCTTTTCGCGAGACTCGATGCCCGGGCAAGGCTTCGCGTCGGCCCATCTCCTGACGTACTCTGCAAAGGGCCCAAAGACGCCCGTGTCGTCTACCTGGCTGAACTTGAGCACGATGCGGGCGTTCAGCACCGTGACGGGGCAGAAGCTGCACAGGATGCCGCCGTCTCGTCGCGTCTTTTCGAAGTAGGACCCCATGCCCATGGGATCTATCATCCCCGTGTGGCACGCCTCGCAGACGCTGAAGCCGTCGCAGCCCCCCGCCAATGTCCACCAGTTGCCGCCTATAATCCCCTCGGCGGTGCAGGCGACAAGCGGCGCGATGGCTTCTGCCGCCTTCCGGAAGACGCTGAAGTCGCGCCGGTAAATGGCCACGGTCCAGGCAATGGAGACTGACATCTTGTTCAGGAAACAGGAAGACTGCGAGACGGCTTCCTTCAAGCCCCTCATGCTGGATGGCGCCACGTACTGCTCGAATTCGCCATTGAACCGGCTCAGCGCTATTTCATCCAGGTAGCATGTTTCGCAGACTCGAGCCTTTTTGAGCTTTGAGCGCATCACGTACCAGGTTGCCGAAGTGTTGGCCATCTGCTTTCCCTGGCACGCCGAAAGACGAAGGCGACGAGTGACGCCCGCTACGAACGCGTCCCAGCCGTTTGTCTTGATTGTTTCAACTGCAAGGTCTTGAATGTATTGTAGACTCATATCGCAAACTGGCTTGTCGCTTGTGCTATGATGTTGGCTCGGTGAAAACCTCGCCTCGAAAACACTGCCTGCGACTCGAGCCTCGTAGCATGCCTCGCAAACGACGAATTTGTCGACAACACCTCGTTGAGCGAGTCCGTACCACTTGCGACTCGAACTGGTGGCATCCGCGTTTCGCTTAGGGCATATGGGAATTTTCACACGCTTTGCTGCGTACTCGTGCATGGCGCTCATGTCGTTGCTCTGGACTGCTGCTGGCCATAAGCGATTCTTGACAAAATATGGCCAAAAGTGACACTGTGATGTAGAACCGTCATCCCGCTGCGTCGACTCGAATTTAGTCGCAAGGGGTGTGTCCTGAACATGGTCCGCATAGCATTTTGTGCAAACGAGGAAATCCGGGTGCTCTTGGAGGCGGTACCAAAGAAGAGAGTGCAGTCGGAATCTATCCTTGGGACAGTCCAGCATCACTTTCCTGGGATCCCCGGAAGCCCGAATCGCTGGGGGGTCGCGCGGCCCGTCATCCACTGCTGTTGTAGTGGAATTGAATGGAGGTGCCTGTGTGCTGGACTGCACATTCAAGTTGCTCATCTGAGCTGAGAGGGATGCGACAGGATTCTCTGGAGATGAAACAATTTGCCCGACGGGAGCCTGGGGTACGTAATGTGCCGGCGGGGGCTGCGGCACATAATGGTTTTGGGATATTGACGGAGCATGGGCGCCGTGGCTGTTCTCATTGTTAAATGTTGGAGGCGACGGGCTGGGAGCGGAGTGTGCATAAGTTTGAGAGCTTGGCGTGGTTGTCGATGGTTGTGATGGAGGTGGAGGAAAATAAAGCTGCTGTGTTGTGCTTGCTGGAGGCTGCTCTGGAGGCTGGAAAACTGGCGTGTGCTGCACAGGAACCTCAGGTTGAACGGGAGGCTGCGGAGATGGTGTCGGGGCCTGGGGTGGTGGTGCAAAGTAAAGTTGCTCCTGTGCATGCCCTATTGGAGATTGGGACACAAGGTGTTGCTGTGCAGGTGCATTTGGTGGAGGCTGAAGCTGCGCTGAGGCTTGTGCTGTATCTTGCTGTTGCACCGGAGGATGAGAATATATCGGTGTTTGAGCTGGAGTGGCCAAAGAGTAACTTGGTTCTGGCGTAGAGCTGCTTCCAATTTCAACTATGGGCTGATGCTGCACAGGTGTAGTTGATGGCGGCGTCGGCTGCTGTGTTGGATTGATTTGGGGTGTTGCTGCCGCTACACTGGTTTGTGGCGGTGGCGCGGATACCGCTGGAGGTGACGCATACTGGTATTGAAGTTGGCTTTGTGGTGGTGGATGCGCTTGAACCGGAGTTGGAGTGGCACTGTAGTTGGATTGGTGAGTCGCATCGTAATTGTATTGATAAGGCGCAGGTACTCCGTATTGGGGCTGGTAGTGGGGGGTTGCGGGTGCTGTAATCGCTGGCGGGGGTTGCACGGTCTCTGCTTGTGTAGTGTAGGCCGGATACGAGTATGGGGCTTGCGGAGCGACTGTGGGTTGAACTGGCTGGCTTGGAGGTTCCTGTGGCGGGTAACCTTGGTGTTGTGGAGGAGGGTTGTATACCGCATGTTGCACAGGAATGGCTGGTGGCGGCTGCGTGTAGTACGACTGAGGCACTTGCGTCTGGGCGTTTGGAGGAGGGGGGAAATACGGAGCAGAGGATGGAATATTATACGACGCAGGCTGTTGACCTGTCGGTGCTGAGGGTGTTGAATATCCATATGGTGGTGTCGGTTGTTGATAAGGGCTTGGAGATTGCTGCGCATAATGGCCCTGGAATGGCGAAGCGGGCTGGCCATATGTGGAATACTGCTGGGCGCTGCTGTGATCACTTCCGTGTGATGGCTGCGAGGGTTTGGCGAGAGAGGCCACCGCCTCATCAACGAAATTGCGAACGAGCTTCTTCATGATGATGCCCTGACGTACGTTCCACAGGGAAAAGACCAAGAGCTGCTAGGGTCTTGGCAATCTGGGGGAGGGGACTCGGTTTTGATGGGCATGCCATTTAGACCCCTTGTCCGCCGTCCGGATAGCTTAAGCCGTGGCGGGCCAATTGCGTGGTTGGCGGATGAGAAATGATGCCAAATGACTGGCTCTGAATCGCTGTGTCTCAACTCTCCTTTACGCTTGCATTCACGGCTGAATATTGTGGAGACTAGCTGAGGTGTTGCCCCAAAAACCGTCACACTTGACTGGTGCGACAGTGCGAGGCGCCGGTTAGCTCCCTTTTCGTGATGCCTCATGGCGTTCAAAAAACGCCTAGCTGGTGCCGACATATCCGATAAGCGACATCTAGCGTAACTCAACAGATCTAGCAGCGAGACACAAACAGCACATGACCAATCGTTGGGTCTGGAAAAGATTGCATGATACCTCAGCGCTGTGGCGGACGTCTCACCTTGATAGGGAAAGCTTACGACGGCAAATACGTGCAAGAGGGGCAACATTTCGGGTCGTAATTGGATATTTCATGCAAGATCCATCTCGACTTTCACCATATTTTTGTTAAGGCAGGAGCTTGAAATCATTTGGCGTAAACCACTGGTTGGGACAGCAGGTTGAGTGAAGAGGATCAAATTCAACCATGCGAAGAATCTGTGAAGTTGTGAAGACCGACTTTTGTTGTCAAAAAGGGGGTTTCAGGGTAGAAAAAGAGAAGAAAAATATCCTGAAAAGTGTACCACGTCTTGGAAGCCTTCAAAGCACGGAAACCATTGGATTCATCACCTCAATCCATCTCCTCAGGGTCCCTGTGATTCATTAGCACGCAAGCATTCATTTGGGTCGCATTGTTCATACCACTCGTCAGTAACCAGGCGCTCGCCAATATCATTCAATTCGTTCATATCCTCGTCTGAAATAGCGAACCAATCGACGGTGGCGTTCTCAATCAGACGCTCCTTGTTGGAGCTTTTGGGTAGGGTAACGAGGTCGTGTTGCAACGACCATCTGACAAAGAGTTGGGCCGAGGAGCAAGAATACTTCTCGGCCAGAGCCACAATCTTCGGGTGGTCGAATCGCATGCCCTTTACAAGAGGGGAATAGGCCTGGACGCGAATGTTGTATTTGGCGCACGTCTGTCGGATGTCAGGCAGGGTGTTGAACGGGTGCACTTCAATTTGATTGACAACCGGAGGGAAGCGAGGTTTGGACGCCATAAGTTCCTCAATCTGGGATGTTGTCAGCAAAATATAACTATGAATGCAGACTGGAGAATCACATGTCGTGTTGCAAAATTGCTGATGCCAGCCATCTTGACTTCACCATCATCGATGGCATCCTCAAGTGCTCTCCACGTAGTCAGCCGGGCCTCTTTGCCACCCTGGGGGTTATGAATCAAGAACAAATCGACATAGCCTAGACCAGACGCTTGAACTGATTCCTGGATGGACTGTCGGACCGAGTCGTATGATTCGCTGGTGTGCAGAAGCTTGGTGGTGTACCAAACATTCTCACGCTTGAGATGGTTTGTATTTCTGTCACTCTCGAGGTACTCTCGAATGGCATTGCCCGCGTCTTTTTCGTTCTCGTAGTACTGCGCGCAGTCAAAACCGCGGTATCCAGCATCTAGCGCATGCCACACCGAGTCGCGGAGTGCCTGCCCTAACGATAGGTAGAGCCCCAGCTGTATCTGCGGAATTTTGGCGCCGTTTGAGAGCTTTATTGGTTTAAGTACGTTTAGCATTTAGTATAAATTAAGATTATTATCTGTGATTTCAGGGATACTTACGCTGATGGTTGATCCGAGGGTGAACTTAGTAGTAGTCATGGTGAGTCTAGTCGTAAGTTGTGATTAGGTTCGATAGATGGCACACTGCTTCGGACCGAAACTGATTTTTCACTTTAAATTCGTCATCATTTTGCTTATTAAGGTGCCTGTCACCCGACGAATCAAAAAAGTGTCGCAGATTTGTCATTGGTGATTCTTTCTACTCCACGGCCAAGAAGTAATGGGCTGCACGAATGCAGACACGGCAGAATAGCATCCACACCAGCCAATCGGAGGACTGGATGACGTCATTCCCAGCCTCGACGTTACTATCCTTTTATGCCTACCTCAAGTCAGTTGCAGAACGAGTTGCTGAAACGAGATAGCGCTGCCCAAAGATCTCTACATTGGGACTGCATCGAAACGTAGGCCAAGCCAGATTACGTTTCCTTGCAGCACAGCCGGGAGATTTGTAATTAGGGTTTTAGGATTGATAATATTCATTTGAGCATTTATTTGCACAGCCACGAATACCAATGATGCATACAAACTGAAGGAGTTCATGTGGATGGTGGCCAAAGATGGGATACATCCCATGGTTATCGAGCGTATTTGTAGAGTTCACACAAAGGTTATGTAAAGTTTTCACAAATCATTTTATCCCTGATCAGGTAATATGTCGGCGAAACAAGACCTTGGGGTGAATTCTCGTATACATTATTGCCAAGAATTGCATAAGAAGATTGGTCAACTGAGCGTTGTAGCCGGCTGACTATGACCATATTAGATACAGGGACCAAGCTACGAAACAGCTGGCGTCGATATAAATAGGGCTGGACCTTTCAGGTTTACTTCCTGGTGCAGCATTTGACAATAGATACGCACCTCCGCCGCACCTCTTCTGTTCTATCCACCCAAGATGAAACTTACCACCTTCCTGCTCTTCACAACCCTAGCCTCGGGTAGTGCTGTACCCAAGGTGGAGATGAGGCAGGAAGCATTGGTCGAATGCTGCTATACGTTTACAGACGGGGTAAGAATTTGACAAAAGACAATGGTCCATCATCTGACGTCGACAGAGTAATATCGCGTTTTTCCGTTCTATCGCGAGCGAGGGAATGCTGTACAGTGAACCTCGGCCTTGGTGCGAGGCTACAATTATTCGGTAAGGAACCTATCCAATTATTCGTCTATGACCTAGTTAAAATATTGATTTGGGCATGCTGGACTCTAGGGATTCCAATGATCTCAACAACTGTGCTACTGCCGTTGCTAAAGTATTTGGAGGATACTGCGGCCCATCCGGATCTCCCTTGATGCCTGCACAGTGCCCCTAAGTCCTTTTTGATGCATATGCATCCTGAAAGGCCGTTGTCATGGCCTGAGCTACTGTGTACAATGTAGCCAAGTAGATGGCATCAAACTTAGTCAATGGTATTTTTCTGGAAGCTGTGCCATGATTTGAATGGCACTGCAGTTAAGCACAACGCCCTCTTCAATTCTCTTGGACAATAACTCTCACCCCATGACTGCCTGGCCGTACCATCGGCGTGACGTAGTTGCCATGTATCTTGACATCGTCTGGTGTTGTCTGGTACAGTTCTAGTGTGGGATCATTTTGATGCTGCAAGCTACTATCAAAAGGCCCATATTTACGAAGGATTCTGGTCGTAAAGGTCTGTAGCGCTTGGTATGTGAGGCTGATATCAAGGCACTGTCTCCCGCCTTTGGAAAAGGTCAGGTGTCGTCTGAACAGCGCTGGATTCTCCAAGTAGCGACTTGGGATGAACTTGTCAGCGTCATCGAACAACGACGCGTGCCGATTTACGAGGGGAGCTGCCATGCCCACAGCTGTGCCTGCGGGAATGCTAATGGCTCGTCCATCGGGGTATTGGTAGACCAAATCCTCATCTGGAGCTACTCAACCTTGACAACATGTCACATCCGGGTACAGCCCATTCTCTTCTCTAGATTCAATTTCTGGGCCTTTATTGCTACAGCCCAGTTTATCGTCCAGTAGTAGCGGTAGCCATGATGGAACCCTGGGCCAGCTATACCCACGTGATATGCTGTGCCGGCCTCATCTTTAGTGGCCCACTCTAGAAATCAGTATTCATCTTTTGCATCTACTCCTGGTTCAAATTTGTGGCGCAGATTTGCATTTTTGAACTGATATTTCGTAGAAATCATGCTCACTGGAAGAACTCGTTTGAGCAAAGCCCCAAGGAGCGGCTGAAGCAGCACCCCTGCTGTCAGCGGATCCTTTAACACTGGAAACACGACAATTAAATACTGCGTCGTTTCATTGGCTCGGATAATTGAAATGTTTGGTGGGGCAATCTCGTTTTGGTGGGATGCTCATTATAACCCCTGCGCCATGCGTCGTTCGTCTCTCAGCTCTGCCCACCAACGGTCTTGGCGCTATTCCTGACCCTTTGCCCTCACCAGGATTTCAATTGTCTTAAATTCAAAGGTTTCCATTCCACGGCGGTCAAACTCTGCGCCCCACTAAACATATCAAAACCATATCACAACTTCGCAAGTCACAATGCACCTTCTCAAACTCTTTCTAGGGAGTATTCCCTTCGTCCGGCTAGTCATGGCCGAGGTGAGCGTGACGCTCGTCCACCTCACGGAGCCCGATGTCAACGGCACGCTCGACCTATCCAGCCCGATAACGTTCAAATGGGACCCTGTTGAAAATCCCGGATTCAATTATTTCGATATCATCTTCCACGGCAAAATAGCCGACAACGCGAGCGCCACCTTAGACTACATAGTACAGCAAAACCTAACCGTGTCTGATGGTGGACAGTACCAGTGGGACCCGACAAATATGACAAACGAACTGTCTAGGAATGAAACCCGTCTGTCCACTGGCAAAGACTTTTATTTTGAGTCGTCACAGCACTCTCCGAACGAAAGCGTGTCAGTCAGCGGGGGAACGGAACGCTTTGCAGTTGAAGGATACGAATTGATGGGCAGTGCGGGGAGCTTTCTCAGTCCACAGGGCATCGCTTTAACTTCTGGAGTTGCATTTATCGTATCCTGGCTGGTTTGAAACAGCAGGCTGAAAAGGAAACATCCAAACCCATTGCGAAAACATTTTCACGGCCAAACCTACTGCTGAACCCTATTTGTATGCCGGCTCTGTGGTCTGGTTCCCGGATCAACCGGCTGAGCCTACAGCTTGTCTTTTTTCTTTGACCAGGCATAAGTCTGAAGGCAATGGCCTTTGGCACTATTGTAATTCTGTTAATTGACAGTCAAAATTAAACAACATTCCAGGTGCAGGTCGTGGTCGCAAACTGAAAGGTTATCATTTGATACTCTATGATGTTTTCCCAATGTTAAGTCTTCACTGAACCCAACACTACGGTCTGCGAATAATTAGGGTGTTTACGATCCCAAAGGTGGGCCTATCCAGGCAGCTCAGCTTAGAGCGGCGGGAGCGCAGCTCTAAGGACGAAGGGATTTTGGTACGCTTGAGTTTCGTCTGATATTCCCATCAAATTTCACAGTCGCGCGGACCTGTTGCCTTATGGATGCTGCTGAGTAATCATGTGTCGTCCAATCAAGCTGGCAGGCAACTTACCACCAAGGCAACCCAGAGTTAGTGCTACTACCCATCCTTCATTAGACGCCTGCGGGATTTCCTCTTTTCTTCTCATCACTTGACCCCTCCCTTAAGGCAACGAGGCTAAAGGTTGACGTAAGCTGACGCAGCTTCACAAGGAGGAATCTTCTGGACATTTAATCTCAGCTTGATTCCTACTTCGTCATATCATTGTGCACAAACATTTGGACTGGTTTGATCAAAACAGCTTGAAAACCCCACGTATTGAGTATTAAGCTGCCCGAAGCCCAGGTCGCCTTGCTTGTCAGTCCATATCCCGTAGCCTAATTATCTAGTTAAGTTTGCGCATCCATATTTTGAACGCGACCATGGCACTAAGTCTTGAAAGCCCTGGTCTCTATACCATAGGCTAGATTGCTGCGCTATCAATAGAACGCGCTGCAGCTATTGCATTACTTGACGAGTGCCACGAGGAGCCTCTGGGCTTCACTCAGCACCAGTCCGATACAAATTCCTACAGCTGGGGTCGGGTTAGCGGCCATAACATTGTGATAGCCTCACTTGCAGCTAGCGTATACGGAATTACCTCTACAGCAACTACAACGTCGAATCTTATTGCTTCCTTCCCTCATATTAGGGTCGGTTTACTGGTGGGCATTGGCGGAGCGCTTGCCCAGCCCCAGAGAGGTCGAGATATTCGGCTGGGTGATGTTGTAGTTAGCCAGCCTAATGGAACAACAGGAGGAGTGGTTCAATATGATCTAGGAAAGGCAAAAATAGGCGGCGTCTGGGAGCGAAAGGGCTCCCTTGACAGCCCTCCCAAGGTTCTTCTTCATGCACTATCCAGCCTACAGGCAGAGCACGAGATCAAATCTTCTCAAGTACCCTCCCTATTGAAACAAATGTGGTCAGACAATCCGCACATGCTGGCGCACAGGTTCGGGTATTTCCACCAGGGAACGGAGAATGATCGGTTATTTCATTCAGACTATTCTCATGTTAAAGGTGATACCTGCGAGGAATGCGACTCACTGCATGAGATAAACCGCGATCAACGAGACCATATTAACCCAAATTTTCATTACGGGGTCATAGCCTCCGGAAACACACTCATTAAGGATGCCACTAGTCGGGATAACATCTTGAAGTTAGTCGACGATGGCTGCTTATGTGTTGAGATGGAGGCTGCTGGCCTGATGAACCATTTTCCCTGCCTTGTCATCAGAGGCATGTGCGATTACGCCGACTCCCATAAAAATGATCGATGGCAGCGGTATGCCGCAGCTACAGCCGCAGCCTTTGCTGTTGAACTTCTTGGCCGTGTCCCTACTGGACAACTCAAAGCCACTCGACGAGTGGATGATGTTATCAAATCAGGTAAGTACTCTGAAATTGCTGCTGTACATTTATTGATGAAATAAAAGTGGGCGAGAACTTGGAGAAAGTTCAAGCTACGACATACGAAACTAAGGAACAAGTCGAAAGGTTACGGTGGGCCATGTTAATTCATTTATCCTACGCTAATAGATAGCTGACGGCCTTTTTAGAGAGAATGTAAAGGATCAGTATCAGAAAGATATACTGAGTCGCATCCCAGCTGCCTCCGGTGCCTCATTTGATTCACATGCGGAGGAGCATAATCCGACCTGTTTACCAGATACACGAGTCGAGCTTCTTGATCTTGTTCATCAATGGGCAGATGATCCCGACTCCAAAGCCATATTTTGGCTTAATGGCATGGCCGGAACAGGAAAATCGACTATATCGCGCACGTTAGCTCGATCGTGGCATAAATCTCATCTAGGCGCAAGCTTCTTTTTCAAGAGGGGCGAGATGGACCGAGGAAACACAACCAAATTCTTTCCGACCTTGGCTACTCAGTTGATTGGGAATAACCCTGAGCTTTCTGCCCTTGTCCAAGAGATGATTGATTCAAAACCTGGAATATTCGACAGCGCCTTGGAGGATCAATTTACGGGGCTAATTTTGGAGCCCTTAATAAAGTTAGAAAATGAGACCCAGCCCTTCTCTCCGCTCGTCATCATCATTGATGCTTTGGATGAGTGCGAACACGATGATGATATCAAAACTTTGATACATCTTTTTTCTGTCGCACACTCTAGACTCCCAAGAATTCGAATATTTTTGACCAGCCGACCAGAACTTCCAATTCCCCTTGGCTTTAATGCTATAGCAGGGGGATATCAGGATTTCATTCTCCACGAAATATCGGAATCGACTATCAATCATGATATTTCGATATTCTTTAATACTGAGCTTGCCAAGATAAGAAACAGTTTCAATACGTCTGTGGTGGAGGAAGAGCGGAAGCTAAAGCCTGGCTGGCCGGGAGAAGATAAAATACAGAAGTTTGTCACCATGGCTGTGCCTCTCTTTATTTTTGCGGCTACAGTTTGTCGATTTGTTGATGATAGAAAGCAAGGGAATCCTGACCGACAACTTAGAGAGGTTTTGAAACAACTTGGAAAAGAATCTAGTTCGAAACTCGAAATAACTTATTCACCGATTCTACAGCAGCAGCTCAACGGAGCCCACGGGAAACAAAGGGAAAAGATCATGGATGAATTCAAGCGAATAATTGGCGCTATTCTTACTGTCTCGAGCCCTCTGTCTATACCTGCATTGTCGCGGATGCTCGGTTTATCCCAGCATGTCATGGTTGACAGGCTCGACGCGCTTCGTTCGGTCTTAAGCATCCCTTCAACACCCGAAGCACCTGTACGATTACTACACCTTTCCTTTCGGGACTATCTACTTGATAGGGAATTAAAGGTTAATAATGAGTTCTGGATCGACAAAACGCTGGCCCACTTTCGCTTGGCGAAACATTGTCTACATACTTTGAGCGTTGGCCTCCGACAGGATATATGCCAACTGAAAATCCCAGGCATAGCAGTTGACTCGGTGAATGAAGTCAAGGTCAAAGAGTGCATTTCGGAGGAATTAAGGTATGCGTGTCTATATTGGACCCAACACGTAACATCTGCGGATGGTGATGGCGAGGATATGGCAACCATCTTTCTACATCTGAAGAAGCACTTTTTACATTGGCTTGAGGTGCTGAGCCTCATTGGTAGAATTCCAGACAGCCTTTTTATGCTCAGGGCTCTGCGAACTTGGTCAAAGGTATGACAAAGATTACCCCTAGCTTATGTATATTGTAATTTCTAATCAGATGCAGGAGAGGAAACACTATGATCTTGCAAATTTCCTCAATGATGCCGTTAGATTTGTTCTGGCAAACATAACTCTTATTTCCGAAAAACCTTTACAACTATATTCTTCGGCATTAATATTTTCACCAAAGAACAGTATTATTCGGACCACATTCAAAAATATCGTTCCTGATTGGATTTCTCTCTGGCCAAATATGGAAAAGAATTGGGATCTTTGTCTCTCAACCCTTTTTGGTCATAAGGATTCTGTTGTCTCTGTAGCCCTTTCCCATGATTCGAAGCTAATAGCATCGGGCTCAACCGACAACACAGTACGAATCTGGAGTGTGGAAACGGCGAATTGCAAACATATAATAGAGATGAAGGGTCCAGTCATCTCTGTATGCTTCTCTTACAATTCCGAATTTTTGGCCGTGGCCATAGAAACAGGAGTCAACATCATAAAAATGGACACACGCAAGCCCGAGTGGCTCTTACAACACAGACATCCTCGCTCAATAGCCTTTGCTTACAGCTCGAACATATTGGCATTAGCTAGCGGCCAGAGCATACATGTATGGAATACGGATCATCGCGCCCATCTAAGAGTTCTCGAAGGGCATTCTGATCTCGTCAACTCGGTCGTGTTCTCGCGTGATTCGAGGTATATAGTCTCAGCTTCGGCAGACAAGACGGCACGAATCTGGGGTGTGGAGACAGGAGAATGCAGTAGAATTCTACGTCATCCACATAAAGTCACTTCAGCAGCCGTCTCCCATGACTCTAAACTCTTGGCAACCGCTTGCAGAGATAAAATGCATATCTGGAGTTTTAAAACAGGAAAGACCATGGAAATTGTACACGATATCGATTCGGTGGCATTGGCCTTCTCATATAACTCCAAAATGATTGCCTCAGCATTGGTCAAGTACGTGAGTATATCACTGTGGAATATAAAAGCAAAAGCGGAAACGCTGCTAGAGGGGCACACTTATAGATGTACATCAATCTGCTCTTCACAAGGCTCGGAGCTTTTCGTTTCGGGTTCAAATGATCGCACTATACGCATATGGAGCGTAGGAAGAGACAGCAACCGAGAGAACGCAGACCGCTGGTGGATTAACTCAGTGTTCTTTTCCAATGATTCAGCACTTTTGTTATCAAAATCATCGACGAGAATACAAATTTGGGACTCAGCAACTGGTAAGCGCAAGAAGACCATAAAATGCGAGGCCAATTTTGAGACATGTGCGAGATTTTCTGACTCATCGCGGTCAGTAATCATGGCACAGAAAGACAATTCCATATACATTTGGGACATAAAAACAGGCAAATGCAGGTGGAAATTTCAGGGTCATGGAGACAGGGTCAATTCTGCCGTCTTTTCTCACAAATCCAGATTTGTGGTTTCAAGTTCAAACGACAAGTCAATTCGTGTATGGGATCTCAAAAAAGACCGCTGCCGGGAGATTCTAAACGGCCATCAAGCTGAGACTTATTTGGCAGTTTTCTCTGCAGATTCGAAGCTGGTGGCATCAGCTTCAAATGATGATACAATACGAATTTGGAACATGGATACCAGTAAATGTCTACATGTTCTAAAGAGTGATGGCAGTGAGTTCAGGCTACTCCTTTTCTGTCCCAATTCGAACCTGCTCGCGTCTTCGTCTGATAACAAACTTGTACGGATTTGGAGTGTTCACACTGGCAATTGTGAAAGAGTTATTAAGAGAGACTTTCTTCCAATCAGCATTGCTTTTGGTATGGGGGATCGGCATCTCGTTATGGACTATGAAACGATTATACTAGACCAGAAATCAAGCACACAGGACGATTCCACCTCTCAAGGACGACTAAGTCTGATCAGTGGACTTGGCGTAGACGACGATACAAGTTGCATTACATGGAATGGGAAAACAATAATACGATTGCCAGCATACTGTGTAACTGGGGGACGGGCTATATCAGCAAACAAAGTGGGAATAGGTGGCTCATTGGAGAAGCTATGTTTAATAGGATTTGATTTCAGTAAACTAAAGCAATTGTTAGAGTAGTTTAATTATGAGCATTCAAGTTTCGTAACACTTCAAGTATGATGAAATCATTTATGTGGTGAGAAGATAATACTTAATAAATAGCAAAGCCTAAGGAGCCCAAGAACGCCCGTTTAAACAAATCATGATCAGTACAATAACCGAAAACGGGGTATTTCCATCGCGGCCCAGGTACGTGCACTCGCGAGTAACCCTCGGTACGATTTCGGATAGATCCAAATACTCCCATGCTATCCACCATTACCATCGTGTATATCCAGAATACTTGTGCCAGCACAGTCTATCATTCATTCTAATACGAGTGGTAGTCTTGGAGCCCTTCTCCTCTTTCAGCAGCCAGCACCCATAGCTTGTTCAATTCTCTGTAATCCTCTATACTTGTCCCTATTATTGGACCTTCCATGGTTATTTCCCGGTGATATGCATTGGCGTGGTTCTTGTGAGCGGAGGAATAGCTTAGCAGACACAGCCTGGGATATTGAAGACCAGGACATGATGCTACCAAATACTGAAAAAACTCGCGCCAATCCCCGCCATCTGCATGAAGCTTCACCCTCTCAAGCGTGAGCGTCTCCAGCCGTGCACGGCCCTCGGATTCAGGCTTGGGGTTGATCAGTGCAGTCAGTGAACGATTGCTCGCCCAGACACCGTTCAGTGACAGACTGCGAAGACACCCAAGATTGGTCTCGCGGGTGATGAGTTGATCCAGATCAAGGTAGTGTGTGGCCACGACCGACAAAGACTCGAGGTTTTCGCACGACGCCACAAAGTCCCAGACATGATTCTGATACTGTTTATTTGGATACTGCAGCTGCAGGTTGCTGGGGGGAATGCGATCCAGGGTTGCCATTCGATCAATGACACCTTCATTTTTCAGTTCATGGCCGTAAACGATAGAGCCGTGTCTACCGACCATGCCGGTCTCGTCAGTGATGCGCACGTACAGGTGCCTCAATTGGCATCGGAATTCCTTGGACATTCCGCTTGTGAATAATTCGAAATGCTTGGTGCAAGGAAGTGCAAGCCGCAACTCAAGCAGATTTTGGAATGCGGGCCGGGCTAATGCACGTTGAAATGCTGAAGCAAACTCTCCTATCCCCTCAAGATCGTAGCAATATGCCGTATTCGGTTGGCTTGATGCGATATCGCGCCCATCGCTTGGAAATGAGAGAGCGAACGACGTCAAGTCTTTTTCCGCCGAGAAGACATTCCTCATCGTGTCTTCATAATCCATCGGAACTCTGGCGGGCGCTTCTTCTGAAAACTGATTCTCCATAAAATTATACCCTTCGACATACAAGTCGCTCGAATCGTCTCTGTTGGGCTGTTTGCTGTAAGTCCTGAGATACATGGTTGATGCTAAAACATCGGTCAAGGCCAATTTCTTGACTCCATGGCTCAAAGGCGACAAGGAAACTGCATCAGTCGGGATTTCGTCATCTGAAAAGAATGTGGCGGACTGGTCCATGGTGTGCTTGGAGCCGAGATTGACGAACCGCCATACGTGCTGGTTTAGGAGCATCGTGGCAGTCGCATACCAATCGCGCGAAATGAGGCGAATTTTGGCTAGACTTTGGCGGTTGAGCGCTCTGTTGAAAAAGGATAGTCGTCGATAATTATGCTCCCTGAGGGGTAAATCGTCGGGAGTTCTGACAAAATCATGTTGATACCAAGGATCAACCTCGGGGTACATGAAGTAAGATGCGATTTCATACCGAATCTCGGGCGGTAGATGCATCTTTGATGGTAGTCCCAGTAACCTGGCGGGCTAGGCTTGATGGATCAAGATAAAGACGCTGTTGTGGAGGTGTGGGAGGTTTATTCTTGGACAAAACCAACAAAGACAGATTCCAATTTGTCGAAAAAGACAAAGACCACTTCTTATGGTACCTCTTTGCCGTCGTGGCTTGTTATCTCGGCGCCTGTCCCAATATTAAAACGCGAAGGAAAAAAAAAGGCAAGACACAAAGAGAAGAAACAGTGATGAGCATGAAAAATGTTTCTGATTCAAGGCTCCTTAGGCGACTACTTATACTTTCACGAATCCCTTCGAGGCACATGGTGTGGTCTTTTTTTTGGAGAGCAGACAATGGCAGACTTTGTTGGCAACCAACAGGTTTACGCGCCAGTCTTTGTCACGAGCTTTGTTTCTGTTGGGACTAAAACATCAACCATATCGAGGGGGCTTCCAAGAAAAGAAAACCAAGCGCACAATTAACCGCTGGCGTGTCTTTGTGAACCAGGGCCTGTAATCATTTAGCCAAGGCCAAGACGTCATATGTGAACCATTTTAGACTGTTGGTGGCCGGCGGAGGACTGTGGAAATGTAAGAGATGATCTGCTCTGACACACCTGTGACGCCTGTTGGTTGGCCTCCGGACCAACATATCACACCACACAAAAGAGGAGACTAGAAAATGCACCCGAATTAGTTTTTCTATCACGGGTGCAAAAGATGAAGGAAGAATGTAGACTTGGCTAATGAGTCGTATTTGTCGTGATTTGTCTTTTGGTGAGTCGCAATACCATAAAATCTCACTGTGTATTATTCATTGACTATTAACGAAGTGGACGTGAATCTTTCGCAGAATGTTTTCTATTTCCATATTCTTGCCCATGACTAACCGCCAAGAAGGCCCGTTACCTTTCACTGTGAAGACAACACCAACATGCATGTTGTGGGCGCTACAGGCCGATCAAGCCGTTTATTCGCCGTAGAGGTAACAAGCGCCCTTGTCGGCGCCTAATAAACGTTGTTATTTGAAAGTGGAGAAAATATGACCAATTAGGGCATTATGGGAAGCCTCGTGGTCAAGGCTAAACCTTGCCCCTGTTGTTTGTTGGTTCTTCGAGCCGAAAATGTCCAGACCTCATGGTCTTCTGTTGGTTCTGCCACCCCCTGATGATCCATTGGCCACCTATCGGATTAGCTGTTAATCCGTCTGTGGTACCGGGTAAGTCCGAGTTTGCAACAATATCACCGTGACCAAAATACATCTGTGTCGATCTGAACGCGATGATGAATTTGTGATGCTGTATTTTAGCCTTGCACAAGATGGCGGGACAATAAAAGTTGATATCTCTCATTGGCCCTAAATTCGCTGTAGGAACATGAATGTGAAGGCGCCTAAGTGTGCACATGGCACGGTTTTAAATATTGCCAAATTAACGTTTTAAAATCCAAATTTTGTCCCCATATACTGGACGGATATACAAGTGCTAAAATACAGCTACATTATTACAAGATCGCAATGCTCCATGTGTTGATCCAAAATACCCGACCCGTACCTCTGCCGTCCTCGCCCTCAAGAGCCAACACTCCTATTTTGACTACTTCCCACCCTTACTCAGGGAGCTTCCTGGCGCTCGTTGCGACCTTGACCCGTTGGGTCAGAGCCCAGCTCAGAATAACCTCCCTGATTGTACCCGCCTTGGTTGTATCCGCCCTGGCCGTATGCTCCCTGATCATAGCTTGGCTGAACATTTCCATTGAAGCCCTGCTGTCCAGGGTACGGCTGGTTGTAGCCTTGCACGGGCGAGGGAGTGTTCTGAACGTAGCCTTGAGGGTACGTTGGAGGCTGGTTCCACTGCTGCTGCTGGGGTGGCGTGGGCGTGTGGAAATCTTGGTTCGGGTTGTACGGCGTGTAGGTTGTTGGCGCCGCGGTCGGCTTGGAATCGGCAGGGGGTGGGCTCGAGGAGGCAATGGGAGCCGCAGCCTGAGTAATGTTGATTTGTGTGCTTTGTGTGCCTTGGATCGATTGCTGCATCAGTATTGCCTGGGCCTTGGCCTTGCGCTGGCGACGACGCCTCACGCCGAGTCCCGCTCCACTCAGAAGTGAGAGCAAGCCGACGATGGAGCCGACAGATATGCCAGCAATTTTGCCAGTGGACATGGACGATGATGATGAGGATGGTGATGACGATGCAGCCGCTGATGTTGCTGATTCTGTAGACATGGCTATCGTGGTCGCGGCAGCTTCTCCAGCGTCGCCGGCCGAAGTCGCAGCTCCTGTCGCATCCTGTGTCATGGTGACTGTCTGTCCTTCATTGGTGATGGTGACAATAGTCTGTTGAGCCGCGGATGAGCTGGTAGCAGACGATGCTGCCGCCGAGGATGACTTTGCACTTGTAGATATCGACGTGGAAACGCTGCCTGCGTCGACCGAGATGGCGTAACAGTTTTGAGCACAGGTAGATTTAGTCGTGGTTACGTTGAAGTAGGCGCTCTTGGCATCAGCATTGGTGTCGCCTTCTTCGAAAATTGATAGGGATAGAACAGCGAGTCCGTCATCTCCGAGGTTCTTGAGCCAATCAGTCGTCACTGTCCATTTGACTTCTTTGGCTGTCGAGCTTTCTGCGCGATGGTTAGTTGAGTTATTCAATACGCACTTGGGGTGGGTGGGTGTTGGGTGCAACATACGCAAAAGCCTCTTGTAGTTGCCGCCTGATGCAGGATAGATTTGATACATCAAAACGCCAACCCTTTCCAAATCTGTGTCCCATGAAAACAAGACGGCCTGGTTTGTGGGATATCTTGCAACTCCAGTATAATCGCCGTCCGTTCCCATGTTTCCGTCTGGGAGCGTGAAAGTGGTAGTGCCGCTTGCACCGCCGGCTAGGGCAAGGGCGAGCGTGGTGAATAAGGCGAAGCAATGCATCTTGATTTCTTGCCTGTGATGGTTCAAATGGATATCTTTTCCAAACAGGTTGCCTGTTTCGAGAGCTTTTTTGGTGGACGAGATTGTCCTTTTCTACTCTCCGCTGCACCTCAGACCAGCCCACCTACGGTAAATCGCGCCAATAACATGAGCGCTGCTAAGTTCATCGCGTGCCCTGGCATTAGTGGGAGCATATCAAAGACACGCTCGTCGCTCTTGCTCTCCAGTTTCATCACAACCACGAGCCACGCGCCCTCAGCCTCAGCGGACATGATGTGTGGGGCGGGATGAAATTTGACAACCAGAAACAGATCCGCCGCGATGCTAAGTCCGGAGTTCCCACTAATTAGGCCTGATAAAGCTTTAATTGGCCTTGGGCTGCCTTGATGCGCAGGGGTCACGTCCGATCTTGCAGCGTCAAAGGAAGGGCTTTCACCGTTTGGGCAGATGGTCCGATGGCACGGATATCGGTCTGCCCGTTTCGGACGATCGGCGCATGCCTAATCCTGTGTAAGCATTCTTCTAGATGGTTTCTAGAGAATTTAGACGATGCACTTCACCGTATGAAAGGTGTTGATGAAGCGGCTGCGGTAATCTCTTGCTCTGTATTTTCCGGTGCACAGGCGGCTGTCAGGTCTCCTCTCGTCGCCATGCGCCACTTGGATTAAGTTGACGTCCGACATTGTGCGACTCCAGATCAGACGTGTTTTGGTGCTTGCCTGCTTCATTTCACCAAAGGATCGGAACACAGCCCTGCTCCGAGTCCTCGAGCCTCGCCATAAGGCAGACTGTCATCGATCCAGCCTCAACGCACTGGTCGCATTGATTGCAGTTCTCGCACAGGTGTCTGCATGGGGCAATTAGTGGGATGCCTAGCTTCTTTGACAGATGCTGTTGTGTCCAAGGTGGATCTGTGCCCTACAACCGTCAGACTTTAGGGCGACGCAGGGGCGGACAGGCCACTTATGGAACCAACCGCACTTGAAAGAAGGCAGACATCAGCGAAAATCGAATTAAATGAGGTGAAAAGCAATGCAGGAACGGGGAACCGGTTCCCATACCCAGACCACTTCACACCATCGCTCGGGGAAATGACTGGATTGCATGTCCCGCCCGATAATGACCTCCGGTCACTACTGTCTTGTATTGATACCATGCACGGGGAATTGACAAACTGCGCATAAAAATGTTGTTACCCCGTTATCAAAAGGTATGAAATGTTGGAGCGTCTACCCAAGTTGCCGATATCATCACACCAAATGGAACCACCAACGCCTCCATATCGGAAGCATCTCGGCTTCTATTGCCATCCAACCATCTATGTATGCTTCACCAACAAGGTGGTAGGCGCTCCAAAGGGTCAAGGCATGGATAATCGGTGAACTGGGACATCGAAGTAAGAATGGTGTTCTTGCACTTTTGAAAACACAGACGGCATCACCTACGGCCGCCAGCGGTGGGCCACGGCCAAAGCGTCCCTTCCGAGTCTTGAAGACGCTCCAATCGGAGAAATCGTCCAAGGCATCGCAGTAAAACCGAGCTGCATCCTTTGTTCGGAGATCCATGTTGCTCCAGGGGTCTGTCAAGCCGGGATTGATACAAAGACGTGATAATATGGCAATGAAAGCTTGATATCCGTCCACGGGACTGAAATCAGGACCAGACGGCCGAAGCTCAGTTTGAGAAGTTTGAGAAGGGCTCCAAAACAGCTTATTTCTCCACAGCTCCTTGCCCCCGATTAAAACGCTAGCCAACATCCGCCATCGAGCAAGACCCCGACTATTCCTCACATGTCGGTCGTGGGCCGGGGCCGGGGATGGGATAGAACCGTTCATTAGGGCCTCCAGATTATTGAACCAAGATATCAACAATTTACGCTCTTCAATGGAGCCATGATCAACCGCGGCCCATATTCCCTTTGGCAAGGTAGGTGGTGAAATAACAATGTCGACTGTGTCCACCAGAATACCATAAAGTGAGAGCATCCAAGGGTTTCGCTCCGGCAGAATATCTGCATCTATATTGCTCAAAACCATGCTCCAAGCATGGAAAGTGGTGTCAGTCATGCGACCCAGGATGGTGATTTTTCCATTGCGAAAAGATCGGCGATGTTCCATGGTATAGTCCGGCACCCAAGAAGGGAGGTCAGCCATTCCGCCAGGCCAACCAATTCCAGCCATGTGGAGCACGAGTATTTCCTTATTTAGCTGTATAATGCTTCCGGTAAAACGTGTGTACGTCTCCACGACCGAGTGGTCTGGGTTAGGAAGGTGTTTGCGTTTTAGACTGGCATAGGAGATCCATACAAGAGAGTTGATCCGATCGACCGGGTTGGTTGCTTTGTTGTCGGCGAATAAGAGCAAATTCCATTGCAGCGTCGACCACATGTTCTTTCCTCCCAGGCTCCTGATGTGTGACAAATCTCGGATCGCATATAGGGCAGCTGGAACACGAGAACTGGTACCGATGTCGCGGGCGAGACTCCTTGTCGACTTTGTCGATTCATCATGACCCCGATTTCCATCTGCAATTTCGATGTTGTTTGCGGCAGTAATGCGGAGGTGCCCTTTGTCGGATAGCCCACGACATAGAAGAAGTTTCTCGAGCAAGAATGGGGTTCGCAGTATGTTCTCGATTACGCTCTCCAGCGTTCCCCAAGGCACAATATGTCGGCCACAGGTTATTGTCACATCATGAGCATGGACAATTTCTTGAATAATCTATACGCAAATGTCAACTCCTCTCCGGTTGGACGGATGTGCAGCCAGGACAACGCTTACCCAGCATCGTGTGAACCACGGGCTATCCAACAGCTTCGCCAAGGCTACCCAATAAGTATCCAACAATTTCTGCTGCTCGAAGATCACATATGCACCAGAACCAGGTCCGAATCTGTCAAGGTTTGCAGCCAGGTAGTCTGGCCAGATGTCATTCATTTCAAGAGCCTTCAAAAGACAAAATGCCGCATCGGCATCATAGGACGGAGGACCCAGCCAAACGATAACCTTCTGGGCGACCACGTAAACCAGGTGCATGTTGGGAATAGCCCATCCCTTCTCAGCCTCGTTTCCCTGGTCAATACACACAGAGTCGATCCAGAACTCGCCTCCGCGAGGCATGTAGCGCAGGACATAGCTCGCGGAAGAATTTATGGGAATGTATCGATTATTTTCCAGCCACAGCCGCTCTATCGCGTCGCCATTTCCCCATGTATATGAGATTGCTGTGAAAGGCCTCACGACGGGCGGGTTACTCAACGGGATCGTGGTTAGGCTGCCCTCGATACGAGATGCTCCAACCGCGCTGGTGAGGCGTAGGAGCCTAAAAAATGGACCAGACTCCGGATTGTCGTAAACATAACGCTGGCTAAAACTTGTGCTTACTTCTGTATCCAAAATGGAAGTCATGGTTTGGTCTTGATAAGTTTCGGGATGGCGTCTGACATACTCCTGTCCAGTATCAGAAATCTCCACGCTGGTCAAACACGTGATCATAAGCACTCGAGAATTGGTTATTCTTGACCTTGATTGGGTTGTGGCCACGTCATCAATGAGAGCGGAGGCTTCTGGCAGTCAAAGAGTTGTTTAAAATGAACATGTATTTGATATTTGCTTGTGTTTGTTCTGCAAATGCTTTATCGGCAATTGTTGCCATGGTGGATTAGTCAAGCAGCCGTCTAGGGTAGGCAACTCGGGTGGCCACTTGGTCTCAACACCAAGGCGGTAGTCGCACCTTCGGATACCTTTCTTTTTGGCCCGTTTTCGTCATTTACTTTTGAGGAACTTTCGATAGAAAATTTATGACACTATAATGTACTCCCAAAGACAGATCCTTTTGAGCCACATGGGGGTCAAGTTCTATCCCAACGTGACTCAATCCATCATAACCGGTGTATGTACCGAAACTCAATGTTTTGTCTTTCCACCCAGAGCGAGGCCTTCCATCTCGGATGGCTCGACTCGGCGCGAGATAGGCTAAAATAGACGTAAAATGGATGATGGATTTTTCTTTGGAAGAGCACACAAGAGATGATAAATTATTGTAGTCGTGAAAGAACTGTTGTAGAGCCTATGCCTACAAATTGGTGTCCGGCGATCAAGTCATGGTTTTCATACATCAATGGAGGATGAAAACAATAAATGAAAGAAACTGGAGAAGCTCGAATGGAACCTCACTCTGCTGGTTTCTTTTGTGCAGCTATTGGTGAAAATTGGTGCCTCAAGCCTATGCACGGTCCAACTGATAGGAAACCGTTTTGGAAAACACATGAGACGGCGTCGTCACTATCAGCTTTCCGAAAAAAATGACATCTCCGAGGCGCAAGTGGGAATTAATAAGTGCGAGCGTCCGCTTTTTCTTCTTCCGCAAACCCATTTAGGACCAGCCAACCGTACTCACACGCATTGAATCTCCCATTAACATGTACGACTAGTGCCGCATGAGCACGGTAGATCTCTGATGAGCTAAATATGAACTTCAATGCATTGCCAACAAGCTAATGGTAGGGAACGAAATAAAAAACAATATGCTGCAGTGTAAGCATGGGATAAGCGGAAGGTCCTTCTGCTTTCTTATTTACCTCGCAAGTTCACTCCATTCATGGTCCTTTACGGGCTGGTCAAAGGGTTCGATTTACACGGCTTTAATAGTCGTCCCATGGCCCTTTAATGGGACCTCCGAATCGCTCGTTTTCATCACCCCAAACCTCCCTGAGCCACTTCTGATGATCGATTGTTCTGGCGAGGCTGGGAATCCAACACCCAAATTCATCCATGGCTTTGTGCCAATGACGATAACGTGGACTGACCGGCTTATCTAATCTCTCTTCCTGGGGTCTTTCCTCCGAGTTCAGGGGCAGATCAAAGTGGGCGCAATTGAAATCAAGAAGGTAGACTTGAGGATGATCCCCGTAGGGGTCCACAACCATGACATTTCGCGGTTCCGCATCACGGTGCTCAATGCCGTAAAAGGCTAGAGTAGTTTCGGCCTCTAAGACTGCAGCGTATATCTCCTTTCGCCGTTTCTCGCTAATCTTGTCGGCTGTGTCTCTTTCTTGGAGCAGCTGAGGGATACTAAGTCCTGGTACGTAGTCGATCAGGATGAGCCGAACTGGGCGCATGATAGGTTTCTGGCCAGGGAGAGGGAAAGGTAACTCGAACGTCCAACCACCATTATACGTTGGGGTAAATGTTTCACAAACACCCAAGTTGAGCAACTGCTGATAAGCAGTGCCTTCGCGAGCATAGTCCATGTCGGCGTTCCACGAAGAGTCAGAATAGGTCGTGCCTACCTCAAAGTCATAGTAGAATGGATCGTAAATTTTGGCCACATATTGAATGTTTTCATTTCCGTTAATCTGACAACAAACAACCTGAGGGCCAGTGTGATGTTCGGGGGTCATGTTGTTGATCACTCTCAATTCCCATACTATGTCGCCATAGTCAGGCGGAGGGGTTTCAACGGGTGGACATATTATACACCATGCGCAATGGCCAATCTTTCTCATCTCTTCACAGTTGGTGCGATTAACAGGAAAAGGCTGATCCCCAGCATTCTCATCCCCCTCCCTGAACGGGAGTGGTGGTCTGTGGGATCTAATGGTGACTTCAAACCCTTTCTCATAGGGATTTTTAGGTATGGTATAGACTGGTGTGGACATGGTCGAGAGCAGACGGGGGAGGTTGACAGGTTCAATGGTAGAAGAAGAAGAAATGAGTAGAAAATTCTGGTGTTGGGAGAATATTGTAGCGGTGAGAGTGAGCGAGATGTAGGAAGGAGATCGAGTTCAGGGCGAGTTTGTGCATCTTGAGGTTGGCCACGTCACGCGGCGCCAGGTCAGCTGACCTCCCATGGTGGCTGTGGTGGCCGGTGGGTTCGTGATGCCGAATGAAACAGGGACCAACACAAGGCGGACTTGGAGAGATGGAGCCCGCCAAGGCTCTTTTTGTTTTGACCTAACAGGAACGCGCTTAGGAGAAGTCAATTTAGTAACTAGATGATGTGATGTAATGTGATATAGAAGCGTGTGATTGAAAAAGAAGAACTGATTGGTTATCACCGAGCATAAATAATCGGCTGAGCATGCCAGTACCTGGAGGCAACAGGGCGCGCTGACAAGGTTTGGTTTCAATACCTGGACGATAAAACTAAGCAAAGAGGATTTGCCGTCCTGGATTACAAAAACATCGGCAGCCTCGAACGAGAGCAGTTTGAAGATGGCATACCCACTGAAAAGGATTGGAATGCTATAGAGGCAATGGAGAAGGAAGATGGTGAGGGAGCAAGAGAGAGCAAATTTCCCACAATGACTTCTGAGTCTAAATTTAAGGACAACTCGCAAAAGATCCTCAAACAGGCAGTGCACTACAGCTTGATATATCAGACCAGATATGTCGCATTTTTCGATTGGAACTGTCTAGCCCTGATACTTCTGCGCTCACCGGGCAAGAAGACCGACGACCAGAATGGGAGATGGTGCCACATGACGGTGATCACAGACAAAAAGGAAATGCGAATTGCTTTGCTTGGATTTCTGATTGCCGCTTTTGAATCCAACGACAGAGAGTTTCCGGATAAGACTTCGGGGTCACCGGATGGTATGCCGGTTTGGTCTGGGAAACTTCCCAACCCTGACTTAGCCCGAAAGACTTCAGTCAGCCAGAATACCAGAAACGCGACACCAACCCTCTTGCGAGGCCTTCAAGATAGCCGGGGAGGTTCGCCCGGCCAAGGCCGGACAAATTCGCCCACCCCCGCCGCACGGCCAGTTGCAAGCCCACCGCATCAGCTGCAAAGCCACCACCCGCAAAGCCACCCACGGATCCCAAGAAGGCTCCCAGGAACCCGCGACCGTGATGGCGAGTTGAATTCTCGCGACTTGCCTATTTTCGACTATCGAAGTAGCGATAGGTGGGGCGTGTATCAAGGCAACCCGTGCATCAAATTGATCCCGCCGGCCGGTCCAGATTTGTTGATTGAATTGATTTCATTGTTTTGTTTTGCTATTTCCTTTCCTTTTCCTTTCTTGTTTGTTTCGTTTTGTTTTGTTGTCTAGTTTGATTCAGTTGCTTAGTTTGATTTAGTTGTTTGCTTTGATGCCGTTGTTTGGTTGGATTTGTATGCTTAGGCTGTGTGAGTCGGGCGGCAAGATCGCATTTCGAAGAAGCAAAAGGTATTGACAAAGATTCAAGTTGTTTTTGACTGTGACGGCTTTATTCCTGCCAGCACCATGCAGCACCTGGCGGTGGGCAGATCTGTCTTGTTAGTTCTGAGTGCGACTTGTCAGGAAGCTTCAAGAGGAGCCAGTCTGTCAGCGCGATCCGATTGACTGCAACGAGCGTTGCTAATAGCAAAGGTTATTTTAGCGGAACATAGGGAATCTATGCCCAATAAGAAGTGCCATTGGTGCCAAGCCGGAATTTGTACCCCTGATGTGTAGGACTCATATGATCGACGATCAGCCGTGACCCATTGATGACTGCCCCGAATTTATCCACTGCAGTTTAACCATAATTAGTGTTTCAAGGGGGCCAAAGGCGCATTTTCTCAGCCAATGCGATTAACATTCATTGCTTCTCCGCCTCCCCCGGTATGCAGGAGAAGCAGTGAGCTACCTCGCCCCCGATGTGCTCACACCGAACTTGCTGGCAGTTGGAGGAAAATGAGCAATAAATTTGCACGCTGGCGTTTCTAGGACCTCTTGCTACATATCTATGTATTATTCACTACCTGATCCACAACTTCCGTAACCGCAATTAACTCCTCATCATCAAAAGGTCGGCCGACGATCTGAATAGTGACTGGCTGATTGGCCCATCGCTGGGGGTCGTCTGGCAAGTGTGAACAAGTGCGTGATTCTAGAATCTCGATGATGAAATTGAGATTTAAACTTACAGATTTCATGATTGGGTTTGTCAAAGGGGTTCTTTTTGGCTACATATGTTGTGTTCTTCGGATCATCAATCGGATTGATTTTGATGTCCTTTACCGGCAGCACTATCGAAGGGTAGTCAACCAGGTTAAATAGGCTTGTGTACCCCCACCACGGAAGAAAGTCATGCGGATATCCCGCGGTAGGCGAGACAGGGCATATGATCCCATCGATCGGTTTTCCAGTCGAGGTTTGGTCCTTGGTTGCGTCCCAAGCGTCACAAAGCAACTCTCTGTATCTAGTCTGCGCCTGCACAAGCTACCCAAGTCGACTTGTTAACATATTATTCTCACTTCATTTGAGCCACAGGATAAAGCATACTTTGACAACTTCCCTTGCACTAATAGAATCTTGTTTGATGTTATACACGTCGCACATTTGCTTAGCAGCAGGCATCATTGTCTCGCCAGCTTCAGCGAGCAAGGCTAAGCTAGCCCCAATGCCACACTGATAGTAAAGATCCATCTACCATTGAATATTAAATTGCATATTCTGATCAGTCAATGGGGGCATAGCATAAACTTACATAAACTTGAGATGCTTCCCAGCAGTCAAAGGGGACCTTGAAATTGATGACTTTTTAAAAGCCAAGGATTTTAGTATTTATTCCACGATCCATTTGTGCAAGTCAAGATAAACCTCACAATCCAAGACTTACCTTCGTGCCCTTGGGCTTTCAGCTTTTCAGCAGTCAGGCGCATCGCCCTAATAATTGGTGGATGTGGCATTACAGCTCCGTCAAACTCCCAGAGACCAAAAGTCAGTTTTTCAGACGGCTTTTCTACCTCTCTCCACTCCGTAGGCACGCATGTGGTGTCGTATCTAGCCTGCGGCCAGCTAGTCAAGACACGAGTCATTAATTTGAGATCCTCCATGCTGTGGCAAACGGGACCACATGACACCCGAATGTTCAATTGACCACTTTCGACGCTTTTCATTGCTCGTTTAGGGATTCGATCTGCCGAAGGCCTTATTCCATACAGGCCATTAAATGCCGCAGGCGCTCGGATGGATCCGCCAATATCAGTAGATGGAGTGAATGGACTTCCCTTCAAGGCGACCAGAGCACCATCGCCACCGGAGCTTCCTCCGGAACCAAATTCAGGATTAAACGGACTAAGTGTTCGCCCAAACAGGTTGCTGACTGTTTCAAGTAACATGCCAGTTTGTGGCATCGTTGTCTTGGCATAAAAGACCGCCCCTGCCTCGCGCAGAAGCCTGACGATAGCCGACTCCCTCTGAGCCTTGTGTCCGGCATTGGCAGCATAGCCCCACGTCGTAGGATATCCAGGAAGATCAAAAGTATCCTTCATCATGGAGCCTTGAATGTTAACCAAGAACAACAAAGTATCACTGAAATAAATAGTGCTGCGTACCTTTAGTGCTATGGGGAGGCCATGAAGCGGGCCGACAGTCTTTCCTGTTCGCGCAAGGTGTTCATCTAAGTCTGCCGCTCTCTTGAGTGCCTGCTCAGGGAAGAAAACTGTGAGGCAGTTGACCTAGGTTCAGAAAAACGGTTAGCCATGAAAGTCGATCGACTGCTAGGCCCACTACCAATTGATGCGCGACTGCAGCCCGACCACAAAATGCTTCGACAACATGGCTCGCTGATAATTCTCCTCGCGCAAGCTGGCTCACCAGATTCGATGCGGTGGATTCAGTGATCAGCAGCTGCTCTTTCGACAGTAGACCACACGTGGCGGGGACCTGACGGACATCCTTCAATCCCTCCTTTTGATCTTGTCGAAGCCGCCACTTTTCTGGAATGGCGGCGGCCAGAGCTTCGCGATACTGACGCGCTGCGGGTTCCCAGCTCATCTTGGCGGTTGTGTTGTATCCCAATCAATAACTTTTGAAGCAAATACAATGCAATTTGTTCCATCTATGTCGTGGAATTTGGTAGGTAATGCGAGTTTACGGGAACCAAAAAAGTGGTACGGCTTGGGATCGCGATTTTAAGTCCAAGAGTCGAGATATCTGCCAGCACGCAGCAGCTGGAATCTGATCACGAGAGGCCTTGGGTTTGCTTATCTCATCACTTGGTGCGGAGTAAGATTAACTTCCGGTCGGTCTGTCCGAAGTGAGCCAATCATCTTGGTTGGGAATAGTTATCAGAGAAGTACTGCGCACCCTGTCAACTCCGCGTTACAACCGAGCCGGTGCCGGGCCGGCCCCGAGTCGGCCGGCTTACTGGCGCCGCCGATAGCGTAAGCTTGCAATCGACATCAGTGTCAAGCCCAGAATATTTCGCACTTGAAAAAAAGACTGTATACAAAGGTGGAATTCTTCATCTTTTTGTGATAAATTTACCATCTTTCTGTCACAACCTGAATAGTGTCTACGTGATTGAGATTGTGTTAAGTCTCTCGTAAAGTAATTTTGAACATTTTATCAGAATTACAACCCCATGATGAGCCTCTCATATTCTCCATGGGGAACCCTGTATTTTTCTAAAATAACCTTGTTCATCAGATAGCCATTTATGCAAGTAGGAAGCCGCTGATCTGCCAGGCCAAGATGCACGACCGCTGTCGGTCAAGGTGCACAGTACATCAAGATAACCGCCACCGCATCCTCATGGCCTGTGATTTCCATTTATCCGGATACGCTTATCCTTCGAAGTTGTTAAAATCTTTAGTTATATATTGACTGCCAATATCTCATTTTTTCTCATCTTCCACCTGCATTTCCTACCCTGTTCCAAGCTCAAGTCCAGTGTGCATCACGATGCCAACTTCAAAATCAATGAACCATGACGCGAAATCTTTGTCAATTGCTGAGGGCGCCATGGAAGCAGACATTGGATATACTACTGAGCAAGAGAAGAACATAAAGCGGAAGATTGACAAGTACTTGCTCCCAGTGCTAGCGATCATGTATCTGGTATCATACCTGGACCGCTCAAACAGTAAGCTCACATACCCTGTAACGCGAAGGAATTGCTGATGTGCAAGTAACAGTGGGAAATGCTGCTATTATCGGACTTAAGCAAGACCTCAATCTGACACCCGGAGAATACAACCTCTGTCTCACCATATTCTTCATCCCCTATGCCCTTTTTGAAATCCCGTCCAATTTGATGCTGAAGATCCTGAAGCCATCGCTTTGGATCGCCATCATGATGTTTACGTGGGGCGTCATCGCAACGTTGGTCTATTCCCGGAAAGACAAACACCTGAAATCTTCTCTGTAACCTAACTCTGAAACAGTCTGATGGGGCTTGTCAAGGGCTTCTCTGGCCTTCTTGCAGCCAGGTTTTTCCTTGCTATTGGGGAGGTATGTTGTTCATTTGCGGATCCGAGATAAATCACTGACAGCCACTCAGGCAGGCTTTTTTCCTGCTGCAAGTTACATTCTTACAATGTGGTACCGTCGTCACGAGATCCAGTTGCGAGCCGGCATATTCTACTCTGCCGGTGCACTTTCCGGGGCTGTTTCCGGTCTCCTTGCATATCTCATCAACAAGATGGACGGTGTTGCAGGATTGGAAGGATGGAGATGGTAAGCCCCATCCAGGATAGCCATATGTGGGATATTAACAGCTCTAGGGTCTTTATATTGGAAGGAATGTGCACTGTTCTTGTTGCATGCATGGCCCCATTCATCCTACCGAATGATCCTTCCACATGCACTTTCTTGACGGAAGAAGAAAAGGCCATTGTAGCACATCGTCTAAAACACGACGTAGGATCGCATCACGGAACATATGACACGAACGAGGCCTTCAAGTGGAAGTATTTCTGGGCTGCTCTGCGTGATTACAAAATTTGGATGGTCGTGGTTGTATACTGGGGCAGTGCTATTCCCATTTACGGGTCAGGCTCAGGGCACTTTTCATTTCCAAAATCCTTGGGCTAATATTATCACAGGTTCATCTATACTCTACCTACAGTTCTCGAGGAGCTTGGATACACTGCCGAGATAGCAGTGCGTATTTCCAAGCAGACATGGAGGAACACCAATATTAACTTCTTGTTTAGCAACTAATGACGATCCCTATCTATGTTGCGGCTGTTGTTGCACTTCTAATCACTGCGATTCTCTCTGATAGATCGGGGGATCGCTCGTTGTTCGTTATTGTGCCGCTTCTTGTCGGTGGAGCAGGTCTCGTCGGCCTTTTGGCCATTCCTAAAAATGGCGCGGCACCTGGAGCCCTCTTTGCCATGCTATTTTTAGTCGCAATGGGTCTCTACTCGATTGTTTGCGGGACCGTCGCATGGACAGGTAGGACTTCGATCCTCTTGAATGCAATTACAGTATTTCTCACATCTCATAGCCAACAACTTGGCCGGCCCATGGAAGCGATCTGTCGGCATGGCATTGATGATTGCGGTTGGCAATCTTGGTGGAGCTGTTGGAACCAACATATACCTGAGCAGAGAGTCTCCGAACTACTGGGTAGGATATGGTACGTCTCTTGGCGTTATTATCCTCTCTCTGGCTGCATCAATCTTTTTGCGCTTCAAACTCAAAGCTATCAATGCGAAGAGAGATGCCATTTCTATTGAAGAGATTCGCGAAAAGTACTCTGAAGAAGAACTTTTAGATATGGGCGACGACAGTCCATTCTTTCGGTACACCATCTGAGTTGATTCTTTATTCTCTAGATAAAGAATCCTCAAGCCCAGTGAGAGAAATAAAAGGGAATAGTATTATTCTACTGGTATATGTAAATAGTTTTCACTGTATGCTTCTAACTTTGGGTATTTTTCGTCATCTCGCGCCAATGCAATTGTGGCACTTTGACATCTTTTTCTTCCCGGTCAAGAGTCTCTGCTGATGGATGATTCTGGTCGCCTTCTTTCCTCCACCGTAACATCCTGCTTTGGATGACCTGCATTTGATGTTAAAGGGTACTCGTCATCCAAGCTTCCAGCCGTTCTGCTTCTCCCCCCAAATGCTGTAGCATCAGACTCAACTCTGACTTCAACATCAGTGCGCATATGGATGCCAATTCCGGGTCCTAGTCCCCCAGAGGTAGCAGGAAGATCCTCATCTGAGCCGCCAGCCACGACCTTGGACATCTGGCCCAGCTGCATAGAATTCCCCTTGGCCCATGGTGCATGGTCAACGTGGCTCTGGTTGCCACTCTGGCCGTTGGTAGGATTCGAACTCGACATGTTGGGATAATATTCGTCCGAGACGCCTCGGCCAGCCAATCGTGTAATGAGCGATGCCATGGACATTTCGATGTTGAGCTTGACCATGTATGTAATGGGATGGAATTGGATAAAGACGGTTTGGTTCGGAAGCCACATCAGGCCAATAAGCATAGCCTAGCGAGCATTAGCAGAGAAAAACAACAAGATCAAAGAAAACCTTTCTTACATCCATAGCAATAGATACAATCATGAGCTTTGCATTGAATGATACCAGAGGCTGGTACTTTTTAAGGTTGTGCTGCTTGATGAGTCGGTTCTGTACCACCCGAAGAAAATACCAATTCAAGACAGCATCAATGGTCATAATAAGAAACTTGGACGTTCTATCCCAGTACTTGTTGATGTCGACAAAGCTGGGCAATGTTAATGATGCCCATACACCGTGCGGCAGGGTCTGGATAAATACATTTGGCTCACAGGCGGGTTGCTGTGTGCGGGGATAAAGATGCAAAAGACGAGAACGTTGATGAGGGTTATCGCAACCGCAGTTCCCCATTTTAGACGGGCAATGGTCTTCCGTGACTCGGCGATGATTGCGATTCGATTGACAATGATTTGCATCAAAAGCTGCACCTCAAAGACCCAAAAGAAGAGGATAAAGAAGAGAAGCGGGACCCTAACGCACACTAATTAGCAGACATAAAACACACCATTTTATCATAGCACATACGATGTTGAAACGATGCCATCAATCCATAGCCATCCAAGAATACCGATACCCAAGTTGGCGACGATCTCGCCCCACACCATGTAGATGTAGGTGCTGCGAAGCGGATTCCGATTCCGCCGCGTTTGTTTGATGGCCTCCCACGTGGTCAAGAAGCCGAAGCCAATGGTGAAGCCAAAGGCCATGGCAGCGACCTTGAAGTCGGACACCGATGTGGAAGACATGGCTTCTGGCTCAATGTGCTGCTCCCAGCACGTTTCACAAAACGGTGCAAGAATGCGACAGCTCATCCGGGGGAGACTGGAGACTTTAACAAAAGCAATGCGCACGATGCATCAATCAAGCCCCTGAACTATGCCATACCTCGGCGCACGATGGAGCAGGTGGAGGCACATATTGGCCGCCTTGGCTTGCTGGTTGGACGCTCTCACTCGTGGAGCGGGCCGTCTGCTTCTTCCCCGAGTCATTCAATGCAGACCCATGTGTCATTGGCATCGTTGGCCACATGGGCATCGTCTAGCGTCGATCAATTTAGGGGCGATCAATCGGCAGGTTTCAGCGGTTCTGCATGCTGTCAACGTGAAAACCCATACGTAATGCCGTTCGCTTGGTAGCGTTGCAAAACTCGGAAATGGGCACCAGTGGTGGCTTAGCGCGATGACAGAGGCGTTCGCCAATAAATGAATGTCAGTCAATTCATCGTGTAAACAAGACGCCGGCTCCCCGACCACACCGGAGAAGACGTCCGCAAAGACAAAAGAAACATGGTCCGTGATGGAAATCCCTGCGCGCCATCATCTTGGCATTTCCAATTGATCTGCCTCGTCTAGATTGGATCAACCCGGTGTGGCGGGTCAGTCGCATTTTTTCGGCCCTACTCGCCTCGCTTGGGCCGATGACGACTTTAGCCTCTATCTGAGACTACGGCAAAACCGTTCAACTCCCGGTAGCCGCGGCGTTGACGCATTGTGAGTGAAGAATTCGGCAACTTGCCACGCGACCGACAATGTCCACTAAGGCGATGCGACATAGCAAAAGCCGAGATTGTCGCGTCCGAGCTGGTCGATTGGACCCAGAAATTCGACTCCGCTGTGACACATGGTAACCCCGCCGTTCGCCTCAAGTGACTTGGCATCTTAGCCAGGAACTGGTCAACAAGGGGGCTTCATGTGGCTGGCTGCAGTGAAGCCATCTTGCTCATGAACCCGGTTCTCAAGTCTGTGATTGATACCCATGGGATTTAAGGCTTACTGAGCAAAACGAAATTGATGGGACGCGTGCGCTGCGGAACAACCACAAACAAGTGAATAAGTTCAAACGCCTAGCAAAGGACTGAAGAGTCAATGGCACGAAATGTAACAAGAAGAAAAGGTCGAAAGGCAAAACTTTTATTTTCGTTTTTTCCCCCACAAATCCCTATACAATTATTCGTCCGTCTGTAAATCTTGGCAGTGCGCCAGTCACGCTCGTGTAATATTTTGTGGTGAACTTGCAAGTGCAAAGTAAGCAAGCGTCGTTGCGTGAGCCCAGCGTCATGATAAGTCATTACTGAGAATTGCATTTGTATATTGATATTGTAGTCATTTCTGAATTCGAGATGAAATCAAAACTTAAATCTGCCTTCGAAGATTTGCGAATGTCATCAAGCTCTCACCAAAACTAATGCAAAGCCTCCGGACCTATCCCACAGCCATAGCAGTACCTGTGCGGCGACCAAGAAGGTTATTGAATTGCAAGAACAACATTATAATCTTCGATAGGGTTGTATTATTAGTGCTAGCTAATTATTTATCTAAAATATTTTTGTTTGGTAGTTGCCTATTCAACCTACGTGAAAGTCTGATTGACACATTCGGACGCGAAATGTTGATAGATACAGTGTGAGCAACGACGGAGTTTACTTTGTGGCGCAACACCCAAATCAAGGAGTTGGGCCCTCAGCATCAATTACCGTCATTGATTAGGTCCTTTTGTAGAAAATGATATTGTTTAGAAATAGAAAGGTTCTAGCTACATCAAGATTACCACCATGACGTCTTAGTGGCTGAAGGGAAATAGGTTCGATGGACCTGTAAACATTATGACGTCATACACTTTGAGACAGTGCGGACAACGCGAACTATCCTTTTCACGAGTGATTATTACCGTTCAAAAACAAAAGTTGGCTAGGGGCTGAGAAAGCATGTTGTTCCAAATACACAGTCATGGACCGATGTAGAGTCGCACCCTTGGTACATGTAGCAGGAACCGAAATGAGGATTGAAAACAAGGAATCAAAGGCCTGTTGCAGTTCAACAGATGAGATTTTAATTTTTCACGAAATAAATGTGGAAGAAAGACTGGAATGAATGTGCATCATGATGCTGTTTGGTGAGCATTCCTTTAGCAGCGGCAATGTGGGGTTTTGATCGCTATTTTCATGGCCGACAATACCGCGTGTTAGCACAGACTGCCAGTTGGAATTCAGCACAACGTTCTGAATAGAGTTAAAGATCCAAACTAACATGATGGTCACGCCTCCTTAGTCTCATGCTTGGAAAATGTATAAAGACGGGTCATGCTCCAGTCTCACGGCGGTGTTTTATTTGCATGGCCGCCTCCTCCCCATATTTTTACAATTACACTCCAAACCTATTCCTGAAGCTCTTCACGATGAAGTTTTATACTGTCACCAGCGCTATTACTGCGCTTCTCTTTGCCACTTCGGGTGCTGCAGCGCCAAATTCTGTGTCAGGCTTGTGCCTCGACACTTGCCTACCAATCGCTCCCCTGTGCCCTTTTGAGTTTGTAAGACCATGGCGAATGATGCTGACTGAATTGGATATGCTAACTGAATTTCTAGTACCCAAAGAAACATGTGAGACTTGTTGATAACGCCCGTTATATCTTTCTCGTACTAACTCGATGCTAGGGAAATGACGACAAGGCTTGCTGGAAGTGTTGCAAGATCAATGAAAGCCAAGACACCGGATGATTGGATGATTGCAGGGAGTTCGGAGGAATCGGTGAAATCATATGCAATGCCATGGCATGACGTAAAGTACAGTGATAATTGGGGCAATTCGATGATTCGATCTTTGTAACTGGCGTTCTCAATGATGTGATATGGGATCTGAAGGTATCATCAATTTCTGTATCTCGATTTTGCATTACAAAACTCTTCAACTGATTCCGAGTACGCGTGGATTCCATACACAACTTTTCATTTCCATGTACTGAGCTTTGTGGGTTCTCTCGACGTTGTCAGACTATGCTTGGGATACAGGGATAATAAAGAGGAGGCCAATTTTATGAATCGTTGATTGCCTGCGCCCCCCGACAGAAGCGTGACAATGATCCAAACGCCAATCAATCCATTTTCTAGGTGGGGAGTAGCCGCTGCGGCAATTGAAAGGCATGGATAAAGAAGGCGACCTGAACGGTGATGCTTTTACGTTACATAATGGATCTGATTGACTAATCGAAAACAGTAAATCCCAGACTCGTCAATCTAGATGCTCCACCACCAGCGCTGTGCTCGGCTACCAATCCAAAGCTTCATTTCCGCTGGAACATGCGTCTTTCTTCCAGTCATAAACACCTCCCCGTTCCAGGAACGCCGCCTCGTCCCAGAACACACTCTTCAATGCCTCTTCAACACCCACTTCCAAGATGGACTTGGACGGCTGTTCACCATTTCGGTCCAAGAACCTCATGTACTCGTCGACTAGGAGGTACGACTTGGCCATTAGGTGATTTGGTTCTGGGACAATGGACTTTTGCTTGCTGTGTCTGTCACAAAACGCATCAAACTCGTCGCTGGTGATGATGAAGCGACGAGCGTCGCGAAGAGTCGTGGCCGAGTCATTTTCGTTCTCGACAATCAAGACCTGGAAGCATTTCCACCGAAATGGCTGCAGCGCAGCGATGTGGTGATTCATGTCCTCCATGTAGTTGAGGCGGTTGACAACGGTGTTGAGCTTGAACTTGATGTTGTACTCGGTGCACCAAGCAGCAATGTCGTAGAGCTTTTGGATCTGGTCGCCAGATCCCCGTCCGATCTTGATGTTGGTAGCTTCGTCAAACGAGTCGCAGCTGACGGCAAGGATGTCAATGTATCGGCCGTGCTCGCGCAGGAAGCTCTCCTTGACCAAGCTGCCGTTGGTTACAATGGAGACAGACTCGAGGTGAAGCGTCTGCTTGCAGAAGTCGATCATCTCGCCAAGCTGCTTTGGGTAGAGGAAGGGTTCGCCGCCAGCAAAGTTGATCTTGCGCATGCCAGCTTGCTTGAGCAGCTGGAGACCGCGCTTGGCATTGACAAGGGGCTCGATGTGTGAGGTCGTGGCGGTATGGAAGCAAAATCCGCATGTTTTGTTGCATCGGCGGGTGAAGTGGTAATTGACCGAGACGGGGACCTTGGATCGCCGGTCTTGACGAGTCAAGATAAACGCGAGAATGGCAAAAAGAAAGACGACCAAATATGTAATGATGGACATGGTTTCTGATGTGCTGAGAACAAGACACAGTGTTTTTTCGGAAGCATAAGGTACGTGCGAGTTGGAGTACTGCATGGAGGTGTGTAAAGGCAGGAGGATGCGCTTTCTTCAGGCTGGGGGTGGAGGGGAATGAAATACTTTGTCTTCAAGCTGTGAGAGTGAATTTTCAGTTTTGGATGCACAAAGCTGTTCAATGCATCGCTAGGGGTGAGGGGGCGGCATGGTGTCCAAACGGGCATTGTAATTTGTCAACACAGACGTGATAGATGCGTAAGATTCACAGCCGCACACACACGGACACGCAGTTGTGGTTACACCAGGAGGCCCACCACACAGTGAATGGCGGCCGTGTGTGTATTACGAGCTCCAGGCAGCCTCGCAACTTCCTCACCGAAGTGGGTGAATGCGTTTCAGCTTCGCCTCGTCAGTTGTGACCGTTCTGCTGTGCAACGGCGGACATCGACAGTAATCTCCGAAGCTCGTCGCACCGGACACAGGCGCGTTCTCCTGCAACAAGGACCAGAGAAAGCTCTGTTTTCTATCCCCAACACTTCACAATTCCCTCGCGCGCTCAGCCACCATGCAGCAGACAGCGGAAAGTAATATCATCTTTGTTCTTGGTACGCCTGACCGGCCGATCTCACACCTCGCTCCGCCAGAATTTACACAGGCTAACGGTAGCTAGGCGCTCCGGGCGCTGGAAAGGGCACACTGTGCAAGCTTCTGTCGGAGGACCTCGAATTCAAACACATTTCGATCGGAGACCTTCTTCGACAGGTCGTTTCCTCGCCCGATGCGGATAAAGCAATCGTCGAATGCGTGCGGCGCGGAGAGCTCGTCAGCACAGAGCAGCTTTTTTCCACATTGAAGCCCCATATGGAAAGCGAACTACGACGCGTTGTTCTGTTGGATGGGTTCCCTAGATGCTTGGATCAGGCTGAGCAGTTTGAGGAGGCGGTAGGCCAATACTCGCATCTTCTGACGGCACGTTTCTCTCGCTAACTCTACCATAGTTTGGACACGCCGCGCTCGTTTTATTCTTCGACTGCCCCCAAGCTCTTGCCGAAGACCGTGTCGTCACTCGGATGCATGGCCGAGCTGGAGACAACCCCGAGACGTTCCGAAAGAGATATAAGGAGTTTACCGAGCTGAACCCGCCGATTGTGGAACACTACAAGGCAAAGGACAAGCTCGTGGTTGTGAGTGCAGAAACCGTCTTCTTTGACCAAGTGTCTAATAATCTACAGGTAGACACGAGCGGAGGGACAGACTCCAGCTACGCAAAACTGATGCATGTCTTGCGGGGCCGACGCGAATGGGAGGACTTGACTGGCTGACTTGACAGCAAGGCGTCAGCGATGTGGGCAAAAGGATCTGGGTTAACACTGGAGAGAAGTGCGTTTTCTAGATTACAAGACTAGTTGATAAAAGAGTCTCCCATCACGCCCGTGCACCTCCGAACAGTTCAAAGTAAGCGCTGAGCTTTCCCTTGGGCTTACCAGGCGAAAAGGCCCACGAGTAGCGCTTCATGAATTCCGTGATTCTTTCGTCCATTTCTTGCGTCACCATCTGCTTCTCCAGCTCGGTCGGAGCCTCCCCATTATTGCTCTCTAGGACTTGCTGCAGTTCCACTTCGCCAACTTCGTGACCAAAGTCCATGGTGTCGAGAGCAATGTGGAAATGCTCGTCGGCAATCCACGTCTCCCGCCTCGTCGAGAAGATGGCAGTGGGGAAAAGTCCAAAGTTGCTCGCCTCTGGGCTCTCGATGCCCGTGATGCGCTTTACGTAGGCAGAAATTTCGCCGACGTGGTCAAGCTCCTCGAATCTGGAGTTGGCAAAGTTGCCGCCCTTTTTAATTTTGGCTTCCCAGGCGCCATCGCGTTTCCTGATCCAAGCTCCCGCCGATGAGAGGAGATTGGCGCGGTCGTAGTAGGCATCGTGAATGTTCTGCACCGGAAGCCTTTGAAGGCTCCTGAAATGGGGGATCCCGCCGTTTCGAGTCAGCTCGTGGACTGCGAGAGAGTGGAACTTGCGCTCCACCTCGAGCACGCAGCGGAGCGTCATGGTGTAGGGGTCTGGACCATCTCCATTAGCAGGCATTTGCGCAGTTATACCATCTACTCACACTTCTGTAGGTCAAATTTCGTCCGATGCGCTGGGCTTTGCGAGACCTTCTTGATGTCTGTCATCTGCACGAAGAATTCTTCCAATTGTTTGTACAACCTGGCTCACGTGACGCCCAAATCCGCCCACTCACGGAACGAGATTACCAACTACCCCGTCGACAAAGGAGCCTGGAGTAAGCCTTGGTTTGCATCCTATTCAACGCCATTACATTGGGAGTCAAGGTGCTAGATGGCGGAAATTGATTTGGATTATTCATCTTCCAACTATTTCACCACAGCGTCTGTCACTACCGCCAACGGTATTTACAACGTTGACTGAAGTGGAGCAACCAGAAAAGAGCAGTGACTGAACCTGCCTTCCGTATCACCTTTCGCGCCAGAGAAAATAAAACCATGAAGGCTCAGATGTCCATGACGGTCTTTCAGCATGGCTAGCAATGAAAAGAACGTGAAACATGAGCTGGGCATGATCATGGTCCTCGTGAGCAGTGCTCTCTGAAGAGTTTGATCTGCAGAACATGCAGTGTGTGTAGAATTGGTTTGTATAGCTTCTGCATTCTAACCTGGGTCACAGAAGATAAACTTCAATTGATTGATGAGTTGACTCGGGATGCGATTCTATCATGTATTTGAAGCTGAAGCCATGGCCCATCGTCGATACCTTGATTTTTTGACGCAACTTGACCAGCCAAATGGCCCAACACTGCATTTTGGCCAAGCCATCTAAAGCTGGCGAGGCCCCCCGAATAGGGAATGATTGAGCTTTGACCTGTTCAGTAGATGTCCGGGCGTTTCCCACCATTTGCCAGCAATTCAAGGACTATTGATTTGGGCGTCAAACAGCTGGGAGTTCGCCTCCTATTTGTGGATCAGTTCATCTCAAACGGCGCCGCATGGCGGTGGCGCTCAATAGTCTAAATCGACACCACGGTTCTGGTGCCAACAACCAACGGAGCGGGCCCACGGAGGTGAAGCCGGTTCTCTTAGCCCTGTGCATTGCTTTTCCAGCTTTTCAAACTGTGTACAAAGCTTGCAACACTGACTTCATGTGAAGGAGACGTCCATTTTCCGCGCACAAAGGTTCTCAGGAACAGCCTACAATTTTAACACAATCATGCACTGAAATTTGGAAGCCAGGAGCAAGACTCAGTATCCATGAGTTTTACATCCAGTCGATGTTTAATGATGTCAACCGATCAGCTTTGTCCCCTTTTGTGCAGGTTTATCTGAAGCCCCTTTTGGCTTGGCAATGCTGAACGGTCCGATTTGGAGTGTTTTAGTGCGTGGGCTTGGGGCGCCACAAAAGACGTTGCAGGGACTAATTGGGAGGAGACAATTTTTATTAAAATCGGGCATGGTCGCACTTTTGAATCACACTTCTTATAACTCATCTCAGGATGAAAATGGTTTCGGTCAAAGCCATCATACTCGCCTTGGCTCTGAGCGGCGGGGCTCTTGCGTCCAACAATGCGGTGACTTGTTCCACCAAACTTGGCCCTTCGTCGGTCAAGTACGTCCTGCCGCAGACTTCTACAAAGACGACAACTGTAACCGCTACGAAAAAGATTATCAAAACTCCGGGCATAACAATTACGCCTTCGCCAAAGACCAAAACTATAACCTCAACCTTGATGAAGACGGCTTTTGAGACAAAGAAAAGCGATACTAAGACTGTCATCGAAACCGAGACAAGTAAGCAGCACAGAAGACTGAGTACAAAAGGCAAATTCTGACAGCACTAAGATCATGTAACAATTACAACTACACTTTCAACAACAAAACACACGACCCAGACCCTGACCGAGACCAGCACAACGAGCACTTCGATTCAGACTATCTCGGCGTCGGCTGGCTTCCAATGGATTACCGACGACACTTCCGTGGTGGTTGACACACAGCGTCGAGACATTCCGATGGTCCGTGGTATCAAGTACGGCTCTGCTCGCCAATACCCACAACGTATTGACTGCGTCAAGACAATTGTCAAAACAGCAACTATAACAGTGGCCTCGACCGCCAAAGGAAACAAAATCACGACTCTTCCAGTTGAGACAAAATTGAAAACAGTCACCGTTACTAAAACTGACACGTTGGTGATTTATCCATCTGTTACCATCACGACTCAGGTTGACAACACCATCACGACAACCACGACAAGTGCTTCCACAAACACTGTTACGACAACAGGTGAGATGTGACACTGCAAAAGCTTCATAGATTCTGTTCAAACTAACAACAGCGTTCCCAGTCGTCACCGGAGTCACAGCAACAGAATTATACTACGAGGCGTGCGGTGCCCGAAACCAGATTTCTCATGCCAATGGCGGTCAGCCAATTACTGGATTTTTGGATGAGAATAGTTCTTTTATAGTTGTAAATGGCGTCGCGAATGCCTATCAATGCTGTGCAGCCTGTTTCGAGAGCTCAGACGCATGCATTGGATCGGGGTTTGGTTCACGCGGAGATTGCCGGAATTACTTCACAACTCAATGTTCTGCGGCTACTGTACGGCACAACACGCGCTCCACCTCGCTTGGGTATTCATTGACTCTGAGTAATGGGAGATGCGGGACTTTTAAGAATGGTGGTAATCGCCTGTGATAAGCTGAGGAGGGCGACGATAATGCAGTGAAAGCAATGGTTGCAAATTTGGCCACACATGCATTATGGCTCTATCAGGCACAATGTCACCTTCTCGAATATATTCATACACTGAGAAAACTGAAGATATAGCTTTATTATAGCTTTATGCTTTCTTTATCATACCCAAAGTTCTTCATTCAACACGAACAGCTCAACTCGGTCAGCCACAGAGCCAGATGAGACTTAATACACTCTAGATACAATTGCCCTCGTACAGAATCATGGCCTTAAATAAAAACCATGAAAGAAGTCTTGTTTATCCAATGGATCTTTATTACAGGACGAAAATGGATCTAGGTCCTCGATAGGCTCTGCCAGTGACTCGACCATTGTTTATAGATGTTGGAAGAAGAAGAGGCACAAGATAGAGGGTGTCCCCCTTCTCAGTAGATAACTGAGCCGATACTCGACCAAACTTCATTGGCATAAAGTAAGACACAACTTTGGTGTATCGATCAATATACCATAATCAGCTCCGGGAAGATGCGGTATGCGATCCCAACTGCCGTGTTTGTTTTCCAAGCAACAAAAAACCCCCAGCTAACCGCAAATATGCCACTCATCCCTCACCCCCTCATCGCGCACCATCCTTAGGTTGAGCTCGAAAATATGCTGTCGCAAAATGCTTACGACTGCCACCCACATGTGGCCACCGTCAAGGCTGCAATCGCGACACAGAAACGCACAATCATATTCACATCATGGTGCTTTGGTACGAGGTTGTCTGGTTTGTTCAAGTAAAGTGTAGGATTAGACTTGTCTAAGGAGAGACGACGTAGCAACTATAATGGCCAAATAATTTATCATTATACCTCCATTGAGAAAGGACTTCACAATCGTGTCCGTGAGATGATTTTTGCTCTCCTCATCGGTCCCCAATCCTAAAGTCTTCACTTCACCACCAAAGCCCGCCATGAGCACCCATTCCAAAACCTTTTGCAACCATGTTTTTGGTGATCACGCGCCGAAATGTCTTGTCTATGTATTCACCAACATCCTAAACGAGACACGACTTGCCCCAGTCGGTCGTAGGCCCTAGTCATGCAAGCCACTCAGCTCTGGAACCGACTCCATTCTGGTAGGTGGCCACTAATCCTCACTACTCGGCGCTACTCCAGCGGAGTCTTGTTGGGGTTGGCCAATTAAATTTTAATCGCCATCGAAAATAACCCTTGGTTGATGTCCCAGCAGCCAGCCACACTTGCGACAATACCTAATGTCTTCTATTGGGAACCAACCCTGGCCACGTTAATGCACTAAAGCGCTGCGGCTGATAATAATTCCACAATCTAGACTCAGTCGAACTTTTGACTCGTACGAGCGTGGCCAACCGCAAATGCAGACAGCCACAAAGCCCAGGGCAATTGCTAAACACATCTCTGCAGCAGCTCCAAAGGCACCCGCCCACTATTTAAACCAAGCGCCCAACTATTGATTACCACAGGCCGCACAACAGGCCATAGCCCGAACTCTATAAAGCCGCGTATTTTTACTTGCACTAGTCATGTTTTAGTGTTCGAATACTTCCACAGAGGGGCCTGGCCCTGCAACCTTCAGCTGAGGACAATTCAATAGTACCGTTTTTCGAATCAGCCAGAGTGCAATCAATGTACTTCAGCTAGTCGCTCTTCACCGCCATATCGCCACAGCCAGCTGGCCGCATCATAGTCCGTGGCTTGGGACGGGCTGGAGACAAAATGCAATCCAGCCTCAAGGTCAGATGCACTCTCTAACATCCTGGCTTCCATCAGAGAACGTTGTGCAATCAACCCTCAATTTCGAAAGCAAAATCTTATAAGAGTGGCAATCCCCTTTAAGTTGCCAGTCTCATTGCACGCACAGACACCGATCGTTTCCCGTCTAATCACTTCACTCCTACAACATTTCAACAATTCTGTTAACCCTCACAGAGATGGACGGCATGACACCTGCGCAGCTCGCAGTTGCGAGGGCGAGGAGTCGGATTGCGATGATCGGTGCATCCCTCTCCTCTGATCAGCAAAACATGGACGGGACAGCGAAAAACGAATACTCCGAGATCTCCAGTACCTTGCAAAAGCTGAAGGACCAGGAAAGAGAGCTAGGTGACATTGCTGCTAGTCTCAATCCCCTGATCATAAAATGCAGCAAGGAAATCGTCACCAAACTAGAGCTTGCTATGTTGAAAGCGTATAAGCTAGCAGTCTTCATCCGTGGGGAGTATGACTTGCGAGATGTTAGTCAAGGCCAAGATCAAGATATTCTGAGACAGATGGTTCAAGGATTTCGAGACGTTGAGGATTACGCAAAAGCTGCCTGTATGGAAATAGGTGCGAAACAGCGCACAGTGATCGGAATTCAAAACGACAGCGTCAACCGAGCAAAGGAAAAAGCTGATCTCGTGCTCACAAAGATCAACAACGAGCTTGGCCTTCTTAAGGGGCAAATCAAAGCCACAAATGAAAAGATTGAGAGGACGAGGCCGGGAATTGAGACACAGACGCGAGCGATGCAGGAAATAGGCAACAAACTAGCGCAGGCCCAAGTGAAATCAGATTTATCGCGCTTCAATGTTCGGCTAAGTAACCCCTTATTTACCATTCCTCTCAACTAACATTTGGTGGCAGTCGGCCCCTGTCGCTATTTTAATTGACAGCATGTCCCAGACGGCCCCAGGCGGCATCATGGATCTGCACAGGCAAATGGAAGACAGCAGGAACTCGATTATCCGAGACTCTGCCATCATCAACATTGCCATTGATGACCTTGCTCAACAGCGGCAGCAACGCGAAGGTCTTGAGTCAGCGCTAAACATGGCCAATGAAACTTCCAATGTAATCTCACGCCTAAGTATAGTTGCAAACACGGCCAACTCCAAGTGCACTATGCTTCAGGCACAGCTCGAGCCATTGAGAGAACGGTCCTCACAAATGCTGGTGCGGGTTTGTAAGATTCAAGAAAGAAGTGCGACGCGGGATCCTACTAGCTTTTCCAAGAAGGAGGTTGCGGTGCACCTGCTTGCAATCTGCAGGGACTCGTTGATTGATCAGGCGCTCCTCGATGAAGCTCGCATGGTCAGGGATGAGATCATAGGCCAGTATGGTGAAGGGATCCCGAAGCTCGTTCAGGACGCTGCAAAAGAGGTTCAGGAGAAGCTTGACTTGATGGCGAGCGCTACCAGCGTTCACAAGCTTTAGCACCACTCGTTTAATGGACCGAAGTTCATATTTTATTGTATCATTGTTCTAAGAAGCTCAATTTACATCAGATGAAGGGCCTCATTGCTCACAAAGCCACATATTCATCACGTTTCGTCCACAATTTTCTCTGGGGACCTCGCACTTATTTTAAAATTCGAAAGAAAAAACAAAGTGCAAGTTCAAAAATCAAGTATCTATGATTAGCAACAATGACTACATCTGCTGCAGCAAGATAGGGCAAATCTCTACCCAAGCGTTAGCATCTGCGCCACCATATCAGCCAAGTCCAGTTCCCATCATCCGACTCATTCATGTAGTCCAAAGCACATCAGTGCTCTCAGCTGGTGAGTGTCTATTCCATATTTGTCGATCTGTTCCTGTATACCTGCTATGAACACAAAAACCCAAAGTTCCACAAATATTGGATCAAGTCTGTCACGCAACTGGCCGATTTTTGCGAATTCATTCTGGCACGCAACGCCATGTTTCCGCGACTAAGACCGGCATCATTACGGCTTGCGCTCAGCCTCCACACTACATTATGGATCATTTCGGCTCGACCGGAAGGTCTTGTCTCGTGAGTCACAGTCAACCCAACCTTACGATTCAAATCTCAGTTACCCTATAGGCTACAGGCAATGAGTGCGGTACACTTGCGCAAGAGTACGTCGTCAGTTTTCTGAGGGCAAACAAGCAAATTTTAAAAGACATTATAATACTATTCATATTATTATCATGATTGTGGTTACTAGAAAATAAATTATTTTGAATTTATCAGACTGCGGCTCAGAATGAACCATGGCTACCGCGATATTGCAGTCGGCCAGCAAACATATGTGCCAGAATATGGGTAGTTCATGGCGAAAAAGATGCGAAATTTTAAATAATAGTCGTTTTAACGTTTGCTACATGTTGCAAATTCACTCCGAGGAATGTTTTGGATGGGCGATACGATACGTCCTATTTCATCAGCGACGGGTCAGAGGTCCGGAATCTCGGAGAAAAGCTCCGCTTGAGTAGCCGAATCGGGCTAGACATGGGCCGAGGAGCATCACACCGTAAGTCAAGCCGCTGCAGACAATCAAATGAACATTCGAATGGATTCGATGAGGGAAAATACATTAGTCAAGATGATGATTGTTTGTAGGGATGCCCAATTCATTTGTACCCAGCCTTTGCAACCCTCCAAGATTGGGCTGGTGAGCGGGGTACAGTGATTGAGATATATGGAGACTGCATGGTTGACAACGAGTCACAGCCTAGTCCATGCTGCAGATCCCAGCCTCACGCCATGACCCCGCTTTGGCGGGAGGAGGGGGAGTTCGTCTGAACCATGACGAGACGAGATGGCATCAGAACGGGCGAGTATAGGCATGTCTCAACTAGGAATAGGGTCACGGCAGCTGGACGAGCGATGCCAGGGGCAATGCAATGGCGCACCCGAGATGTTTCTGATTCCGGCGCGGTCCACACTGCATGGGACAGTTAGTGCGGCTCTCGATTGTGTGTGTCTGACGAGTGTGTAAAGCAGGTTGAAATGCTCCACGAACACGTCGTCCATTTCCTGCCCTGCTGCCCAATGCTGCAACACCACGCGCATGGGCTGCTGCTCCGAGCTCGCGTTGGGACGTGTCACGTGGCGCAGCCAGTGTTTCAGCCGATGGTCCGAGTGGGGAAGGGCTCTCACCGTACATTGCCGGCTGTATGAATGAGCTGCATATCAAGAAATCTCTTCGCCCCTTGTTAGCGAGCGAATCCCCGCCAGTTCGTTCGTTTGTTCACCCACCCATCGCGACCATGGCCAAAAACCGCCATAGATCGTCCCGCGACTCGCGTCCCTCGCGGAGCGGCCAGTCTGCCACGGGGTCCGTCCAGGACGAGGCCGCCAGCAGCAGCAAGCCTTCGTCTTCTGCGCGCCGCCGTCGCGATGTGCCCGCCGCCGCGTCGCCCGACGATTCACCGCTGCACGGCGCCGGCCTGGTCTCGTACGACTCGGCCGCCCGCGAGAACACCAGCGTCCTCAACAAGATGACGTCGGTCGACGCCACCAACCAGCTCTACGACGATCTCTTTGACGACATTGACACAATCGAGTCGCTTGTGCGCCACCAGCTCGGCCTCGGCGAGAACCAGGCCAGCTGTGCCGTCCTGGACCAGAACCGCTGGACCCAGGGCGCATTCAACATTTGCATCCCTGTCAAGGTCTCCATTGGCGACGAGGAGCCCATCACCCTCGTTTTCCGCTGCCCCAAGCCGCACTGTGTTGGTGAGGACAAGCTCGATGAGAAGCTCAGAGGTGAAGTCGGAGCTCATGTGTGGATGGAGCAAAAGTGTCCAGAAATTCGAATCCCTCACTTATACGGCTTCGGTCTTTCTGATGGACGCCATGTATGAACATGTCTGGTCATATCCCCCAGGGATGTCTGGCTAACAGCTCGCAGTTCACCCACATCAAGCATCGTGGATTTATTAGACGCTTCTTTCACATGATTGGGCGCTTGTTTACCCTCTTCTCATCAAAGATGCGCTCAAGGTACACCTTGAACTATTCTGAGCTGTCCATTCCCTCGGGATACATTTTGTCAGAGTACATTGGTCCTGATATTGGCCAGCCCTTGTCTAGCGTCTGGGCGAACCTGAAGGACGATAGAGAGCGACGGAAAACATTATTCCAAGGATTATCCCGGATCATTTTATCACTAGCCCGCGTTCCGCAGCAGCGGATTGGCTCGTTCCAGTTCAACGACAACGGCACAGTGTCGCTGTCCAACCGTTACCTGTCCAGCTCGATTGCCACCCTGGAAAGCCAAGGAGTCCCCAGCACGGTAGATGAGGACGCGAAGCACACCAACACGGATGACTTTGCCGATAGCCTCATGAAGCTGCACGAAAACAGATTCATGTCTGACATGACTATTGTCCAGGACAAGGACGACTGCCGCCGCCAAATGGCTGGCATTACCCTTCTCAGAGCATTGTCCCACCGCCACCTAAAACGCCAATACCGCAACGGCCCATACATTGTTCAGCTCACAGACCTGAACCAGAGCGACATTTTTGTCGATGACGACTGGAACATTACCTGCTTGATGGATTTGGAGTGGATCTCCTCCCTGCCCGTCGAGATGCTCAACGTGCCATCCTGCATCGCCGGGTGCGGTGTCGATGAGATTGTGGGCGACAAGTACTCATTCTACGCCAAGCGCCGACGTGAGTTTGTGACCAAGATGAGGGAAGAGCTGGAGGAGAATCCCTTGAACCACGAGATTGCTATCCCCGACCTCATCGACGAGGCATGGAGGTCAAAGGGAATGTGGTTCTGGCACGCCTTGACCTCGATGGGCGCCATGATGCCCATTATGGACGACCACCTGTCCCCCAAGGGACGCATTTCCTCACGGACGGAGAAGGATTTGGCCGAATTTTGGAGCGAGGATGCAGATGACGTGTTTCGAAAGAAGCTTGCCCAGAGGGCAGATTATGATGAGATGTTGAAGTCACGCTTCACATAGAAATGTTTGTTATGATTTTAGCTATGAATGCAATGAAAAAGAACGATCTAAGAGACAACTGCTCGTTTCCTTGAACAGCTGGTGATGATGCTCATCTGATTTGTACCGGCATGCATGGTGCAAGAGAGGAAAATATGGGGCCAACGAATTAAGGGATGCACATTCAAAGCCAAAGTTGAACACATTGCCCTTTGATCTGGCAGCATACGCCTGGTATTCGTCTGCGAAGACTGCATTTGAATCTGGCATTCTGCGACAGGCGCATGCTTACACAACATAAAAACACAATCCAGTCAGGTATCTAAAGCAGTCTTTTTCTGCAGATGGGTATCGAAATACAACGGGTGGGGTCACTCCGAGCCACGCTCATTTCCCTACTATGATCGCGGTTGCATCGAATGCATGGCACTTTCGTCGCATGGCGCACAACTTGCCTCGCTTGCAACCTCCGCTGTCAAGGGCTGGGATATTGCTACCATCAAATGCCTCCATGCAGTAGGCGAAAGCACATTTCATGTAATTTCTATCTGATTTATTTCAACCCGCTACGCCCTGGTGTTGTAACCCTGCAAACTTAAATTGGTCTCAAGTCCCGCCTGTTCGGCAGCTATGACCACCAAAACTCACCGAGTCTGACCAAATGGAGTAAATATTTACTTCACAGATCGGAGCGACTACGGATGGCGGCTAACGGCAGATTTAATACCCACAGGCCAATAAGATTCGGCAATGCTTCACGAGATTCTATTGCCTGTTTTACCACAAGCTGAGGTGTCTTGCGTCAGTTGGTGGCCCGCTCGAAAGGGTTTTACAGTCGTGGCCAGCGTACACAACATGGGTGAGCTGTTGAATGTAGTAGGATACGAGGTCAGTCAAATCTGCCTCGATTTCACCTAGAGCCGAGTAACCTGTCGGTTGTTTCCGTGTGATCAATTGTGGAACGTATGAAAAAGTCAAACATGAGGTATTTTTGGCTGCATTCATTCTTCACGTGTGCTGTCATGGTACAGGGGATAACGGCACTGGAAGGTCCGGTATGAAGCTTATCGTCATTGATGCCATAGTGTTCTTAGCCTAGATCCCTGCGATTTTGCGAAATTCGATATGATTGATTGGGAATGGCCCATGCCTTCGCGTATAAAGCCTTCTTTAATCTCCATTTCTCTTATTCGACCAGCCGTGTCCCCTCCCCTTCCCATACGCTGAGCCTGTAACTATTTCATCATGATTTTAACCAGAACGCTCCTCCACACGATTTCAGGCCTTGGCGGTCTCGTCTCATTAGTGGCCTCTCATCCTATTCGGGGAGCCACATCCAATGTTTCCACCCTCCTCCATATACCCGAAGTGAAGAGCTTGGAGAGCCTTGCCGTTCGATCTGACGGTGACATTATTGTCACATCGACCACTTCTACTTCGGTGTATCAAGTATCACCTTTCAACAAAACGTCCCACCAACCGGTTCTTCTCGGCCAGTTCACCGATATTGGCGGTCTTTTTGGAATTGTCGAGCTAAACAAAGATGTTTTTATTATCGTTGGTGGCAATTACCTTGCCGGTGGCACTGGGTGCGGTGTATACAAACTGGACATGCGTCGGTTTAAAATGTCTGCAGATGGGCTTGTGACCCGACCACCAGTACTATCCACAGTTGCCTTCATGCCCTCTGCAGTTTTATTCAACGGTGTAACTCGCCTCTCAGCCGATGATGGCTCTAATGTTCTGGTGTCTGATTCTATTTCTGGAACCATCACTCGCGTTAACGTTGATACTGGGGCCTACGAGGTTGTCATGCAAGGCCCAATGCTTTCCGGAACTGCCACCATTCCTGTTGGTGTTAACGGAATTCATACCTACCAGAATCATCTATACTTTATCAACATGGATAGGAGGCAATTGTCTATGGTACCCATAGCCTCATCTACCGGCAATGCTACAGGGCCCGTTGAAGTAATTATCAATGGCACGCTACTAGACGCCGATGATTTTGTGCTATCAAAGACAGGAGATAAGGCATGGATTGCTGCGAATGGTCCACGGCGCCTCTGGGAAGTGGATATTTCTAATAAAATGGCCCGGGTTGCTGCTGAATCAGATTTGCTGTCTTCAATCTCTGCCGTTGCCTTTGGCCGTGGCCGATATGACCGAAACGATCTTTATATTACTGGGACTACTAATGGACTACCAATACGACGGTTGGCAATATTGTTGTATTGCGAGGTGCCATGGACTGATTTCTACGCATTTAGTGGGTTTGGTGGTCTCACTAAACTTCCAATGGATAGATGGCTTAGCAGATTAACTATAATTTCGGACCTGCTTTGTCGAATTTGGTAGGCCACTTGTTCGATCATTATATCCAGTATGAAGCCTTCTGCGGACTAAAAAGTATTCAAAAGACAGAGATGACCATCTTAGTTACATTTACAGCTGAGCCCCCATTACTGAATGATATTTATGATCGAAGCAAATAAGAACATGATGATGAATATTAAAGATTTTTCTATACACGAAATCCAGACTATTGATTGGTACAAAAAGAGACATATTAATGAAAATAGCAATGACTAAAATTGTGCACTAGCCGCCCGTTTACATTTGAATGCTAGCGGAGCGTCTTATGTGTTTTTCATGAAACTTCTAGAATATTCAGAGTTACATTTCCAGCTCAGCCCCCCTGACACGTACTGTCATGAGGTGAGGGGCTGGTGGGTGACATTGACGTCAATGAGTCGAATGCGGGGGTGATTTGATCCGACGACTTCCGAGCCTCACGCAACCCGCGATATGTTTCACCAGCTTCTCTCACGCTTCCCGCCGAGATTTTCTTCATCTTCACGATACTCTTCCAGAATGGCAAGCACGTTTACGCTCCCCGACTCGAGAGTCCTGTCCTACGCGCTCGACGCTGCGCCCCACAACGGCCCCGTCGTGCTCTTGGCAAACCCGCTGCTTGCGCCGTATCGGTTCTGGGACCAGGTCGCCAAGACGCTCAACGAAGAGGGCTACCGCACGCTGCGGTACGACCAGCCGGGACACGGCAACTCGTCGGCCCCCAAAAAGCTCGACACCACGTTTGATTCCATCGCCGACGACATCCACGCCCTGCTGAAGCACCTGGAAATCCCCAAGCTGCATTCCTGGGTCGGCGTGTCCATGGGCGCATCCACCGGAATAGTCTTTGCCACCAGATATCCCAACACCGTCGGCAAGCTCGCCATCTGCGACACAATCACGTGCTCCCCCGTCAACGCGGGGATCGAGGATGCCTTTGCGCCGCGCGTGGCGGCTGCTCGAGAAACCAGCAGCTTGAAGAGCACCATTGATTCCACTCTTGAGCGCTGGTTCGGCAGTAGGTGGCTCGACAACAACCACGAAGAAGCCCAAAAGATGCGAATGCACATGTCCGGTACCTCTATTGATGGCTACGAGACGTGCGTCAACGCTTTGAGAAGCGAATCGTTTGACCTGCGCCCGCTGTTTAGCAAGGTTGGCGCGGCGGTTGATGATGCCGTGTGTGTCGTCGGGGAGAATGATGCCAATCTGCCAGAGACGATGGGCCAAATGAGAGATGAGATTGAGGACGGGTTCAGGACTTCGGGTAACGAAAAGACCATTGACCTCGTGCTGATTGAAGACTCTGGACACGTCTGTTTTATTGATGGATACGATCAATTTATCCAATTTGTCACTGTGTGGCTGAAGCGCACATAGTATAGCTCGCTGGTATATAGTTTCTAAACAAATACAACCATTTGATGAGTATTTTTAGACCATTTGCGGACTGAGCTCTGGCTCTGTCGTCACAATTTATGGTATTGGGACGTCTAGCTAGAAGCTGGAATCATCGTTGAGCTTATTGAGGCAAGTGCCAATCAGCTGGCTGCCTCACCAGCTTTGTCGGAGATCGTGTTTGCTGCAAATGAGATATCTAAGAAGAATAAATATACAGACTAGTTCCATCACAGGGAAATGTTACACGTGTTGTTTTAATCCGATCCATCTATAACTCAAGAATTCATCGTTTATTTCAAGCACCCAGCCTGCGCAGAGCGTCCAAGACCATCATTGTTGCCTGTTTTTCCAGAGGTCAGTCTTCTTCGTCATTTTCATCATTACAAACAGGGTTAAAAACGTTGAATTTGGGCGTGGGTTTGAATTCTGCCACATTCGAGATATTTGTTGAAGAAAGCGTCATGGATGTGGTAGACGATGCTGTGTTGCTCTCTGATTTTCCAACATATCATCAAAAATTATGGTTGAGCAGAGCCGAAATAAAGTCTGGGGCTGTCAAGATGCCGTGTGAAATCCAGAATGGAATTTCTCTACCCGCACAGGCTCTGGGTCGCCAAATGAACCAATAGATGCAGTTTTCTCATGTTCCTCTAATTGTTTATTGTTTTGCCTTGAATGACTCGCGATCCTACTGAGAATATCATGCCGGGGTAACCTTGTGTCTCTTAGACCATTCCGCACTGCTGCGCCTTGTGTTAGCTTCATCAATCATTATGTAATCACCAATTCTAGCCAACACCATGATAAATACCTGACTCTTCCCAGCCAACAGCGGCGGGCCAACAATCCTCTTCATTTCAAAAATGCGCCCAGTTGTATTCCAACAAATTTATCTCCAAATCAAGGAAAATACAACACCACGTCAAAGAATCTTGTGAGAAAATGGACATGTTGTTTGGGGGACAAACGTTTGAGAGGTCTACTAGGCCTCCTTCGCCCGACATCTACGAATGCACCCAATTTCTTGCCTTCGAGTTTGCGGACACATCCCCGTCTTTGACCGACAAAGCGACGGAAGTCGGCCAAGTTTGGGCATCTACGCTGAAGACGTTTCTCGAATCCGAGCACACGAAGACGGTCGTTTGGGCATCAATGCACCAAACGCCAAATAGAGCAAAGCTCTATATTGGTCAGTATTACCCAAAGTCATTTTGTATGGTATTGCTCACCAACACTATGTCTCCAGACTGGAATACAACTGAAGGTCGAGAAACCTTCGAGGCCAGCTTTGAAGCCGAGGAACTTCGAAAGGCCTGGGACTCTGTGACATCATCAGCAGTTCAGTCAACCTTGTATCACTTTCTAGGCTACAAGGAGTCTAGGGGAGGCTGTCTTATCAGCGAATCCTATGCCGTATCGGTCACCTTTATCTTCAAGTTCAACGTCTCTCTCAGTAGTAGCCAAGCCGCAGAATTGGACCTTAGCTTCAATAACCTCATCGCAGTCCTCAAACGCAATCCCAGCATAGGCGTTCATGGGACATACTATGCGCACGGGTGGGAGGTGAACAACAGGTCTTACTGCACAGCTGTGCGGTGCACCAATGCCGAGCTTATGCAGTCCGTTCTTGCGGATGAGGAACCCAGAAGGTTGCTGGAGGAGCTTCGAGTGCACGCATGCGGGGGTGTTAATATCGAATACTTTACCACGCGGGAATTTAGTAGCGGTTGGCATGGCTCTGCCGAACAGACTAATGCACCTCTTAACCCCCGGTTCGTGGAGTTTATGGCCAACTATACTGCAAGAGACTCTGCCGTAATCAGGGGCGTTTATCGCCCAGAGGACTTTCCCGAAGACTCTCCAGATGCTCAAGGAAACAGCAACGCATGAAACGCAGTCACTGCGAGCACGCACTTATCTGGAAGGTTCAAGGTTCTTGGGATGAGCAATTGATTGAAAGTTTCCTGAGTGTAGCGATGTATTTGATCAAGAGAGGGAACAACACTATTTTTCCACGCTTGGAGAGCACACAGTAATCCGGCCGACACGGGGAGCTGCCATGCAGGCGTAGTTGTAAGCCTCAGCGGGCTCAACCCGTGTTTTTATGAAGGAACAAAATTATCTCAATTGTTGTGAGAAAGAGAGTTCTTGAAATGATGTGTTTGCGAGAAGAAGAAAAAGGCAACACTGCATTCAAGCTTGGAGGGAGGTGTGCGACGAGGTTTGACCTGGGAGAGCTGGCTCTGGAGACTGTATTAAAGCTTTTTTCTAACAATGACTAAATTCAAGACTTTTAGTGCTCAAACTGGCTCATTAAACTCGCACTTTTGCACCCTTGACCACATTATGGATGGCCTTTGCCACGTACTCTACATTTGCCGTCGTCAACCCACATATCGACATTCTGCCCGATGGTAGCATGTAGACATGATGTGACTCTTGTAGGATTTCCACTTGCTCTCTAGTCATCCCTGTATAGCAAAACATGCCCGTGGCCTCTGAGATATGTTCCCACGACCCAGGTGTTTGTAGCACTGTCAAGGCGTTGTAGAGAGCCGTGCGCATGTCGCTGATTCGTCCACTCATAGTGACCAAGTCGCTTTCCCAGACATTTCGCAAATCCTTGTTCGAGAGGACCTCGTTGGCAACCCTAGCACCGAAAAGTGGCGCCATCGAGACCATACACCGCTGAGCGTCAGTGAGGCGCTGCAGCACGGCTTTAGTAGGTGGCGGACAAGCTGTGCGGGACACTGCAAAATGGAGTGCCCCGACACGTTCACCGTACAAGCCCAGGTTTTTGGAAAATGACTGGCAAATGGCGAGTTCGAGATTAGGGTACGTGCAGAAATGTCTCATGGCCCAAGCATCGCGATCCAAATCTCCAGAGGCAAAGCCTTGGTATGCGGAGTCAAAAATGACAAACAATCCTTTTTCATTGCACAAAGAAGCAATCTCCTTCCACTGCTCATTCGACGGATCCATGCCGGTGGGGTTGTGAGCGCAGGCGTGTAGAAGAATGGCATCGTTTTCCCGAGCTTCAACTCGTAGGGTTTGCATCATTCCATCAAAGTCAAAGGATTTGGTCGACTCGTTGTAGTAAGGATACGAGCGTCGGGTGACGTCGGGAGCATTGTCGCGCCAAATGTGATCGTGGTTCTCCCAGGTTGGATCCGGCAGCCAGATGCGGGCGGGACGGATGTACTCTTGTGCGAAGCGGGATATCAAGCTGTTGGCGCCGGTCCCTGAGACTGTCTGGATGGATGCGACTGAGTCGCCCAGCTTTTCGAGGAGTTGACTTCCAAAGACAAGTTGTCTCGCATTTTCAAGGAGCTCAGAGCTTCCGCCAAGAGGCAAGTACTCGTGGGTGCATGATTCAATCTTGATTCTTACTTTTGCCTAGTTGACGTGTTAATTGAAGAGTGCAGCTGATGGTTCAACTACCAAAACGCACTTCTGTCACCGACTTCAATTGCCACGGTTTCCCATCATCATCTCGGTATGCTCCGATGAGGAGGTTGGCCTTTTGCGCACTTGGGTCGGATTCGTATTTGGCAGCAAGAGCAAACGGGCCAACGGGATTGGTCAGCGGCAGGGATGAGAAGCGCGAGGCTTGTTTGCGGTTGTCTCGTTTCTGGATGGCCATTTTGCTTGATAATTGGTTTTTAATGATGGTTTGAGTGTTGCACCCTCTCATTCAATTGACAATTGCAACTCCTTATATTCTACACATTTTCCAATTTTTCAGGGTTGGCCACCTTCAACGTAAAAGTGCCAGGTAACTTGAATCCATTCTCAATCGCAGCTCGCCTATCGGTGGGTCAGAACCCATCCACGCTCGGCTATCAGCGTAATCCTCACACCACAAACGGCGCTAGAAGCCCTGGATCGCGTCCTCGTGGCCCAGCATCAACGTCTGACCAGTGGGGACGAAAAACAGTCATGGACAAGGGTGATTTTTTCCAGTTCGGACCGATAGTAACCGGCGCCAGCCATGAGTGAGATGTTTGCTCAAGAAATGATTTCCAAGTCACGTTGATGCTTTGGGCTGCGGACGCGTCTGTGCACATCACCGTCACAATCAGTGTGCTTAATCAACCTCAACCAATCCCTGCTCCTCTTGCCCGGTAACGAATCATGTCGCTCGAAGCGTCAAGATACGTCGGAGTGTTCGGCAATCGAAGTGGCCCCCGATCACGGACCGGATGTCGAACCTGTCGCGAAAGAAAAGTCAAGTGCGACGAGACAAGGCCAACCTGCCGTCGGTGTGCACGCCTCTCAAGGCCGTGTGTCTGGCCTTGGCGACTGGACTCATTGGAAATAAACAGCCCTCAGAGTCCACAAGAGGATACTCAAACAGAAAAAGGCGGCCAATTTTGTAATAATTCTGCGTTGCTATTGGCTTCAAGAGACACTCAGGATTCACAGAGCCACAATAATCTCAATCGGCTACCACGCACACTGCTTCCAACCTCCCACCTTTCACAGTCTGGGGTATGTCTCAGTCAAACAGATCACGAAGCTGTAGCACTATATAGAACAGTGTTTGTCAGCCTTCATGATACAAAAAATCCCGTCTATTCTGTCCCATCCATTATTTTTCAGCTCGGAGCTCCATCGGCACTCATCATGCATTCAGTCCTCGCCATTGGCAAACAGTACATGGCCGCACTATCGAACGGTTCGCAAATAAATCGGCTGGATAATCTCAGGATTGAAGCTTTGCACCACTATTGCAATGCTATACAACTTTTGAGCCGCGCAATTACTGAAAATTTGCCTCCGTCGGCATTAAGCAAAGTTCTCGCCACAATCTGGCTAATGCTTACATACGAGGAATCCTTTGGGGATGATACAAGCAGTGCATCGCTCTCAAGGCACTTCCACGGCGCAACCTCCATCATCCAAGCCAATTTAACTTGCTTGTTGGCCATGCTCAACTCTGGTCGCAGTGATTCCAAGTATACCGACCTCCCGGTCGACCAAGCGAGGAGCCTATCGTACTTGACTGGTCGATTACTAGTGCGCTTGACAGTACTGGACGCGCGCGCGTCTTCATTCGGCTTGGGCGGCCAGCTCAATCAATCACTAGCCGAATTGATGGGCTCCAGTGACCCAGTGCAGACTGAAATGTCTTGGTTCCATTTTTTATCTGGCATATATGAGCAGTCAGCGCCAGTATTCCAGACGGCATGGGGCACTGAATATCCCACCTCAGAGCTATTGTACGATGCAGAGAATGAATCTGCTTTTCAGCTTTATCGGCATTGCTCCACTCTCCGTTTAATCAGTGCGCAGATCAGACGTGGGGGAGTAGGCACGGCCGCTCTTGTTGATACAGCTCAAGAAATGATTGGGACCCTGCGAGATCAATACGAAGAAGTATTTTTGGTGACTTCTCGGCTGCCATCACAGCTGAACGAATTCGATGAACGCTTCCTGATGACCCTATGTTGGGTGGTACCGCAATACTATGGCTGTGTGCTGGACTTTTCAAGAGCATCCGGCTTGCACTTTTCGGAACCAAGAAAATCTGAGGCGAAAGCAGAAATAATGAAGTTAGCTAATTATGCCTGGAGAAAAGACGGCACAAGTGCGATTGCGCGCGTGGCATGGCCGTTGTTCATGGTGGCCCTGGAGACGACTGATTTCATCCACCAAGATTGGATTGTGGATCGGTTCGAGCAACTAAGCAGCTACGGAAGGGCGTATCGGAAGGCCACCGAATGGATTAAAACAAAAGTGCAATGTAGAAACGAAACAGAAGCGGATAATGAACTCGGGACATTTTTCCTCTAAGCGAGACCACAACGGTCTTCGCTACAGTACGGCGAAATTGAGCCTCTAGGTAGAAAAAAATCAATCAATTTACATCCCAATTCATAATTCCAATGCAGTGTTGTCCGTCGTTTACTCTGGCGTCATCTTGGAATTGAAGATTGCCAGAAATCGCCACCATCCGATGTCGGCTACTGACCACGACCCCGACGGAAACCTTGAGAGAATATGCCCTTATTATAACTGTTCAAGATGGAAAATTACTCACAGTACCGTATATGCAATACAAAAGCATGATGGTCAGTCGGTCATTCCTCAGTTGAGTCCGGTAACATCCTTATCCCTGTGACTCTAGGGTAAGTAGGATACAAATCTACAACACACTCCAGCACTCTACACTCAATTTTAAAGGCTAAGACGAGGCTTAAATCATATTCAAGATGGAAAATGATGGATTTATGAATCGTATTTTCGATTGTATACATATTTGGAGAATGCCCTTCCAAAAGCCGTGGTTGACATATACATCTCATAGCTTGAGGGGTACTGTGGGTAGAAAGGTGGCAAACTAAAAAGCTCTAGATTAACGCATGTCTCATATGTTTAGTCTAACGTGCTCATCTAGCGGCTTATCCATCATGCTGATGTCGGTCTCGCCATGTGGACGATGTAGCGCGTTGTGACTATTTGGGTCCAGATTCGAGCTGAAGAAGGCGTGCTAGCCCATTCGGGACAAGGACGCGTCTAGTTCGCAGCAACTATTGAATGCCTCTGAGACTATGTGGACCGACCTCAGTCCACGGATGCATTAGGCCAATTTTTTTGGCTGGCTGAACTGAAACCATGGAGGCCTTCAATCATGTGGCTGAACGCTGGGCTGAATGTATAAAGGTCCGGAATTCGTGTCTACTCACATTGACATGTTTGCAATCCAAAGCACTTTTGCATTGCTGAAAGCACCATTTTTATTTAGCCATTGCTTATTTGTCATTCAAGCTCACAATGACTGGAGCTGTTGCGCTTGCCTACGCCCTTTACAGGCTCACAAACCGCAACGATGAAATCACAACACCACAGGTCAAGGTGGACGAAACTGCGCTCCCTCTCGTGCAGCCCGACCGCCGACATGCAAACGAGTCTGTAATTGAAGACGGATTCGCTAGTATCAATGATCAGGAGAGAGATGTCTACGTCGCATCACGTATCATTATGGGTGGTCGTGATGGTGCCGCTGTTGGGCGCTTTGACAAGTACATTCTTGGTGCTGTGAAGGCATACCTCACAGACGGTTTGACTGTTGCCATGGATGATGCGCCCGACCCGACCCACCACTGGTGTGTCGTTGTCGGCGACTACCTGCACCAGCTTCAGGGAACAGGCTTCCCCGAGGGTTGGAATTACTACACAAATGAGCGCTACGGCGGCGATTCCGATGGCTGGACTGCGTACAAGTTGGGCGTGACAAACTTTAACGATGTCGCTATTCGAAATGCTGGTAAGGCCCCACTCAGAACTGGAGTATCCTAGAAGATGATCTAATGTGATTGCGATACAGCATCCCACGCCATCAATGAGATGCCAGAGGCTTACAACGTTATCAACAACAACTGCCAGCACTTTTCGCTCCGTTTGTTGGACAAGATCTTGCGCGATGGCCGCAAGATGCTCAAGAAGATTAACCAGACATACGGAGAGATGGTGCAAGAACCTATTATTCCGAAGAAGGTCTTTGCCTACAAGATTGGTGAGGAGCCACCAGCCGAGGAGGAGACTGAGAGCGCCCCTGCGCCCAAGAAGACTGTACATCCTGTGGAGGTTGCAGAGCCGGAGCCTGAGGTAATTGATGGCTCTGTCGCGGTCGATGATATAAATGGAAGCGTGGCAATCGTTGAAGACGAGGAGCAGCATTTGCAAATGATGAAGGACGCCATTGCCATTATGATTCAGAATACGCCGTCACTGAAAGATACGGCGGAGAAATAAGCGACAGAGTTTAAACTCATAATGATAGATGCTTAATGAAAATTGGATTTACGTCATGCTCATGAGGTGATCCGTTCAATGGTTACTAAGACTAGAGGGAAGCAGAACCAGCAACTGAAGCGTCCTCGTAGCATCCGTCGAAATTGTGGAGGACCAGCTAGCATTAACTAACCAGGGTCAGGGTCCATTGAGTGGGGTTCTACTTTTCGCTGTCGCCGGTGCACAAGCCAAGTGCCGGTTTCTATCTGTAGCACATCGTGAGTGGGCGCTTCACATTGTCTCGACGTGCGGAACAGCAACGAAATATTTGCGTGTTCCACTACAGCAATTAATACGGTTTGCTTCTCTCCTAACACAGGGAAACTAAAAGGCGCAAGTAACGCGACAAAGACGAAATGGGAAAAGGGGGAAGAAAACCTCGGCTAATACACATCTCCCTTTCTAGATGATTCACCAGCACAAATCAACCTGTCATATTTTGATGCTGAAATGTTTCAGAATGTTATATTTGTGAACTTGGCCATGGGACAAGTTTTGCCTGTGTGGTACGAGCTATACTTGCGGTTACCTATGGGAATTACAGCTTTTAACGTCCAGTAACCAAGATGGCATGAGAATGAAAGGCAAATTTCCACATGACAGCAACCAGCTGGTTAGCCTTCTGCGGCCCGTTTCAAAACCTAAAATTGATGCAGTCGGCTGGCCAATTGAAGGTGAGTTGCTACGGTGATCCTGTCCCATTTCGGCTAAGTCCCCAAGTATTTGGAATTATCGCAAACCCCTGCGAACTGTATCCACAGTAACGCGGGCATTTGGAGTGAATTTTGCTTCACTCCCGCTTTTTAACCAACCACTGTTGCAGTCTGTAAATGTTGCAGTCTGTAAATGTTGCAGTCTGTAAATGTTGCAGTCTGTAAATGTTGCAGTCTGTAAACGAGACTATACACCCTGATGATCGAGGCGGCCGACTCTGCTTGACTAGTCTAATCCTTCAAGCATCGACAACGGGCGAGATATTTGAAAAGACGGTTCCAAATGCGGTCTCAGCATCAGTTCACCGTCACCGTCCCCATCCCACCCCATATTCCACCCCACTCGGTCCTTACCTATCTCCAGACCACTGGGCCAGTTTTGGATCACATCGAATCATTCCACAGCTGGTACGACATCCCTCCAGATCCAAACTCAGTCATCAATGACAATTTTTTCGGGCCCTTTGACGCGACCAATCGCGCCTTCTATGTGCGGGTCATCGTGCATCTTGTCCCAGGCGCTATCAAACGGTTAGCTTGTTTGGCCGTCAGTCAACAGACCACAGATGGCCTGCGTGTTCGCGTCACAACTCCTTTCACTCCGTCTTTTTTCTCTCCCAAGTTTATTACGCTCTGGGCCAAATGGACTGTCCGGCCACGAGTGATGTCACCCTCCACTCAAGGTTCGGCCGATAGCGCGTTAGAGGAATGGGAGTTGTGTGAAGAGGCAGTGTTTGAGACCAATCGCCTTTTTATGCGCTGGGTTGTTCCAAGGACAGAGAGCATACATAGGACCGTATGCGAGAACATCGTAAATGATGTCGTGAATAATCATTCCCTTGGCGTGTCATGAGTTTGAGGATTTTCGAATGTGTTTGACGAGTTGGTGACAACTCTGATTCTTTTTGCTACGACAATACATACGACAGAGGATGATGGAAGGAATGGAGTCGATATTCATGAAACTCCCAAGCGAGGCTTTGTTGGGAATGTATAAAATAACTGCACATACGAATTACAACTTGCATTGTATTTTGCTTTTTGAGGCACATAGTACACCTGGGCAAAAGTCTGCATCGAGTTTATTGAATATCCTCTGCTAGCGAGGGAACAACTTCTCTTGCGAGAAGGGCACAATGGATGCCTGGCGCAGGGCCAAAAACAATAAAAGTGTGAAACCATGAGGTGACGGCCTTAGCATGGAGGTGTCGTACACGGCATTACGCAAGCACCTGGCTATGGAGAAGGAGGATTCAGAGACCAGCCAGCCCGGAACCGGGACCCGAATCGCATTCGGCGCGTGCCCGAAACATGGCAGTGATTCCAAGGAGTCTCTATGGGCTAATGGCCAGAACTACTACCTCGCCCTGCAAGGGAACCTGGTTGGATGGAAGTTTGTAATCACTAAACGGAATTATGTTGGCATTGTCCCCCTCACAGCCAGAGAAGTGGATATCGTGTCAATCATCGATGGAGGCATGGTGCCATTTCTGCTGAGGAAGGACGAAGTACTGGGAGGTTCTTGTTCACTGGTAGGGGAATGTTATATCCACGACTTGATGAATCGGGAAGCAGAAAGCTTAAAGGTACCAGGGGAAGTAATTTCACTACGATGAGGAAATTTGCGGGTTTATGTTTTCTAGTCGCTGTTTTACTTCAAATGAGACAATATTAATTCCAGCCTGTGCAGCGAGTAGATTAAATGAACCCTTTCTCTTCAACGCTCCACGAGTTTAGCTAGATGTCCTTCGTTGTGAACTTTTATACATTAACGCCCATCCATATCCCCCAATTACTGCATTAATTTATGACAGCCAAGAACACAATGGCAAAGCACACAGCCATCAATCTATTTTGACCCGTACTCTTTGGACACGCATGGCTGGATTCTGTCTCGCGCGTACTCTCTGGTAACGTGACTGACGCTCCACTATCGAGCCCGTAGATTGTGGACGTGACTGGTTCGTGAGATGCGGACAAATAAGCCGTATCAACCAACGCCGTCTCACTTGTGCTGACGTAGGCCGGAGGAATGCTAATTGTTTTGTTACGCTCCTCTTGTTGCGAAACAATGCTGGATGGAATTGGGGCGACCGTGATGCCCTCCTCCGTGCACGTTTGGGAGTTGACTTCATCGGATCCGTCCGCACCGCCCTCGAGTGTCATCAAACAATAGAGGCATCTATTGACTGGTAAGTTTAAAAGGCGAAAGAATGCAAAATGGTAGACTACGTACTCTTGCATTATGGGAACATAGCCCGACTCGCAAACGCATGTGTAGTAATCTTGACCGGTTGTGTTTGCTTGACATGCGTCGTCGAGACTCCAGGCATCGGCGCAAATGGAGCCTTCGCCTCGGCAAAATTCGTAGACAGCACCAAAGCCTCCGTCGTTATCGTCTCCCGCTATAATGGGGACCAAGTACCCCAGCATAACAACACAGGGTGTCAGGTATCTGGACATGACAACGCTTAGGACAAATATGAGTAGCCGTTCCAGGTGTCTCGACATGACGGTCTGGGGGGGGGATATGTATCCGATCCAGGCGGGAGCTTGGGACTGTAGCTGTGTGTTGAACGTACGACTGCGCCGCGGAGCTTTCAGGCGCGATATATCAAGGGCTAGATGCACGGTCAGCGCTTGTCTGGTAGTCCGCTAGCACATGTGGCCGAATTGTTCAGCGCATCCTTCGACAGGGATGTGCCGCCATACCGCAAGGCGTGGAGTGGCTTGGTGTGGGGCTATTCCAGCCCTGATAATGGGGGTCCTGCATGGATTTTCATGCTTATGTGGCCAAGATACCGAAACGAAGATGGCATGATTGGGCCGGTAAAAGACATGGGTCGGTTTACACGCTGCGCCTTGCAAGACAGCTTGTCAGAGAGGGTTACACTGAATGTCGCCCAAATCAAGCTGCTGAGGCCCTCTGCAGAATCCCTTGCTACTTTAATTGTGCGCCAAGGTTTCGCTTGCATGGTGTGATAGGCACAAGGCACATTTGAGATCCCTCATTAACCGAGGGCAACCTCCAGCATCTCCATCATTTTAGTCCTAGTTCTTTGTCATTCAAGCCCTCTCAGCTCTTCAACAAACTGTTGCCATGGTGGAGTTGACGTCAGGTTATGTTGCAGGCATTATCGCCTTCGGCATTGTGGTTGGTAAGCTTTAGTGTCCATGGACCATGAATCAAGTTAAATTACTGACCACTTGCTTGGCAGCCCAACTGTGGTGTCCCACGGTCATTACTTTTATTCTTGCCGGCCAGTTACGAAATCGAGAGACAGCCGCTACATGGTGAGTTCACTATGCTCCCCTCGGCCCCAAAAGGTTTCCTTTAACGCTTCCAGGACCGTCGCTGGGAAATCTTTACAAAGTTCCTTTTGGCCAACAATTCTTCAGCACGACAGTGCCAAGGCGCGCGGGGTTCGCAAGCCGATATTCTGGACCACGAGTATCATTCCCTGGCTTGCCATCCTTGTGTCCATCGCAGGTGTCATCACTCCTCTCGGTCTTTACGAGAGAGACGAACCGAGTAACCATCCTACCGATGCTACGTTTCGTTATGTTCCAGACTCAAGCGCTTTCTACTCGGGGACTTCGGTTCGCCGCGGATTGCCATTTACCCGTACATGCACTTACCCAGGCGTTGTCTGTAACGCTCCCTGCCCGTACACGTCTGATGTCGCAGTCTACACAGACGACGGTCTGACGCAAAACTGCACCTCAAAAAATACCAACACCAGTATTCCCGACATTCTCGTGGACATTTATTCCAGCGGAACAAAGGATGGCAAGACAACCGTGTCCAATTACTTTGATATCGGATGGCGCCAGGTCACAACCCAATATAGCAGGGACCTAAACAACGGTACGCCATTTGCATCCGGGACATTCCGTCTGCTTGAATCTTCAGCGCTGGAGGACAAAATCAGATCTGTGGAGGGGCTGCTGATCGATGCAACCAACGGAATGATTGGCTTCAGAAACCACACACTGCCAACGCGACACGGGCGCGGCGTTACATGGTCAGAAGATCTCTTGTTCCTTGAACCCGATGTCGAGTGCGTCGATACGAACACAACTCTTGATTTTACCGTGTCTGTGGGTGATATAGGAGTTTCAACAGCCGCTATACAGTTGAGAAAGGTTGTCCTCACTGACCGCGGCGGCTTTGTTCACATCAACAAAACCGATCCAGGCAATGACCAGCGAAACGGCGTCAACAAGCCGGACCTACGAACTCGCGCGTACCAATCGGCATGGTATGTCAACAAAGCCACGATGCTGTTCATGAACATTACAGATCCAACCTCAACAAGCAACCGGTCGCGCCTTTTTTCACGGATTGACTCTGAAGTAAACAAAGCTTTTGCAGTGCACGAAGACGACGAATTCGAAGTTAATTACAGGGCGCTCGGGTTGATTGATTCCTTCAGCGACCTCATTATAGATACGCAAGTTGCCAGCGATGATGAACAGCTCTATCCAAATCCACACGGCATAAATTCAACTGATTTCGATATTGGAAGTATGTCGCCATAAAGCTCCACTGTCGCTCAGCGCTAACCGTCTTTTGAAAGAGAATTTGTGTATTGGCACAGCCGATGACGCACCCATCAGGCTGAACAACACCTACGTAGGATGCAACATGATCCGAGGCGTCCCGAAGCGGCTTGACGAAGGCCCTGGGGCAATCTTTGAGGATGGCAGCGAATGGTCGTCGCATTTGTACGCATGCGCTTCGGCTGTCAAAGCGACCATCAAAACCGTCACCTTCTTCCACAACGGCACCGACCAAAACCTGGAAAACCTGGTGGTTCAGAAAATCGAGGACAAAAAATACGAGAACGAGGATGACATGCCTCTTTGGGGCGTGGAGGATTGGTTTTACAATCTTGCGCAGATGGATCCCATCTGGGGCATCCTGGACCCTGCTTACAAGGGCTTCCATAATATTTCAACCGCCCAGGCGCCATCTCTGTACATGGTTGGATCCGGTAGTGGAGCTGGGGTGCTCAATACCGATCTGCCCATGATGAACCTGCCCGGCTCCATTGTCCCGATAAGCGCCATGCAGACGGTGACGGAATTCACAACAGCCATGGATCAAACAGCCGTGCCAATGGACTTTACCGCCGAGAACAGCCTCAGCTTGTGGCTGAAGTGGGCAAAGCTGTCCGAGTCTGCAGATACCGCCTCGACCATTATCAAGCTCCTGTGGACTGATATTGCTTCATCGGCTCTAGTCGGGACCAAGGGTGTTCTTGGCACCGGCAATGACGACCCGGCTGATGCGGCCACCATCGAGGTGCTTTTGACTGTGCAGTGTGCACAAGGTGAAATACCATTGGGCCTTTTCCGTTCCTGCCTTCCTAGTGCTTTTATGCATGTTGCTGATTTTAATCTTTGCAATCGTTTCGGTCGCTAGGCGCCAGTCTAGCCTCCGTGTTTTGGGCCAGCGACTAAAACAGGTTGCTGTTGGCCGCGTTTTGACCACTGTGTTCCATCCGGAATCAAGCGACTTCACCATGTCAGCAACGACCTGGAGCAAGAACAATGCACAAACACAGGTGGAAATGGTCGACGGATATCCAAAGAAAGGAATGGGTGATCGTGCATCTACTGATGATCATCCGTCGCCGTCGCCACAGCTTGAAACGCGGCAAATACAGTCCCAAGAATATCGCCCGCTAAAAACCGACGGCCAGGAGCTCCATCAACCTTTGGATCCGGTGGATAGACCATTGAGTGTGTCACCAATTACGCCGGCTTAAAGTTGCTCAATACATTAATTTTACTACATATGTCCGTCTGAAATGAGACTCGAAACGAGTAACGTATACAAAAATCCTCAAAACACTCTAGACCACAATTCACCATGAAGCGGCGCATTATCTAGGGGCCATGCGAGCTTGGCTAAATTAGAAATACCCTTAGCGATGATGCAACAGCGGGACCAGTTTCGCGCTACACCTTTGGGGGCGTGAAAATGATGGTTCTGGACAAATAAACGATTTTTGCATCAGTTGGATCCAAGCCACATGCAGGCAGATGGGCAATGTCTTACGGGCTGACTGTAGCCTGAAGACAAGCTGAAACTTCGGCCTTTTCCCATTTGGGTGTTGGCTAATCGGAAGGTCGAACAACCGATGGTTGGGGGGGCGAGGACAGCAAGGAGGCATTAAGGCTGTATTGTTGGTATTTTTATTTTCAACTTAGATGGGTTTCCTCCTGCTAAATATCGTGACTTTGATAAACAAGTGCAATAGAAATTCCAAGTATGCCTTAATTTGCCCCATCGCCATGGCTATAGGGTATCTTCGAACATGACCCACATATCCACGCTGAACCAATGGCTGCTCTAGTTAGCTCTTCTGTTGCTGCCTGCTGCTCAGACCGTCTCGGCCTGAGTGGTGGACGACAAAGTTCTCATCGCAACCAGGTAATAGGAGCTTCAGCTTCAATTAGAAGCCAATATGCGTATCCCATCTGAAATAAGATATGATATTGTCTCGTGGTTTCTCTTCATGGATCTTGATCCCTGGTTCGAGTGGAATACGATGGATCAACTTCACACCGCCAGGAAAACAAAAATGAATCCACATCCCACCCTGCCATCCATATTCATGGCTCCAGAATTGACGACTTTTCTCAATCTTCGGCTTGTCTCGCGCGAGTGGAACGCGACAGCGACTTCTCTTCTCGCCCAGCACTACTGGTGGACACTCAAGTTTGATTCAAAGGAAAGCCTGGGCCATGCTGCAAATTGTTGCGCTTTCAAGCAAGGCACCAAGATCAGGAAGGTGAGGCTAATCGACCTGTTCGATATCACACCATTTGCAAGACGTTATGAGCTGGATTTGGAGTGGCAAAGCAAGGGCTTAAACAATGACATTTTCCTCGAGGTGCACTCGTTTACAGAGGAGATGGTGAGAAGAAAGCACCGCAAGCCCACCACTCATGTGGATAAATCCGATGAACACGATTTGTTGCGCATGATATTTTCGTCCTTTGATATGATCCAAGCTTTCAGCATCTCTTTCCCCGACGCTATAAGTGCTGAATCATTTGCTCTCTGCTATGACTTGCAGGCGCTTGACGACATGATTTCTGCTGTTCAGTCGGCCTTAAGATCCGAACCATTTCAACACCTTGCCGAGTTGCACTTTGAGATTCCCTGCACACGCGATATGCAGCCTCTGGCAGATGCTATGAGTATGGATGCTCGGCAAAGGCTGAAACACCTGCGAATATTCATCATGGACGCAACCGCTCAAGATGGGTGCACCAATGCACTGAACATGATTGGCCTAAGAGAAGAGGGCGCCGTGGACGGGGCATCTGTCTGCCAGAGGGTTCCGCCAAGCAACCTGCAGGCAGACTTCCCAAACAAGGAGCGTCAAGCTGCCGTTTGGGATTTCGTCGCATCTTGTTCAAACCTAGAGTCCCTAGGAATCAACGCAACACATTACCTTGACCTGGATCTCCTCGACTGGAAAAAGTCTCGCGGCTCCAGGGGCCTTCGGGCATTGCTGCTCGGCAGAGTATGGGCGAGTGTTGCATCCCTGATTAAGCTCTTGAGCCCCTGTTCCGACAGAGATTCGCCGATGGCGCAAATGGTAAAACTTGACGAGGTCAAGGTGCACGTTGGAGGCGGAGACTGGTCTGAGCTGTTCGCCCACCTCCAAAACAATTGTCCCAGCCTTGTGGTGGCCCAGGTAAATCAGCTCACGTACTTTGAGCACCACACAAACTTTCAAGACATCCAGACACCGTGGGAGGATGAGAGTGCTATTTGGACTGAAGAGCCCAAAGACTGGCGTGCCTTGCGCCGATTGACGCGCCACCTTATCGAGAAGGCAGGCGGAGAAGACCACTACTCGAAATGGTGGTCCGAGGGTATTTTTGATGATGAAGAAGACGAAGAAGACTAGTGGGATCGACTTGCGCATGTAACTTAGCCCTCGATGCCATTCTAGTGGCATAGACCCGATTATCCATCTTCCCCTAGATACATAAAAAAAGACACATCTGCCGTAGCAGGAGTCTATCACTGCATTGCTGCTGTTCTTGCCTGGGCGAACCTCGACGAAGGGCATGAATGAAATGGTTGACTCGCCCCTAGCCATAGAACTCTCAAATGATTCCTACATTCTCATGTTATTCATAGCGTTACAAGCCTCCTAGACTACCTCCTTTGTCAAATGGCGAGCTCCTTAATGTAACGATCCGCACTTCGTATTACGTCTAATAGCCCATCTGGCCAAAAGATAAGTCTATAATCGCATTGGTAGCAATTACAGGTGCGAATAACAGCTATTATGAGGCGTACGGGGGACCAACCCGTAACACTTAATTCCAGACGACGCAGCTGTTCTAGAAAATAGGATCACGTGATTGCATTTTAGCGCCACCAGTTTGAGTCTTATTTTCCCACTCCAACGGTCCGATTGCAGCGGACTCCATCGAAACTCCCCCTACCCATGTCTAATATTTCTACGTGAATCTCGCAGGCAAAGCTTATCTGCAAGCAGCGCCGTTGCCGAGTATTCGTCTTCTTAAGCAAAGTACTAAGCTGCTTTCCCACATGGTTACTAAACACCATGACACCACCCCGACCCACTTCCCGTCGCGGTTTTGAAATTGCCATCATCTGCGCCCTCACTCTCGAAGCCGATGCCGTCGAATATCTCTTCGATAACCACTGGGATGATGATGACCAACACACGGTATCCATAGGAAAAGCTGTAGGCGACCCTAATGCCTACTCCACTGGCACCATTGGCAGCCACAACGTCGTTCTCGCACACATGCCTGGAATGGGGAAATCTAATGCTGCAACCGTAGCTGCCTATTGTCGGTCAAGTTTCCCAAATATTAAGCTGGCACTTGTGGTTGGAATTTGCGGTGTGGTTCCGTTCCCCTCTGAAGATCAGGAGATTGTGCTTGGTGACATTGTCATCAGTGATGGTGTGATCCAACACGACTATGGACGACAACTACCAGACCGCTTTATACGCAAAGAGACGTGTTTGGACGCCCTAGGTAGACCCAATGTTGAGATACGAGGCCTGCTCACGAAAATAAGAGGGATTCGACACCGGAGGCAGCTTATCAGCGACATCGTGGGCTATCTGAGCGCCCTTCGCGAAGAGCCACTTCTCCAAGCTGAGTATCCGGGTGTAGCCAACGATAAGCTTTTCGAAGCCTCCTATCATCATACAGATACAAAGCTTTCGTGCGAGCAGCTTGGCTGCAGCCGCAGCCCTATTGCACGTTCTCGCCTTAACACTACTCTGCATAGTTTTGAGCCCGCTGTTCACTTTGGCCTTGTAGCGTCTGGAGATTTAGTTATGAAATCCGGCCAGGATCGCGATATTTTGGCAAAGACCGAAGGCGTGATTGCATTCGAAATGGAGAGCACAGGCGTATGGGACGTCTTTCCATGTCTTATTATCAAGGGCGCGTGCGACTACGCTGATAGCCACAAGAGCAAGACGTGGCAACGGTACGCTGCTGCGACAGCAGCGGCTTGTATGAAGGCGCTTTTAAGCTACTGGGCATCCTCTTCATCTGTGGATGAAGATGGAAGCGAATCTAGAACAAAAACGAGTCAGTACGAGAAGAAGTCCAGGAATGACCGTTTAACTAATATTAAACAGACCCCAAAACTCATGATATACCTTTCCCCAAAAATAAACACTTCACTGGCCGCCAAGAGACTCTTGATAAACTAAGGCATATGCTATTCTCGGATGAAAGCGATCGACAAGTCGCGCTTGTTGGTTTAGGTGGTATGGGGAAAACCCAGGTGGCTCTGCGTCTAGCTCACTGGGTAAAGGATAGCATGCCAACGCATTCTGTTTTCTGGATCCCGGCCCTCAGCATAGCGAGCTTTGAGCAAGCGTGCAAGAAATTAATTAAGAAACTTGGCATCCCATGCACCGATCAAGACGATGTGAAAGAAGCAATTAGTCAATACCTCAGCTCAGAGGAATCAGGAAGCTGGTTTATCGTCATTGACAACGCCGATGAGATGGCCATTTTGGATGGCTCGGAGACAGCTGATGGACTTCTCGACTTCCTCCCACAAAGTGAGGCTGGGCGTGTTCTCTACACAACACGATCCCAGAGGCTGGCCGTTACTGCTGCTGGCACAGCAGTAGTGAGGCTATCAGAGATGAGCCAGGAAGAGGCATCAGTGTTCTTACAGCAATCTCTGATAAGATCCGACCAGCCTTTAGACGAGAGAGTGCTCACGGAGCTTTTAAAACAGCTTACCTATCTCCCATTAGCAATTGCGCAAGCAGCGGCATATATGAACATGAACCAGGTTGCTGTTACAGAATACCTAGAGCTATTCAAAAACACAGATCAACCCACTGTCAAGGTTCTCAATAGTAGAATACGCGATAAAACTCATTACTATCGCTCACAAGGCGCGGTCGCTACTACGTGGATCATATCTTTTGAAGAGATTCGCAAGTCGGCCGCGCAAGCTTCTCGTCTGCTTTCATTCCTAGCTTTCATCGAGCCGAAAACAATTCCCCGGTCACTTCTGCCAAAATTAGGCACTGAGCAGGAAATGACAGAGGCAATTGGCACGCTCCTTGGGTACGGCTTTTTGACTCAACGAGGGGATGAACCATTTTTTGACATGCATAGCCTGGTTCATTCTGTGACTTTAACATGGGTTGAAAAGGGGAAGAGCAAAAACTGCAGAAGAGGGCACGCGCTGGCCCATATCACGAAAGTATTTCCAACTGATGACTGGAGCAACCGAGATCTTTGGCAGCAATACTTACCTCACGCTCTCAAATGTCTTGAAGTAGAAGGGAAGATAGATGATGAGGGCTGTGATCTAGGCGGCTGGGTGGGGCTATGCCTCATGGCAGATGGACGCACGCCAGAAGCGTTGAAAGTACTGGAGCTTGTAGCTTCAGGACGAGAAGAGAAAGCAGAAGACGATCCAAAACGACTGTATTCGCAGGCATTGCTCGCACGAGCTTATAGGACCAATGGGCAAGTCAAGGAAGCCGTCGAAATGTTAGAGAGGGTACTTGTCAAGTGGAAATCAACAAACGACGACGGGAAGAGATTTTGGGCACAATACGAACTCGCAAAAGCATACAGAGTTAACTGGCAAGAAAAAAGAGCTATCGAACTATTAGAACCACTCGTGGAAGAAGAAAGAAAGCTATCGACAAAGGATGATCCTTCCCTCTTGTCCTCAGAGCACGAGCTCGCCGTGGCATACATGCAGAATGAACAATTCGAGAAAGGGATCGGGTTATTGGAGCATGTGGTCGCCATTGAAAAACAGAGACTACCAGAAGATCATCGAGATCTGTTGGCCGCGCAAGCCATGCTTTCGATAGGATATGTTGAAAGTGGGCACGTGCAGGAAGCTATTCAACTACTGGAGCATGTAACCATGGTGGAAAAGACGCTGCCGGAGAGCCACCACGCTCGGTTATCGTCACAAAGCGGGCTTGCAAGGGCGTATATGGCCAATGAACGGATCAAAGAAGCCATCGAGCTATTTGAGCAGGTGGTGGAACAGCAAAAGGCCCTAGCAGCGGACCACCCTTCTCGACTAGCCTCGCAGCACGGGCTCGCAAATGCATATGCAGCCAATGGGCAAACCAAGGAAGCCATCGAGCTCTTTGAGCATGTGGTCAAACTAAAGGAGACTCTTGCAGTGGACCATCCCTCTCGAATAGACTCACAGAACAGTCTCGCAGAGGCATATGCAACCAATAGGCAAACCAAGGAAGCCATTGAGCTATTCGAGCATGTGGTCAAAATACGTGAAAATACGCTACCAGTGGGCCATCCCTTGCTATTACGTTCACAAAACGAGCTCGCGATATCGTACCATGCTGATATGCGGTTAAGAGAGGCTATTGGTCTACTGGAACATGTATTTGCCAGTTGCGAGATGCTACCAGAACCTGGTCCTTCCAAACTGAACGCACAATACAATCTCGCATTAGCATATAAACACAATGGGCAGTTCCGAGAGGCCAGAGCGCTGAAGGAACAAATGAGTAGGGCCGATGAAGAGATGGTGCCAGAGGGGCGCCTTGATGAATCGCAACCAGAGGCTCGCTCCGCCCGATGATGTTTCTACACGACAATGCATCTGCCATCACGGCCACGCCAATCGAATAAACGGTGGTGCCGTTGTTATAAGGCACACATGCTGGCGTATAGACCGGATGCGGCATTTCCCCTCTGGTTGCATCTTCCATCTCAACATGTCAGAATCCCAACTTTGGTGCCTTTCGTTTCGGATCTATGCCGTCGTCAAGTCTTCCCTCGGCGCCTGCGGAACACCAACAAGCCACATCTCCGTGTCAAGCCAACCGAACTAACTCGATTACACTTTTTTTTTCAGGGCGGCCAAATCCATGCACATTAAATCCCGTCGACAAGCAGGCGAAATGCATGTGCTTTCTCCGATCCGACGTCCGCTTTGTCATCCAACTTGTGGTGGGTTGGGCCACTTTTTAAGCTCCAGGCACCATGCTAGCGAAGCTACTATTCCTAGCCATGACGAATACAGGAATTTTGTTGGATATATATAAAACTGCTCTTCCACGTTTTGTTTTGTAGCAAAACGTCCCTCGAGCAAAAATATACCATCTTATTCCACATCTCTTCATCATGTCCTCTACAATACCGAGACCCCCATACGATGAGGAAATCACGTCCCTCATGCCTTCCGTACCCGAGGCCATGTTTCCCAAAACAATAGCCGACATCCCGGCTCAGCGCCGATTCTTTGAGGACCTTACCGAGTCGGTCCGTGAAATAACTCTATCCGAGACGTCCGTCGTTGAGATGGAACGGACCATCCCGGGACCTCGGGGCAGCATCACAATCTCCATCATCTCGCGGAAGCAATCGGAATCTCAAAATTCAAGCCGACCTGGTATTCTTCATATACACGGAGGTGGCCTAACAGCCGGAAACCGATTCTCTGGCATTGAGATGGTTGCCGAGTGGGTCAAGGAACTCGATGCCGTGGGAGTGCTCGTCGAGTATCGGCAGCCGCCGGAAGATCCATTCCCCGCTCCTCTGGAGGATTGCTACGCAAGTCTAGTCTGGATGGTACAGAATGCGGACGAATTGGGTATAGACGCGGACCGTGTCATGGTGGAAGGGCGGTCAGCTGGTGGTGGGCTTGCTGCAGCAGTCGCTCTGATGGCGCGAGACAGAGGCGGTCCCAAACTATGCGGGCAGCTTTTGGGCATTCCGATGCTGGACGATCGAAGCTCCAGCATTTCCAGCCAGCAATTTGTCACTGGCGGAACCTGGAACACTGAAGCGAATATCTTTTCATGGACATGCCATATCGGCGAGGATGTCGGCAAAGAAGATGTCTCCTACTTGGCCGCTCCAGGAAGAGCAACAGACTTGTCAGGCCTTCCTCCTGCATATATTGATGTGAGCTCCACCGAGTCGTTCAGGGATGATGCGGTCGCATATGCCTCAAAGCTTTGGAGCTGTGGTGTTCAAGCGGAGCTGCATGTCTGGCCTGGAGGTCCCCATGCGTTCGATACATTTACGCCAACAGCAGCCATCTCCAGGCAATCAGCCCAGGTGAGATCAAATTGGGTCCGGAGGACATTGAAAGTTGATCAATAGAAGTGATCAGACCACACTCGATCTGTTTTTATGGACTCGTTCGTTGCATGATTAGATCCAGTAAATACATCGTGAAAGTGAAAATTCTATCTTCTAACCAAGCTCTCATTCCATGCTTTCCAGTATTGATTGCTCCATGATGGAGTACACTTGACTTTTTCAGGTGGCTCGAGCGCCCACTCAAACTTGTCGCTCGTAGCATCGTGTTTTCCCACGTTATCCGACACAAAGCCCTTTGCTTTCTTAATCTGCCCCCCTCTCTCCACCGAATATTCCAAGTTGATGCTGGGTATCGCTGCAATCTTGCCCACTCCGTGAGCCCACAAGTCCTTGCAAAAGAGCTGCGGCTCTCCTTGCTCACACTCCCCTCTTGTCTTGTTCGCCCTGCGAAATCGTAAACCCTCGTCCACAATGGCGCCCGCACCAAAGGCGACCGCGCCGTTCCAACACGAAAAGACTTGAAACGGCAACATCGCAAAGAATCGCGCCTGGGTCTCGGGCGCATTCCAGAACAGGTTCCATGCCGAGTTCCAGTTGCCGTCTGGCGGGATCTCGAAGAATGAGTCTCCGTTGATGCCACGTGCTACCCAAACATCGTAAAAAGTGGGATCCGGGCCGACATAGGTCCAATCCATGGCACACGTCATGGTTGCTCCAAGCTTCTTTCGTTGGTGTAGAAGCTCAAGAATATCTTCAGGGCATATGGCAACGTCGTTGAGGAAGAGAATGGCCGTCGTATCCGTGACCTGGTCCGGGTGGTCTATCAGCGGCTGGAGAGCAAGGTTCCGAAGATCGGCAAGTTTCTGGATGCGATCGCCTTTTGATGGGTCAATTCTTGATGCTTGTAGAAAGTAACTGGCCCCAAGTGCCTTGACGTGTGGTTTCAGATTATTCAGGATGTCATATGTGCCATCTGGTGAATTGCCCTCGACAACAGAGAGAGCACACCTGTCTGGGCCAAGGAATCGCATAACTTCGAGAATGCTACTCAGGAGCGTCGGGAGTAGTGAGAGACACTGTCGGAGGTCAAGCGCAAAGAAGTACTCAATAGAAGAAGTCGGATCCTCCGCCTTCAGCCCAGCATAACGCGTGGCATTCAATGTCGGGCATTCGAGACGCGAAAGGTTGCGCATCTGCACGTCCAGGATGGCCTCAACGTAGGAGGAAATGGTAGCTGCTGATAGAATGATGCCTTGTGAGAATTAGCCTGTGTTGGATTCTGCAAGCCCAAGGCAGGGGAGAGTAGCCACCATCTTTGAGCCCTGTGTCGTCTATTGGTGTGTCAGTCGCATTTGTGATATTGGCGGCCACCTCGAGGCCAGTCTGATTACTGATTGGATGCCCACTCAGCACTGCGGGAATGGTCAGATGGGTAAGCTGGTCGCTCCCAAGATACAGGCTGATTGCCAGCAACAGGAAGAGCGCAACGGGCGCTATCAGGAGCCACAGCCGCTGCTGCATGTTGCCACGGGCATCCGGGTAGATTGATGTGAAAAGAAGAAAAAGGAACGGGGATGGAATCTCATCGGATGACGGCGTTGCTTGTCATGTTTGCTGGTTGCACTACATTCAAGCGCCCACCTCACCTTCTCCCAATGCCATTGGCTGTTTGGCATCAAGGTGGAGTAAACAACGGCGTAGTATCCGGGTTTGGACGTTATCTCCTCCAATCAACATGGTTGTCGCCTTGACCCTGGCCCTGGCACTTTGCTGAAACTTACACAACCAACAGCCAAAAGCCCATCATTCAGCAAATACTGCTTCTGCCCCCTCACGTGCTGTGCAAATCTCTGCTGTGGTCCAAATTTGGAATTGGTTATAGGGGTCATTATGAGGTGGGCCTGCCCGTCAGCAATGGCCTCGATTCCCCTCACGCCATCTCCGGATCTCTAAACTCCATCATCACAGCAACCACGCTTGGATCGGTCCATAATGTCACTACTAGTTGCCTTTCTTCTCTTTAATACGCTCTGTTCCGCCTTCCCACCCCGTACGACCGACGCGCTGTCGGGTTTTCATACTAACCAAACCCATTTAGAAAGGAGGGCTACCATCTCCACCGAGTTGTCAACCTGCGGGTATCTCAACGGCGACTCGGACAAGTCAAGAACGGCAGATTCAGGCTACAATTGCAGAGTAGATACTCAATATGGTCTCTGGGGCTTCTGTCCAACCACAGTCCTGACCGCTTCCGACTGTGGTCTAGCTGCAGCATGCATCGACGACGGTAGTTGTTCAGAAGGCTGCGGTTTGACAGAGAGTACCAAACTGACAACATTTACGTGGTATGGTAATTTTGCCTCTTTCTATTGAATCGGAACTCACTCTTTGCGCCAGCAAATCCAAATCGTTTTGTTCCACCGCCCTCTTGACCTTTGGCGTTGACCAAACCTACTCCTACATTGCGTGTGGCAACAAGGCAACCACGAATCATTACATGATATCTCCCACAGTCGATGCAACCACCACTTCTTTGTCAACTAATTCCGATTCAACCACTTCAAATCACATCACAGCTGTTTCAGACTCTTATTGCAGTCCAGTTCAGAAATATTGACATCAGAATACACGACCTCGACAGCCACCTCTCCTGCCACCGAAGAAGCGAGTTCTGAGTCGACTAGTCACCCTAATAATACTGGCCCAATTGTCGGAGGAGTTGTTGGTGGTCTCGCATTGATCTGTGCTACCACGATTGCGGCCATTTACTTGTTGCGCAAGAACCGACGCGAAAACTCAAGCAAGCCAATGAAAGCAAGCGCACAGCCCGACGCGTTGCTCGAGGATTTCAACAAAAGCTCTTCGCGAAACACCGGTTGGGGCCCGCAAGAGCTTCCTGCAAACAGGGCACCGATGGCAAGAACCCAGGCTGTGGAGTTGGCTGGGTAATGGCGAGTAATACAGCGAAACACAGCTGAGTGCAGATGGATGAGGCATTTCGTAAATGGCCAGTTTTGTTCCGATATCTAGGGAAATGATGCCTTTTTTGAGTTTATATGAATGAGGCATCATTAACCCGCTTCTGGTTGAAATAGTGAGGCGAGAACCGAAATGGTGACTCAAGTCTTTTGCATGCACGTTCTTTTGTTCAATTCCATCGCGAAAGGAAAAAATAAAAAGCAAGGTTACATGCCAAATAATTTTACGCAATACCATTTTTATCGCTTATTATTATTGATAATTTTGCTTTGAATTCAGAATGAATCATTGTTACGCTTTTCACAGCGAGCCCATTTTTCATTCATTACCCTAGAGGCTCATCGACGAACCCCCTCCTCAGGTTGCTAGCAATACCTGTGCCTACATACGTCTGCGCCAATACCCTAGTAATTAAATCATCTTGTTACTGCTTGATGTAATAATAGAAGTCTTATCCGAAATACAATCTCGTTAACTATTTGCAGTAAGAGTGCACACGCTTGCTTCGCCACTTTCACACTGAGAGCTGGTGGAGCGTCAGGTGTGCTAATTACCCTGAAGATCTTTGTTCCAAGCCTCTGTCGCAGGTGAATGGTCGAGCACCGTGATAAAAGCGGTTAAATGAGCCTTAATTGATGGAAGCTATGTGTGGGGCCAACAAGGCCTTATACCCGCGCGGGAAGTGCTGTATTTAAAGAGATGGACGGACGGGTCCGCCAAGAAGGACGATCATTCGGTCTAGATGTGAAACGATTGCCAGTTAAACGCCAAGCGCGATTTGGCCTAGCATTGGGCTGGGGAGGGCTAGGACAAGGCGATGGCGCTACCGGACAGGCTGCCGATCCACGCTAGCGTCGTGAACAGACGTTATTTTGGCGGTTAATTCCAAAGAGGCAACTTTGGGCCTGCGGCATGTGGGAGCAGGCTTGTGGAGGAGGCTGCAGATGGGGAATTTTACCGAAATTCCCAATATCTGGGTCGGATACTGTGCACAGGCCTTGGTGTGTCCGTGGCATGGGAGCTAACAAAGGGTTCAGTTGTGAATTGGGCGCCCTGGTTTCAGTTCGCAGCATCACGTCACCGCAATCTTGCTGCCGATGGTTAAATCCCGATCCCGTCCCACGTGTTTTTTGAGCTGGTCCAAGGGCAACCTTGCCATTCAAGTTGACAGTGCATCTTTTCGCATGACGTCCACGCTGAAGACAATCACCAATCCGAGCCTGCATCAGTCGCCATGTCTTTCGTTGTAGATGGCGTCACCGTCATATTGCCTCCGCCCGAGGGCTACGTGGTCGACTTTTCGAATCCTACGCAGCGGCACGCCACCCTCGCCTACGTCTTGTTTGCCATCTTGTTTCCCATTTCGACTTTTGGCTTCATCCAATATGTCTATGTCAAGTTCAGACTGCACCGGAAACTGGACACTCACGCGGGTATGCGCATATTTGCCCCACGAGGCGTATCTGGGTTCTGAAAATGACCTTGTCAGTGTTTGTAATGATGGGTTGGACATTCGGCGTAGCTGTCCAAGCCTTTGAAGTTCGTGAGTGGCTACTGCTGCTGAATTTTGTCGCCCAGTGTGCTGAGACGTGTTGAAAGATTCATTTGTTCGCAAGGTCACCGGCGTCCATGCATGGGAACTCCCTCTTGACGAATTTATAAAGGGTGCATGGGTAAGAGACCCCTTCCTGATAGGCGCCGGGATAGGCACTCACTGACGGGCAACTCAGGGCATGATTGTAGCGCCCATCCTCACCACCATCTCGACAGGCTTTTGCAAAACAGCACTTGCACTCTTCTACTACAGCCTATCCCCGCAGCGCTGGTGGCGATACACCAGCTCTGTCAGCATTTTTATTGAGGCAGGACACAGCATTGCCATCCTGGTCGCTGTCCTCTGCGGCTGCCGACCGTTTGCGAGAAACTGGGACATAAGGATCCCGGGTGTTTGCATCGACCGCCCCGCACTATATGTAGCTTCGGGTGCCCTCAGCACCTTCTCCGACTTGATATTGCTCATCATGCCAATTCCAATGATTGTGGGACTGCAGATGCCGACTCGACAAAAGGCCGCCATTGCCGTGTTCTTCGCAATTGGTTCACTGTGAGTGTGCCATGGTCTGTTTTGAGCCTCTCTAACTTTCTGCGCAGCACTCTCGTCACAGCTATTATGCGACTCATCTTCCTCTTGCCGGTGCTGAAGACGCTTGATCTTACGTGGGCCGTGTCTAACACCACCGTGGTACTGTACGAAACCCAACTAGCGCCCCCAAGGCTGACCTAACGTAATGCGAGCAGGATTGTCGAGGCGAACCTAAATATTATTTGCGTGACGCTAGTGACTCTCAGACCATTCTTCCTGCACGTGTCGCCCCGGCTCATTGGAGAGGGAGCACACTCAGATCAGAAGGGTGCCGCGGGCCCAAGCGGCTCTCAAAAGAAATCGATCCTGACTATTGGTAAAATTCCCGGACGGAAGAAGAGGTGGGACGAATTTGGCATGACACTTGATAGCGCAATAGCCATGGAAGGAATGTCGGACATGGAGATGGCGGACCAAGGAGATGAGACGGAAAACGACAGCAGCAAACTAGTCATCTACGGATTCAGGACAAGCTGGGTGCCCCCCAGATTATCTGGCGATTCCCTCTCCGTCAACCTCACCTGGGATGAACGTCTTGACGACGGAATGGAGTTGGAGCGTCCTACTTTCAAGCCAAGGACCTTCAGCACGAGATCATAACCGTCTGTCGCCGGCTTTTTTCATTATGCGTAACGATGAATGACGTTCCCGTCTATACTCCTCCCTTGTCCGACAGGCTCGGCCGAGGCAGATAAGCTGGCTGCTTATCAGTACCCAATCAAATAGCTAGTATAATTGATTATCAATTCAGCAGGCGCAAATGATTTTTTGTTGTTTTTCATTCCAAAGATCCCGATAGTTTGGTTGTGATCAATCTGCGCGCAGACGAAATACTGACGAAATGGCGACAAAGTACACTGATCGTGTGATTCCCAAGGTTGGACCCAGATGCCCCATGGAAGCAATCCACTAATCCATGGTGCAGATCTCCCTTGCCGACTTTGACACGCGCATCGACGAAATCACGAAGCAGCTCTGCTCTGCTGCCGAAGAAGTCGGTTTCTTCGCCATTGTCGATCATGGCATCTCCCCGGACCAAGTCGACAGCATGTTTGCCACGTCTGAAGCCTTCTTCTCCCTCCCCGAAGCGACAAAGATGACGGTGCCTTGGAGCCCCCGAAACGTTGGATACGAGTGTCGATCGCAGATTCGCCCATCGACCGGGGCAGCCGACCAGAAGGAATCATATCAGCTGCAGTTTGGCGAAAACATGGACAACCTGTGGATCTCTGATGACCATGTCCCAGGCTTCAAGGAGAATTCGCTCAAATTCATGCACACACTGCAGGGAGTCTCGGAAAAGATGATGATGTGCTTTGCAAGGGGACTAGGGTTTCCGGATGACTTCTTCATCAAGGCCCACGACGTCTCCAAGCCCAACTGCCAGACGGTGCTTCGTCTGTTGCATTACTTTGAGACACCCAAAACGAACGACGGCAAGGTCTTTCACCGAGCCGGAGCCCATGCAGACTGGGACCTTCTGACGCTGCTTTTCCAGCGAGGCGAGCAGAGCGGCTTGGAAATATGCCCAGGTAGGGAGGCCGTGACGGACTTTGCGTCGGGCGATGCGTGGACCAAGGTTGTGTTTGAGCCCGGAGCCATCATTTGCAATATTGGCGACCTTCTTATGAGCTGGTCGGATGATCGCTTCAAGAGCACGTTTCACAGAGTCAAGGCGCCCGAGGATGATGGAGACTACTACGGGGAGAGATATAGCATCGCGTTTTTCAATCAGCCATGCAAGGATGCAATCATCCAGGGACCCAAGAAGAAGTATCCTCTGGTAACGGGCGAGCAGTTTACAGCGAATGCCATGGAGCTACACTTTAAAGCACTAAAGAGGACACTTGAAATGGCAAAAGCCTGAGATAGAGTTAGTACCCGAATGAAAGTTGAAGCGTCACCACACACTTGATCATCAAAGAGATCGTTGACCTTGAACCCGACCATTTGTGCTCCGCATGCGAAAACTATGTACTGCAAACTCCCCAAGAGTTATAGTTCCTCTCTTTCTGCCGTCGAGCTCGTAAATTTTGAAACTCGAAGCGAAGTCAGTGTACAGGGCCTAGTACTGCCTTCATCGCAACTCGCTCTACTTAGTATTATCTATCAAAGTCAACATCGCGCAGCTCCGACCAAATCCCAATTCACTCGTCTCGGGCCGAGGTGAAACTATTACACAAACGGGACTCTACGAAAGCGACTTATCTTGAAAGATAAGATCGGCAGCTTATCTCGCCTCGGCCGAGCGCCCGCTCAAAGTGGGCCACGCGCGCGGTCGGCGATGTTGGACGCTTCGCCATGATCCTCCGGAACCGAGATGCCGCCAAATACTTATCACTAAGGCATCCTATTGAAACAATAGCAGTAAACTTTTTGTTCATCGTAGTTACCACCATGCCTTCCAAAATCGAGCAGGTTCAGCCTTCATTCACCACCAAGGCCATTCCAGACGAGCCAGGAAAGAAGACGAATTTCGGTGCAATCGTCGAGGGTCTGGACCTCGGCACCATCAGTGGTATGTAGCCCGCCAACAATAAAGAACTTGCTGACGATTTGAATCAAGACGATGACGTAGAGGCACTCAAAGAGACAATATGGAGACACAAGGTTATAGTTGTCAAGGGACAAAATAATCTGCTCCCCATCAAGCAGTGGGAGCTAGTCACTCGCTTTGATCCAGATGCCCCACAAGTTCATTCTCACGGAACCATAAAGGCCTTTAATAAAAACGGCGGCCTCTTGTCGGTATAGATTATCAATCTACTAGGATACAACTGTTGCTAACTTCATCTGTTAGTCGAGCCGCGATGTCATTGGAATCCCCGGCGCTGAAAATGTCCGTCTCATCGGAAAGGGTTATCAAGGAGATGATCACTACGGAATCCTGAATAAGACGGTTAAGAAACCGCTGAGCCATGATTGGCATGCCACACCACTCTCCAAAGATGATTTTGAGAGCGGACACACCCGTTTCCAGAGATGGCACATTGACGCGCCACTCCATGAGCGCGATCCGGCTTGGTTCACCACACTTCGATGCATCCAGCGTCCCACATCTCCCAATGTGACGGTGCACTGGGATGATGGCTCCGGCCAGACCATGGATGTCGAGCCCGGCTTGACGGCATTCTTCAGCAACGTCCAAACCTACAATCTCATGACGCCCGAAGAGCAAGCCATTGCAGACCACAGCTGGGTTGAGTATGCACCTCATCCATACCAGTGGATGGGGAGCTGCCGCGGAAACCCCAATGGCCTAGGAGTCGCCAGCCAAGGCCGGGAAAAATCGCTCGAGGAGCTGGGTGACTGGAATCCCAGCTTCATAAAGCGATACCCGATGGTCTGGGTCAACCCGGTGACGGGAGAAAGGGCATTTATGGTTCACGGCATTTGCGCCCGGAAGATCTTTTTGCGCTCGTCCTTGGATGAGGAAGCAAGAGTTGTTGACAATGTAGCTGAGATTCGCAGTTGGCTCAAAGCTATCCAGGAGCGTGTCCTTCGCCCGGAATACATTATGCTCCCCAAGGCGGAGGAGGGGGATATAATTATGTGGGGCAGTGTTTTCACACGGCGATCGATTACCCGGATTCATATGGTGCGCGAACGATGCATCAGGCAAACATTGGAGCGTCTACCGCACCTGTTGGTCCAGTTCCCATTCCAATGTCTGTATAGTTTATTAGCTACCTCTTTTATTCAATTTATTATTATTTGATTCGGCGAGCATCTGGTTCATTGTTGGTTTATTATGTGCAAGAGGATCACATTCAAATGATGTACAACGCAAAAGGCTATGGTGTTGCAACATGATAAATACAACTATCAAGTTAGGCTACTTAGTTCCCGGAATTGAAGCCCGAAGAAAAATGCTGACTTGAACAATTTCCGTTGCCCTCGCTCATTGATAAATTGATTCAATCATAGAGAAACACAGCACCGTTGATTTCGAAGTCTTTTATGATGATTTATGATTAAAGGGTTGATAACATAGGTAAAATAAAGCAAGCCAACATTTTAATCAATTTGGATTCTTGGTATACCCTTCCATACACGCCATATTAATCCATTACATAGCCTACCCGGACGGATGATCACTGGCAGCGATATTGCACTGGTGCATGATCCTCGGTCCGTATGATTTAGGAAATTCAGTCTAAAATTGGGTCAGTCAACGAACTCTAATTTGCAGGAATTCTTACTATTGTGTGCCACAATGCTCTGTTATACCACAGGATTACGTCTTGTTCCTCATGGTGGTGCGCGTAGATGTTTTCAGGCGATAACACGGGCCTCATAATTCTGTACCGGGTCAGTGATAATCACGGTGACCAAATACTCGAAACTCACTTGTGCATAAACTGCCGGACCTGTTCGAGATCATCGATGATTCTCTCCTCCCCATCGGGCGCATTCTTCAAGTACAACTTGACAGCTTCTTGACCATGCACCTGCAGCGACTTTTCACCAGTAACTGGATTGGTCCAGACCATTGGGTAGATGCAGACATGTTCCTTGCTCCACGGAGGCAGCTGATCGAGCGGCTTTTCTAGGCCCTCAGTCTCAATCAGATGGCCCAATCGCGAGCTGCGCGCGGTAGACATCCAGACAAAAGCATGAGGTGCATACTCGATGCGGCTATTTATGACAATATTCCTGGTCTCTTCATCGAGAAGCTCCAGCGCGCGAGAACCTGCCACCATGGCCGTTGAGCCTGGAGCCAGCTTCATTTCAGTCCCCGTGCCGTCGTCCCATCGGATCGTCACGTCAGGTCCCTTGGGTGTGCGAACAGCTAAAAGACAGCCGACTCTGGGAGGCGGGATCTTGTATAGCGCTCCATCAAAGTGCCACTGGTAGAAGCGTCCCACTCCCTTTTCGCGCTCCTCGGGGGGGATATGCGGGGGCAGGTGAAACTCCTCGTGGTCAATGCCCTGTATTTCAAAGCCTGGAGGGAACGAATAGTGGTCATCGGGGACAGGCCCGCGACCGAGGATGTGGACCTGAGGTTGCACAGAAATTGCCGGGCGCTTGGGAATGCCGTAAATGTTGACTCCATTGTGGGTCGTGAGCAAGGGGTCAGCACCATGTGCGAACCCGCCCGTCGTTTCTTCCGGGTCAAAGCTGCACCCCAGTCAGTCGTTTGCCCGTTTTACTGGAAATTTACACTTGCCTTGCTGTCAGCTTATACTGCTGCTCGGGTCTCAACATCTCGGGCTGTTCCTTGAAGACAAGCAACTTGTGTCTATGCAAGGCGTCGTGAATGAAGGCAAAGTCGGCATCGCTGAGATTGTTTAGATCAATTCCGAAAACCTCTGCTCCAAAGTCTGCCTTCTTTTCTGAACCATGCTCGATTAGCTTTAATTTCCCGCTTGTTGCGGAGGCGTGTGGAAGTGTGAAAGTCGCCTTCGGCGCGGCGAGTTGGAGACCGCCGGCTTCCTCCGTAATGACTGCTGTAATGACCATGATGAGTGTGACGAGCGCAGAAACATCTGGTAAAAATTGACAAATGAATTATATACAATCGGCTTCATCTTAGCTAACGTGCAGATTTGATCAACTTCAAGGTACCTCGGCCGAGGCCCGTGTCGATAAGCTGTTCGGCCTATGGTGCGGACGAAGTCGGCCGAGCCAATCAATCTCTTCTATAGCCTTCCAATTCGGTAGACGATAGCTTTCCAAGACATCAAACAGCAGCTTTCCAGTGCAGCCGGCAGCGACCTGCAAACACGATTTGCAGCAGCCGTTCAGTGTGGTGGATAGCAATTTGTTACTAAAAATATTTAACTTTGAATATTAAGGGAGGAGGAAGAGTATGGAGAACACGTGATGTTGTTGAGTCAAATAACAATACCTATTGCGGCACATATCAATTCTCAGTACAAAATCGCGCAGTTGTTCGGATTAAACCTCATGAGATATGCAAAAAGAAGATAATTGAACCAGCCAAAATGACATCTCACTTCATCGAAACCAGCTCTGGACAGAGGCTGCACTACTTGCAAACCGGTGCATCTAGTGGACCCCTGATCATTTGCCTACACGGCCTAGGGGGTTCCGTCAACACTTTCAAACCCTTACTATCTAGACTTCCACAGTCCTACAACATCATACTGCTCGACTTTCCTGGCTTTGGACAAAGTCCTCCACTCGCTAAACCCCTCACGGTACCCGACTATGTCACCGACCTACACCATGTCGTCACATCTTTGGAGGCAGGTACTGGAGACGAAGCGGGAATTACAAAGGTAACGAAACATTACCGCCAAGTATAGCATCGACTAATATCTCAGGTTATCTTCGTTGGACACTCATTCGGAACAACAATCGCCTTGCAATTTGCTGCCCAATACCCTTCCATGGTTGCTGGTCTCGTCCTTATTAACGCAGCCCGATCGGCCTCGCACATCCCCGCCGTGCAAACGCGAATGAGAGGCATGGCAGCCAACACACGCAAAATGGGAATTGCTTGGGCGGCCGAGCTTGCATCCAAGACCAACTTTTCTCAAAACCCCGAGCATTGCATTGAAGAAGGCTTTCGCAAAGAGGTCTACGACGCCGTCGCTGCATCGGATGCAGAAAGCTATGCTATGGTATGCGAAATGGTGGTGGACGAGTCACACAAAGATCCAGATTACAGTACCATTAAGTGTCCGACGAATTTGGTTGCTGGTGAATATGATATTATCAGCCCCGTGGATAGATCTCAAAGCCTTGTGGAGCTTATTGGATCCGATGCCTCGTTGGAGATTCTCAAAACCGGGCACCAACCGATTGTACAGGAGCCAGAGGCAGTGGCAAAGTCAATTTTGAATTTACTAGATAAGGTCAAGGCTATTTAGGGACAGAAATCTTGACTGGCCAGATAGAATAGATTTTCTATGCTTCCTTCGTCGAATGGTCCTGTGTCAAAGAAGCAATCCGAATTCACCGTGCTCTGTGCACGAGACTGCTGAGCCGGAGTTTTCTGATCGTCACAGAAGGCTCTGACAAATTCCGGTACATTAAATAGCTTAGTTCTTTTGCTTATCCGCGGATCAATTTGAGTTAGATCTGTATCGGATGACCGTTTTCTACCCGACCGAGCTAAGGATGCTTCTCTAACCAGTGCCTTCAAGAGCTTGACACCCCGAAGGGCAATAGTGCTGTTTCGGCAATTGTCGAGGATTTCTATGGTATCATGGACAAGCTGCAAATGTTGACCACTGTTTGGGTCATTCGGTTCCGAGTGCAGCAGATCTAGCATCAGAATGATAGACGCTGCAACGGAGAAAGCTTGATAGATCCAAAGCACCGGACCATCCTCCTCAGCCACGCACTTGTACTCTTTGATGATTGTCTTTGACGCAGCAAGGCAAGTTTTTCGAGTAAATGCAAACGCAGGATTTGAGAAGCTTCTAGACAGAAAGGATCGGTGTATCATGATGATCTTGTGCGATGATGAAATGGCCAATGATCTTCTGGCCCACTGCACAAAAATGGGCCATTCCGGGTCCAGTGGCCCGCTAGAGAGATACTTGGGACGACTACCCGTGGCAATGGCTCTCAGTTGCTTGTCCCACTTTAACACCTGCTCATACTTTGTGAATAGCGTGTTGCAGCTCGTCAATCCATCCTGCAGGCGGGGCATGATGCTGGCTATGGAGCCGAGAAACCTCGAATATCCAACAACAGTAGGCACCGAGTCTGAAAGCGATACAAAGTCCTCATCGTGACAGTTCCGCGGCAGCTCGGACTTTGAATATGCGGGGTTGATGAGATAGGTGTCAGAAAACGGAAGACTGAACCAATCCTGGCAGCAGAGCTGATGCCAAACCCGACGCCCAGCTTCTTTTTCCACCTCACCACCGGGGACAGCCTCGGTGAGACGATGAAGACCCAGGCTCTGCGCGATACGCACAGACGCGGCAAGATAGGTCGACTGGAGGTTGGAAAATCCGAGCATATGGGCCGAAAGAGTCAGCGTAGAAATAGCTTGGATGGAGAGGATGGAGTGGTTGGACGCAAAGTCGGCTCTATTCAGGCAGGTGATGGAGGCCTGGAACCAACGTTTGGAGAGCGTCTCCCTTTCGGCCTCATCAAATCCCCATTTCTCGGCGGTCGATGATGATAAGCAGGTGATGCTCCCCGTAAGCACGGCAAATAAGAAGGCTACCCATTGAAGATTAACTCCAGCATGTTCAATTGATCCGTCGTATTTTTCGTAAAATTCATGGAGTTGGTTCCTCAGAGATGAGCCAACATATGAGCAATGATACCATAGAAGATATTTCTCATGCCACAAGACCAGGTCCCACGTTCGTTGGAAATCCGGTAGCAATAGCTGGAGGAGCGACAGCTGCGGGATGTGATCGAGAGAGCCGAGATCTGCAGGGCCAATGTCCGACTGTGGATTCGATAGTGGAACATCGCCAACCGAAGAAGTGTGAGTAGCCTCGGGCGAGACAGCAGGCGGCAAATCCGGGTTCTTTCTTCTGCCCCAGGCCAAAAACTCGAGAATAGACGCGGCATCTTCAGCAACGGTATCGTATGGCGTCTGCTGTTTTTCGAATCCGGGGCGTTGGTGCGACGGTGCTTCTGTGTACTGCTCGGTCGGAAAAGGCGAAGGGCTCGGCGGTCGATGCTCAATCTGGCTCTCGAGTTCAAGAATGCGCCGTCGCAGCATTAATATTTCGTCGTCACCACGGTCTCGGGCCGACGGTGATGAAGCTGCCGACTCAGCCAGCGGTGCCGACTCGGAAACGGCCACGACGACCGTGTTGCTGCGAGACTCGTGCAATGGTCCACACGAATTCTGTTCACCTCTAAACAAGGCTATCTAAGTCTCGGCCAGGAACCCGAGCCCTCATCTCGAGGACCCGCAGAGGACAGGGTACTACTCATGACTCACCTTCGGAGACAATTCGAACATGGAACTGTTTTTGAGCACCGGACCTTGCGACGCGTGCAAGATGCGCAAGCGAGGCGAGTCCGTGAGACATTCATTCTGGCGGGCTGCTATGGATCTGCACAAAGAGTTGAGACTCGGGTTTCTGTTCGTGCTCGGCACCGGCGCTATCGGGCGACATGCTTCTTATCACCCAGTGTCGCGGGCCAATCTTTGCCGCAACAGCGAGCAAATGAATGCGTCCCTGATTACCGGCAGCCCTGGCGCATTGGTTATCAGGCGGGGTCTTCGCGAGTTATCTATATGCTGCAACCCACCTTTCCCCAGCTATCTCGCATATGCGGTGGAGACAATAGACAGGGTACGTCCAAAACGGGGACGACTCACAAACTGAGATGGGATGGATATATTCAGCATTGGTCTTGCTTTTTTCCAATTCATGCGGCCAGCCACTCACTGGGTTCCGTTGTAATTCCCCACCTGGTGTAACTAACTGATGGATTTCTCAACGCTGCGCAGCCGCGCATCTGCGACCGTCTCCGCCGGCAGCGCAAAGGCCAAGCTGCGAGTCACTGATGCCAGCAGCTGGAAGCTCCCGAAGCAGCACAGCAGCATTGCGCCGCCGGACGTGTGGACCAATGCGGACCAGGACCCGATTCCGCCGGAGAAGCAGACGTGGACAAGCGCCACCTTTATCACGTACTGGTTCAGTGATCTCGTCACCATCAGCGGGTGGGAAGCGGCGAGCTCGATCCTGACAACGGGCCTGTCTGCCACGGATGCAGTTCTCATCACTCTGGTCGCGGGTATTTGCAATGCCATTCCAACCGTTTTGAACGGCGCCATCGGGGCGGACCTGCATGTCCCATTCCCCATTGCCGTGCGTGCTAGCTACGGATATTGGCTCAGTTACTTTTGTGTTGTCAGCCGTGCAGTGCTTGCCATGTTCTGGTTTGGAGTCCAGAGCGTGGGAGGCGGACAATGCGTTACTGCGGTAAGCAAGTTGCTTGATGTACGAAGCAATCATCAACTAACAGCACTAGATGATTACGGCAATCTGGCCAAGCTATCAAAACATTAAAAATACCCTCCCCGAATCAATCGGAATCACCAGCCAGGGAATGGTTTCGTATCTCATCTACTGGCTTATACAGACACCGCTGCTTCTTATCCCAACACACAGACTGCAGTATTTGTTCAATGCAAAGGCCTTCTTGGTTACTCCCATGGCTCTTTCCATGGTCATTTGGATCTCGGTAAAAGCCGGTGGTCAATCATCCAACTTCTTCTATGCCCCCGCAACCGTTTCTGGGTCTACCAGGGCATGGCTTTGGCTATCCAACTTGGTATGTTTGGTGTCAGCCATTTTTGAACACGTGCTTACTTGGACTTATACAGACGTCTGTTACCGGAGGTTACACCACTTTGACGGTGAATATTCCCGATTTTTCAAGATTTAGCAAAAACGGAGGCGCAAACCTGTGGCAGCTGCCCGCGATTCCATTTTTCAAGGTCATTGTCGGAATATTCGGAATTGTTGCCGCAGGTGCCTCTAAGGAGCTGTACGGTGAAGCCCTTTGGAATCCCATCGACATCGTAAACAAGTGGCAAGGCTCACCTGGGGGTCGCGCTGCCGCCTTCTTCTGCGGACTCATCTGGCTGCTCGCTCAGATCAGCGTCAACATTAGTGCCAACGGCATATCGTTTGCCAACGACGTCACCACGCTGGTGCCCAAGTGGTTCAACATCCGGCGCGGTGTGATTCTCGTCTCCTTTCTCGGAGGCTGGGCCTTGTGTCCCTGGATCATCATGGCGTCTGCCCAGGCATTCATGAGCTTCATGTCGGCCTACGCCATCTTCATGGCGCCAATTGCCGGCATTCTCACTACCGACTACTGGCTCGTCAAGGGTCGCAAGTATGACGTTCCAGCCCTTTACGATCCACAGGGAATTTATCGCTTTGGCTGGGGTGGCAACTGGCGGGCCCTTGTCACAACTGTCGTCATCATCGTGCCCTTGCTGCCAGCTCTGGGGCACAAGGTCACGCCCGACACCGTGCCGATCCCAGCTGGACTAGAGCACCTGTTTAATTTTAACTGGATTTACGGATTCACAACTTCCATCGTGCTCTATTACACTCTAAATTTCTTGTTTCCTCACAAGGAGACTTTGATCTCAGAGGTGGTATACGGTGACCAATTTTTCATCGATGGCGTGCCTAGCAAGGAGTCAAGCGGAGGACTATATGAGGATGATAAATCGAGGGTAGCTGAAACGTTGAACACTATAGTCTGAAATTGTGCACTGAAATTGATAAATGCATATAATTTGTAAAATCGGATGCGCTAGCGTACTTGAGCTTTATTCATCGCTAGTTCAATCCAAGTAGTAGTGCTCACATGATTTCTTGCTGATAATGCTCAAGGACTGTTAGTCCACACCTCTGACGGCATACCCTAGACTTACAAGCTAGTTGGAACTTTTGCCAATGCATCTTTTGGGAAACTCCTTTTTTCTTTCCTTGTCTCCAATAGTTCAAACCATATTTCTACGGCACAGCGAAATGTTGTTTTGAAACCTGGGCTTTTTGAAATTTCCATCAGTTGCAGCAACAGGGTGAAGGCTAGATTGCTTCCATCTCCACGGGATTTGCCCCCCCCCCCCCAAAAACGTTC